>WBNO01022596.1:39727-61709 GCA_013400575.1 Peucedramus taeniatus
TCCTCTCCTCTCCTCTCCTCTCCTTTCCATGTGTCAGTTGGCAGTCCTGGCTTCAGTGTGTGCCTGCTGCAATGGTTCCTCATGTGCTGGCAAGCCAAGCCTGGTGGGAATGAGTGGGCAAACAAGGAGGGTACCGCAGGATACTCAGCAGCTTGGGTCGCCTGGTGTGTAGCTGGATGTGTAAAGGACATGTATTGATCCTTGTTATTTCAGCTCTCTCCCTTCTATTAACTTGCATTCCTCCTACTCTACCTAAAAAGAAATTAGCTGGTGGAAAGGTCTTAGATGAGTATCTGTGATGTTTGGTTCATGTCATCTGAGAACCCTACCTACCCAGTTTGTGCTTCTTCCTGCCAAAACCATCAGGTTTGCTGCAGCAGGGTTTTTTCCAGCCATGCCTCCTCCTGCCCATGGCCTACTGCCAGCTGCAAAACACTCATAGCACAGAAATGAGGTCAACTGCCCTCTGCACTTCATTTTCTACCCACTGTTTCCCCTAAAGCTGTCCAAAGACAACCAAAAATCACCTGGTATTGGGCTCTGCTTATACTGAGTCAGTTCTGCTCATTGCTTAGGTGTACAGCAGAGACATATTTGTATCAGCTAGAGCTGGCAGAAAGTGAGGGGAGAGAAAGGAGTAAAGAAATGTGGTGAAGGGTAGCCAACCCTAACACTGAAAGATCATCAGCATCTCTGTCACTTCTCTACCATAAGAACACATGCTTTGGAAAAGAAAAACTTACGGAACAACTTCCTGCAGACCCAGTCCAAAATGCATATTAAGATATTAAGCACATGAAAATTTAGCCTTTTACTTTACAAATAAACATTTTCCTTTGATCTTGCACTTGCTAATGTGAATCTTAAACACAGAAAAAAATTAAAAGGCAAACAAAAAATGCATCATATATAGCTTTCTTTCCTCAGGGAGAAGAAAAGTGGGATGAAAAGGAATGGCACATGGCAGAGACTTGTCACAGGATTTACTGCCTTTCTAGAAAGCACTCAGCTCCCGTAGCACTAGATACTACAAGGGAACCCTAAAAAATGCTAAAACAGAGCAGGTTTTTTTCTGCAAAGTCAGAAGTTTGTCCTTTACCAGCAGTTTAGCAGCACTAACTTTTCAGAATTGTTTCTACATCATTACTTTGCTATTGCAGAACAACACTGATGTCTAACCCCTGCTCAACTAATAATAATAATAATAATAATAATAATACACTGAAATAAAATAATAAAGAAAAAATTTTGAAAAAAAAAAAAAGATCCAAAGTACTCACTCCAAGCTAGACTCTCTGATCATTCTGCAAATTGAGTGGTCAAGTTCTATATGTATCTTTAGACAACACTTTTGAAGCTGGTCTACTTTTCCTTGGCTATCACTCCACTGATAAACCACTAGCCTAAACAGTCTCCCCCGGCTGCACTGAAGACAGATATCATGTTTTCTGTTTGCCGACACATTTTGCATTTATGGACCAATTGTCACTGTACATTGCATTGAGAATTGGGCAGGTATCCAGACTGCACAGGAAAGTGGGGTATAAGCATCTTAAGCACCTAATTGTGTTTGTTTGACTCTGATATTTGGGTAGGTACTATATATTAAGTAACAGTAGCAGAGTTGGTGCAAGTGGAAGGCTTCTCTTACTGACATAGCACCCTATATTACCTAGCCATTTTTAAGTTAAAGGTGGGAGGGAACAAAGGAGAGGATCTGTTGGGAATACAGCCACTTTGTTCCATATTACCAGTAAGTACCAAAAAACCAGCTGAGGAGCAGGAGCCCAAACATACCAGCACTTGCACTCTGAGTAATAAAAATAGCTCTGGTTATAGCTCTGCCAACAAACAAAGGCTTTATTTTCCCTCCTTTTCTCCTCCCTTGCCTTACAACTGCCCCCAGAGAGCAAAGTTCATCTCCAAGGAAGCTACTGTGAAAGCACAGGGAGAGGGGTAGCATCCCATGAGAAAGGTGTGGGAGCAAGGGTGCTCTTGGATGTTAAAGTAAGGTTAGATGAATACATTTAAATTTAGTCCATAGGATCATGGCTGTTTTATTTTGAAAAAGTTTCTGCTCATCTTTTCAGACCTTTTGGATTATCAAGTCTGAGTGGCAGCACAGGCAGCCCAGCAGAGACAAGGGTACGCAAGGGAAGGCAGGGGCTGTGCATAAACCTGACTCCTTGCTGCTTCCTTACCAGCCACATTTTCCATCAGGAGGAGTGCCTGACCAACAGACACAGCTCTTCTAGCAGAGCCTTTGTGCTACAGTTCTGCTATGCTAAGTACAGCATAGGCAGTCTTCCTCTAGCTCTGTCTCCTCCAACCTAGACATAAGCTAACAAAAAACAGCCTATTTGTGCCTATAATGAGGCTTTTAGTTGCATAATTATGCAAATGGTGAAGGTGATTTTTTCTCTCTCTCACTGACAGTCCTTTGTAGTTCACCAGGCTGATATGGAGATGCTGAGGTTCTTTGGAACAGCATCTTAGCATAGGATGTCTGTGGAGGCCTAGAGCAAATGGTGGCTATAATAATCATCATCTTTCATATTTTTTTCTTTACCTGCAGTTTCTGTTTATTGCTGCTTTGGCAGCTAAGGTATTACCATTTAGCCCCAGCAAGGGAACAGAAAAAGATCAGCAACGTATTACTGGTACTTTGGTAATAGCAGCTGTAGAAATTTATGGGAGGATCTGAAGGCTGAAGGTTGTATGCCACACCCTTGTGATAAAACAGTAATCAACTTTACAAGCTCAGTTAGGTCTTTTTTACTGAGTGCAAATTACATTATATATAGCAGACACTGGAAACAAGTTTCACCTTGAATATTCTCAGTATGGCATAAGCAGGCAAAAATAGCCTCTGCTCTCCAGTTGCAAGGAGTGAGGGAAATGCACTCTCAATCTGGCTCTTATAAGGAAGTCCTTCCACTTTTGGAAGGTATTACCACAAATGGCTATGGGAAGCAGTCCTTCTCAGTAACATTTTCTTTAGAGCTTTTCAGATTAGGCAATTTTTCTTCATGAAACCTCAGCTTTATTCTGCAGAGATAACTTTGCTACCTTTCTTTCCATCCCCACTCATGGAGAGAGCAGTGGGGTAAAATTAGCCTTGACAGAGAAAGGCTCTTAAGGAATTTGGATAGATCAGCAGAAGTGGAAAGCCAGGATGCATACAGCAGCAGGACATGAATTCGGCAAGGATAAACTGAGATTTGCCGCATTACCCTCTGCTTTTGTTAATACCTGGTCTGTATTTTTTTTTTCAGCAGCAACGTTCTGCCTTGAGGTCATTTGCATTTTTTAACATATGTACACGGTAAAAGCAAAAAGAAAGTTTTTTTCACTGGGATTTCTCTAAGGCTGGTATATATGCTTCTACTTCTGCAAAATCTGAACTGGAAGAAGTAAATAAAATGCAGAGTTTTAAAACTAAAGCTTGTTCTGACTAACAACAAATTTGTACTACTTGTACTACATTTTAACAGAAAATTTTCTTTTGGGCAAAAAATGTTGTAACATCTTCTCAATCAATACATTGCATAATGTAGACAATCTCACATGCTGGAACTTGGGACACCAAACTGCTACTGATAGGCTCATAGGCCCAAAGGATGGTTGAGGTTGGAAGGGATCTCTGGAAGTGACCTGGTGCACCCCTCCCTGCTTAAGCAGGCCCACCAGAGAATGGTTGCCTGGGACTGTGTCCAGATGGCTTTTGAGTATCTCCAAGGATGGAGACTCCAAGATACCCAGGTCCACTGGACATACCAAAAGACTTCTCTTCTAAAGGCCTTCAACCTATTTTGCATGTTTGCAGATGAAGCCATTACTGATACTGATCACAGAAATCTTGTCCTTGGAATACTCTGATATCCTTTTTGGATCTTATTTTTGAATCTCTCAGGAAAAAAAAGAGGGGGGGGGGGAGTTTGGAAAGAAAAAGAAGTCCTTTGTAATGAGGAAGCAAGCATATTCTTCTGGTAGAAATTAACAGAACTGAAAGATTTCTAAAGGCGCAGCAGGACCACAGAGAAAACAGCTACATATATAAACATTTAATTTTGTATACTAATATGCTTTCGCATTCAGGAAAATTGATCAGTACTTTTCATACTTCAAATAAAATTCCTATTCCTAATATGTGAAATCTCTGTGGAGCCATCCTTGCTTACACAGTTTTAGAGTGACTAGAGATATACAAAGATGATTTCCGAAATAGTTTGGAAAACCACTACTTAAATTTAGGGCTCAGTTCAATAAAGGAATTATGATGTGTAGGGCTTCTATGGAATTTAGTAAAAAAAAAGTTCAGACTGTACTAAAAATGAATTCATTCCATGGTTTTAGTATTCAATTAAGCCTCCTTCCCTTGTGCACAAATAGCTAACACTATGCCCTGAAAGATAGGCATGTCAAAGAGGTAGAAAAGGATATTCTGGGCTCCAAAAACTATAGCACAGTAGATCTGTTAAAAAAAGGGAACTTTCTCTGAGTTTTTAAGATAATAGAGCTGTCTGCAGGCAACTTTAACTTGTATTCTGGTCAATTATAGGGATTTATGCAGCTATTTATTACACTTGCTAAAATAAATACTTAAAACATTCATCTGGGCTACATACGGTACCCATGTATTACCTAGAGACAAAACACGCTCAAGAAGAAATCAGCAAGTTTTGCAATACGTATTTTGATCTTTTATAATGCCTTGCCATGCAAATATTTGAGGTGCAAATAATGTTATAACTTATATTTTTTTTCCTGAGACTTCTTAATATTAACTCAGACCACCTTAGTTTCTTAAAAGACCTTATTAAAAACTAGAAAAAAGCTGACATTCACTTAATAAAATACTGAAGCTGAAGACAGTGAAGGCACCAAGACATAAGGGATTTTTCTAATGCATTGGTTTAATTTCTGTCACGAAATCCAAAATTCTCCACTCACTGGAGCTCTTAGCAGGAATCATTTCTAACCTGTACCTGGAACTAACTCATCGTCTTCTGAACTGATACTGACCCATACATTTACTTTGTGCTGCCCACATTCTGCTGCTTGGGTGTGGACCACAAATTGCAGCCCTTAGCCATGAGAAAAATCTCTGAATGACAAGTACTCTTGTCTATTGAATTGGACCTTTGTCTTCACAGAAATAGGAATGCTAAAAAAAAAAAGAAAAAAAGGAAAAAGCCACCACTGATTCTTTCATTTTTAAAAAGTTATCTCTTTGGAGACAGATAATAATGCATTTGATACCAGTGTCAACTGACAGGGACATCAGATTGACAATGGCAAATATCCAATATTAGTGCAAGCAACTGTGATTGTAAAAAATATTTAAAAGGCAACTTCTGAAAAGGATGCACTTTTAAATGACAGGTGAGACTTTATTTTTGAGGCTATTTTTAAACACAATTTCTCTTTTAAAGATGTCTGTTGGAAGCAAAATAAAACTGATTTACACACATCTTTTTTCTTTCCCCTTATGGCTGTATGTTTTCTCTGTTACATAACTAAAGACTCTTAGTACTAATAAAGGAGCTGAATGCCATTTCTTAAATATTCATGTGACACATTGCTTAAATCAGGTTTAGCTCCTTGAGATGTAGTTTGTTTGGGGGTTTTTCATAATATGTGACTTAATGACCTCTACTAGCCAGCTTCTTCTATATTTGTTTTTAATTGTAGGAAAAAAACATAATAAATTAAAATACTTGACAAAATACCTGAATCATAAAGCCACAGGCTGTTAAAACACCTTACATACTTGCAAAATGTGCCTTGCAAAGCATCTATCTATCACTTCTGACAAGAAACTGATTTTTGTTTTCAGAAGGCTCCCCAGATAGTTATTAAAAAAAATAGAGGCAAAATAATAACTCACTTCAATGAATCAAACCCTTATTTCCTTTTCTATGATTATATGCTCAACTATTGGTGTATATACAACTTTCTTCTCTCTGTGAAATTATTTGAAAATAACTGGTTTGCAACTCCTAAAAAAAATAAAAGCCCAGCATTTCTTATTTTGCCAACAAATCTTTCCAGACATTAGATCTGCTTTAGAAATAAAAATATAGCAATAAATCTTCACCTCACAAAGCTTTCTGTAACCATGTGTCAGGAAACCTGTATTAGCCAGGAGTAAGCATCACTTCATGTACAATTTTTTTCTTACGATGAGATTATAAAATTTTTACTGATGATATGAAGTCATTTCATTTGACAGAAATTGGAAAGATGTGAAGAACACTCATAGCACTGTTCAGCTAATACATTTCAGGGTAAGGCTTTAAAAATCTGAGTTATGGTGATGGGCTGCCACAATCCTGGCAAGCTGCATGTCCAAATCCTTCCATGTCAGAGTTTCTAGATATTTGCCTTTGCTGGCAGGAACAAGGATGGTTGTAATTCATGCAATGGGAGAGAAATGGGCTCCTCAGCACCACAGCCTCTCCTCCATCAACACAACGCCAAGCCCCAGCAGGTGAAAACCCAATGTCCATAGTCTTCATGGAGTTCCCAACCCAACAAGAAATTACAGTGTTGATGGTTTCTTTTTTCTACAGTGACATCAAACATTTATAGTGAGACATATAAGAATATATATTTATATAAATATATAAAATATTTATATAAAATATATAAATAAATATATATACAAATTATGGCATTATTTTCCAGAGAGATGATACATTTCAAAGGTCATCTTTCCTTGTCCAGATTTCATTGTCATACAGAATTTTTTACAAAGTACACTAAACAATCAGCCTCAATAAAAAAATGTTGCCAAAGCCTTCCTTATGTGAAAGCATCACATACCACAACAAAATCAAATCATTTATCTTCTAATTAAAAAGACATATAACATCATGGCAGACAGTGAAATTAACTATTTAAACCCAATGGTTCTTTTTCTATGCTTAGATGCAGGTGAATGATTTCTACCATAGACAAAGCAAGCAACAATTGTGTATCGCATAAGTGAAACACATGGGTCTCAATACCCAGAGTCCACAATCCCCCCATCTTGTTGACATTGTTTTCAACAGGAGTTCCTCATACAGAGTAAGTGCTTTGGTAAAATGTACCAAGACAACACATAATAGATAAACCTTTTCAAAATAAATAAGCAATACAAAGAGTAGTACTGTAATGGCAATTTTTTGTCCATGAATATTCTGTATTAGTGTGAGCAGTAAATGGAGGAAATGTAAGCCCTGTTGCATAAACTGAAGCAATGTACAGACAGAAGAAAGCTTTACCAAGAGCTTCAGTGCGACTGTTATCCTTTCCAGTGGCATAATTCAGTGATGGGTACATTAGAATGATCAACAAAATAATTTAAAAAAATATTATTATCTTGGCATTTGTAGTTATACCAAATAATAGAACTTAATCCCTTCTGGAAACACTTCCTTTGCTCATTTCTCTTACCTAGAACAGGTCAGTGTGTATGCATAGAGATTTAAACATATTTGTAAATCATTCCATAACCTTACTTAGTCTTTGCATACAGATGTATACACTAAAAATACTGTGTAGTATTTGGTATTCACATGTTACATTTAAATAAAGTCTATTAAAAAACAATTATATTAAATACAGACTAACAGAATATTCATAATATATTTTACAGAAAAAATAGCCATGTCTTTATCTTAGAAATACATTTCTTTTAAAAGTTCTTTTTTTTATAAAACTTTTTATCCATGAAGACAAGTTTTCCATCAGACCTGTAAAAAACCTTTACCTTTAAATCCTTGTGGGTTTTTTTGGTTTTGTTTTTCTTTTTAATACTTTTACAAGCTTAATATCTATAAATTCTTCAAAATAAAAAATCCAGTATTTTTTGGGATCAAATTGGTCACAGGCCATTCTTTAAAAAAATCAGTGGAGACTCCCTGATTCCATTCTGAAGTGCCTTTTGTTTTTCTCTCTCTGGGTATCAAAAGTGCAGGTTTACATGGGAATTCAGAGCTCCCTACACATTCCATAGGAAGTTCGATGCGTGTCGATGACAGGATGCAGCTGCAGCAGCATCCACAGAGCCTGCAACTCCCCAGCTACTGCAGGAGGCAGAGTTTGTTACTCCACACACAGTGCAGTCCCACAGTGTTTGCCCAGCCCCTCCAAGGTCTCTGTGAGGTCCAGTGGCCATGCACAGATGCCAGAAGAGCTGGCACCCAGCCCTCATTTGCTTTCCAAGTTATAGCAGTGGACATCTCCTTTTCCCTTCCCATCATACCCAGGAAGTGGCTGTCCATATTTATCCACACACCAGCAATAACCTCTTTTTCGGCCTTTGGATGGGCGACACTGAAACATAATAAAAGACCCAGTCAGCATGAATTTTGTTTTCTCCACTTGTAGTAGCAGCAGGGATTCCTGCTCCTTTGATATCTGTACTTCAATAGCCTGACCATATCTGACAGAATCAAACAGAATATTTGTTACCACTACAAAGTATTTCAATAAAAACTTACCTTCTCTCCCCATCAATCCCTCTGGGTCTAGCTGCTCTATAACAAAAAACTGAGAACACTGAGAACTACCAGAAAATAGGCTTATGAATTGCTCCCTATCATATTTGGCAGCACAGCTGCCCCCTTTGAATACCATACAACAGTATGGGCTAATGACTGGGAACCATCTTTAGAAAAAAAATGTAGCAGATATGTTCTACACTAAAGCACAGGTCTGGCAAAGACAACCATTGCAGCAAGAAACACACTTGGTTTGTGTCTGTTTACTGGAAGAAATTCTAAAGTGCAGCTGACACTCAGATACATAATCCTTCTATAGTGTAGTCATTGCAAAACCTGCTAGGTGGACTAGAACTTTACATGTATATTTTCCTATTTAAAAATTTGTGTATCTACTAGTCTACATGTTAGCTTTAAGTTAACTGCTGGAATTCGCCAGTAATGCTGACCAACCTGAAACCACCACAGGCTATAACACTGAACCTCTTTAGAAGCAGTAACATAATAAATATGCATTATAAAGTCTACTACATACTAAGTAAGTAATGCTCCTCCCAAGGAACCAAGAATGGCAAAAACTAGACTAAAGGATATAATATGCTGCAGGCTGCATTCAGTATGTGACCCTGGACATAATTACCATGAACCTCTAAGACTTTGCAAGAGTTTTACCCATTCATAAGAGATATTGAAAATCTCACTAGGTTTGCAATGGTCAGCCTCACTGTCAAGACACAGCCTCCCTGTCAGCTCATGTTTTGAGATCTGGTGATACAGTATTTGCTTCAAATGCAAACAAGGTGGCTGTTTACTCAGGGCGTACTCACAAAAGAGGAAGTGACATAAGCACACCCAATTTTCTGTGGTTTTGTCTGCTGCATTGCCAATATGAAGGAAGATTGGCTGGACTGGTGCTACTCATGTCCCGCAACACTGTGAAGTCTATTATTCAAGCAGAGCAATTGTTGCCTCTGAGATCACATTCAGAGTAATTGAAGTTTTCAGAAGTTCAGGCTGGTACAAGCTGGTAAACTCCATCACTATCCCTCTACTTCTTGGTCTCCAGAGGCTCATAGGCATGGCCCAATGTCTCAGGAGGCTATGGCAGTGGCTCACATAAGTGCACAAGAAAGCATGAAGCAAGTGTTGGGCTACACATGCTAGTATCTCAGGTGACGGTGCTATCTTGGACAGAACTAGAGAGTTCTGGAATACAGAACACTTTGGGACAGCCTGCACCAGCCCACTGGCCCATGAGCCAACTAATTTGTTGCAGCATGGAGTAGGGTAGACAGTCTTCACTAAGACCTTGTGAAAGAGAGATGGAAGCAAGTCACACATTAGGTACAAATTTTTCAAACAAATCACTATATTTTTTATTTTATTTTACCATAAATTAAGTAATGTTATTCAGCATAACTGCAAATTAATCCACCCTTCTGATATATTATTGAGTAAAAAACCCAATGCAGAAATAATGCAATCTCTTCTTGTCTACAAATCTGCAGTCATTCTGCATTAGCCCTCTGAAAATGGACAGCAGCAGGATGACAAGGTCCAGCTTAACATACATATCAGCTTAGTTTTAGAAGAGGGTAAAGACGTTCAAACCTACCGAGAGAACAGCTACCTTAATAATTCACTGAACTAAATGGTTACCTGCACTTAAGTTCTTATCTTTTACTAAATCTTTAAAAATAAGTCCTACAACTTATATTTATTGTCTCAAAAGCCTGACTAGAATTTACATGTATTCTCCAGGATTTCCATGGATGACTGCTCAACGTCCAATGATGTCAAGGGAAATTTTTCTTCACTTTTGCTGGTGAATAATACTCCAACTTAAGTATTATTAACATTTAATGACTTAATTTCTTCATGCTCAAAACAGAGGAATTAATAACAGCATTTGCACAATTTAATTTTACAAAAAGAAAACTGAGCCAGCACTTCTAGAGTTGTTTTCCCAACAAAGTAGGCACATATGGAGCCCAAAGAGCATAGGGCTTCTGGCTGCCAGGCTGGTGCTCTGGCAACGAAACTACATTTCTGCTAATAATAGTAACATATCCTCCCCTTTTAGAACTACTATATGAAGTATATTACACAACTCTCACTGATTCGTAGGCTTGCATCACTCTCAAAACAAATGATCAATTAAAGTTCTCATATTGTTGGAGGCTTTGATTGCTTTTAACAGTTGCACAATCAATTTTCAGAAGTAATTACTACATCAAGTTAATCTGCAGAAACACCTTTCCTACTACTATTTTTTTTTACTTCCTCTAGACAATCCATTTGAAAAGCAAAACCCTTTGATCATTCTACAGCTGAAATAACACTCTATGGGAAAAAAAACTTATCTTTTCCAAGTTTTTTTTTTCTACACTCAGCCATGCTGTCAATAGTGATGATTCAAAAGTGATGCTTTTATCCTGAAACAGCCAACACTCTCTACAGAAGTGATAAATAGGTCATATGGATAAACATATATATCTAAATATTTTCTCTTATGAATTTTGCATTCCACATTCATTTCTAGGCTCTGCCCAGCTATTCCTTGTGACTTCATAAGCTTAAAAAGTTGGAAAACTGCCCAAGCAGTGGAGACTAATTACTTCTGATAGAAACACCAGTTGCCATCTTCCATGCCACCTGCTCCTCTCTCTTCCACAAAGAAATACCACAGAGGCATTTATGGGGCACACCAAAGTATATGGTATTCCACTGGATTCCTGGTCAGCCCAGAGGGCTCCATGGAGCTACAACCATAGTCTTTAGGAACAGACTGCAGACAACATTGACATATACCTCAGGCTGTTTTGACTCCTGGCAAGCACAGCTCTGTTTTCAGTAGAATGATTCCAGCTCACATTTAGGTGAGTATCTGGCTCCAGTATACAAACATGGGGCAATTCTAGTAATTACCCCATATAATATTCTAATTTCATCAAAACCTTTTTCCCATGCTTGGGGTAAGAATGTGCTTGTATCAACTAATTATGCATAAATATACCTATATAGCACAATTGAATAGTACAACCTTACATGTGTGATTAAGACAAAGAATTATAAATTTTAACAGGTCTGATTTAAAAGTTTATATATAAACAAAGGGTATGAAATATTTTTCATATTATGCTCTGACATATAAATTTATGTTCTTAGAAGTGTTTCACAGACACAAGTTATTCTTCATGGTTGTTCCTGAAAAGTCAATTTCTAGATATCCCCAAATGTCATGAAAAATAAGTGCTTTCAACTTGACTGGAAGACCAGAGGACCAGGAAGGCAGAATATGAGAGTGCCTCCTGAATGAGTTTTAATGGTGCTAGCATGATCATAATTTATCAGATTCCTACGATCCCAAACCTACTACATTCTCATCCTAGACAGTGGTTTTGGCAACTGTTTCTAGAATTCAAAATGCCTAGCTTGCAGTAATTTTTTAATGCGTTTACTGTCTACTTCCTAACCTACCATTCTGAATTTTGTGACAATATAAATATAATTCAATTACAGATTGAACATGGCTAATAATGGCATGAAGGGAATTAATAAAACAGCATAGTGTTCTGTTAATGAGATTAGATACCTGCTCACAGCATCTAAAATATCAGACCTACATGTTGATGCTTCCAAAAAAAAACCCCAAACATAATTGTCACAATTCCTTGTTCCTTGACCAGTTAATTTGATCTGGACAAGACACACACTTCTTAAATGGATGTTTGTTTTTTTTTTCCTAGGAGTTAATTCTATGAGGGCAACTATTATTTTTGGTTTGTATTTTGTTGGTGAGAGAAGCAGGCTGCCTCTGTAAGTCCCATCTCTGAGGGCTTGTTCCCAGAACTGATCAAGGTTCAGCAGAATCAGCAACCCAAGTGAATTTCATGTAGAATGTTTACTCATGTGAGCTCACTTTGTGGGCACCTCCTGCAAGATCCTGAGTCATCTCAAACTACCATTGAAACAACTGGACCTGTGTAAATTGGCACAGTGCTTGACAAGGCTGGATAGGCATGAAAGTGTCCCTTCATTATCTATGTATGCTGATCAGATGGGCTATTGCACATAATGCAGGAACCTTTCCTAAAGAAATTTTGAAAGTTTCCAGGCAGCACAGACAATACACAGAGGACAAAAGTGTTTATTTGCTTTGTCCCAACATATTATTCTCATAAATCAGCTTCTAGAAACAAATACTAGGTAAGATTTTTATGTATCTTTCCTATTTTTTTTCTTTGTATCTCCTTTTTTTCCCCTTGGTGATAGAACTATGACTGTACTTTAAAGTACAGTCTTCCTTTCAAGTAAGCTACTTTAATACATGCTTACTGCAGATCTGATTTATTACACACAATGCCAGAGATTACCTGCAAACCACCACATTTTTGCAGACAAAGTAAAAACCTTAGAGTCTAAAGAAAGATGAAAGGAAGATCTACTGAACAAAGTAAATACCACTCTGCAGTCTTCTATAATACATAGAGAATGAAAAGGGCTATGGCACATTTGAATGCCTTGAATACAGTCAAATTATTTGCAGTTCTAAAGCAGCTAAGAAAATACTTTTATGACACAGGCACAAAACACAGTCCTAGTCTCACTCTACACAGAAGCCCAATGCATTTTCTGAAAACAAGCAGCTTGAGATGTGAGCATTGCTCTCTGCTACTTTACACACAGCACAACACGGCTGATGCAGGCTTCTCAAAGCTCCAGTCAACAAAAAGAAACTTCCCCTGCTTGGGAGTTGACACCACCTGCTCGGGAAAAGCCAGGAAGCATAGAAAAGCTCAGCAGCAGGTACCGAAGGTCAAACAGCACTGTCAATGCTGGACTGATGGCAAAAAGGAAGGCTGGAAATCTCACCCCTGTTATAAATGCCCCACCTGACGCTGACAGCTTATTGCAGAGCTCCATGGAATACTAGAAAGGGAAAGACTGTTTCTAAGAAAGCTGAAAGCCAAAAAATGGAGAGATACCATTCCCAAAATAAGGTTGCCTAGTCAGAGGTTGACCTCTCACTTCCAACCAATGAACTGCATTAGGCAGCAACAGAGAGTCAACCACTCCTTTGGTTACCAGAGATAGAGAGGCTGATTTGTGTAAACCTGAAGGGAAAGCCATGATGGTCCACAAACAAAATCTGTTCTTGAGAAAAGTCTTAAAGAGACCTTAGAATTCAGGAAATTTTGGAATTATACCAAGAAATATATATTTGGAGGCAGACCACTAACTAAACACTGAAATTATATGCACACTAAACAAAGAACCTGACATATCTTGCACTTCCCCAAGTTCTGAACGAGCTTCAACGGCAGCACTGAATGGAGAATGCTGCTGTAGCTCAATCCAACACAATTAAAGCATAAATACTCACAGTTTTGGTTGGCATTTGTCAAGAAAGGTCACAACCCCAGAACCAGAAAGGGCTGAGAAGCCATCCTTGCTGCAGAGTAACTACTAGAAGTATCATTTTCACAATAACAAGACTTGGTTTGGAAGCGATCTGTGTAGCATGTAAAGGACAGATACATACCTTTCTCAAGTTGCTTTATGTAATATGATCCAGTGTAGGTTTTCTAGGAACTCTCGAACAGCTATTTACAATTCAAAGCATTGATCTATTGCAGTCATATGGTGACTGCAACATTAGCTCTGTGGGTTATAGTAGAGGCACTGCTTTTTTTAAACCAAAGGGCATTAGTATCTAGGACACCAGTCAACCCATGTGTGATTAGGGATGCAATTTCTCAAATGAATCTGTTGTCATGATCAACAAAAAATAAAAATATTATCCCCACTTGACAAGGTTCAGCACTATTGGATCAGGTCCTGAAACTGGAAATTAACTAGTTCCACTGCAAAATTATATATAATGCACCTTGCTGGCAAGATCCTTCAACAAAGATGCAGAAAAGGTGAAGTGCATTAATTAAAATGATAAAAACTCTGTACTTACTTGCTTTTTCTTGTAGAATCCCTTCTTGTCACAATTTGGAATATGAAAGCCCCTGGGACTCAAGACATTCAGGATCTTTAGGTGGTTTAAAGTGTCTTCCATTTCTCTATGACATGGACCCTGTTAACAAGCATGTTTTAGAAAACACAGATGAAATTTCACTCCCAAATTCCATCTTTCACTGAAGAGTTAATACATCTTTAAAGGGCAAAAGAAAGCACAAAGAAGACACAAATCCATTTAAAAAAAGAGATGGCTGAATATGTCAAAAGCAGATAATTCACAAAAAAAATTTTGACTTTCTGCTCTATTCAAAATAAACTGATTTCTAAAGACTGAAGGCCGTATGCTATGCTGAGGCACATACTGGCCGTTCCAGTTGAAATCACACTCTCAAATACCTTTGGGAAGGCTTAACCAGTATGTAAATCAGTCACATACAACATAAGTTTGGAAAAGCTGGCCTTGCACCACGTGGGAAAAGAAGAAAGTAGGCCCACTGGAAATACATTACAGAATAGGCCTCCCCCATGACATTTGATTTTTTGTGATTCTGCTGGATTTGAAAGCTTAAATTAAATTGATTCAATTGAAAATAAGTGGTTTGGCATAATGTATATATAAAATACCTCAACTTGGACTACAACTCCCAATTTCAACTGAATCAAATAGATGCAGTCATACAGAGGACCAGTTGCACACAGCAGTCTCATTAGATAAGTACGTCACTTTTTTTCCTCTCTTTCTTCATCTGCAAAAGGCTGACAACAAGGTAGTAAGGATTAGCTCTAGGACAATGAGCCAAAAGGAGCTTCCAGAAGCACTTCTAAGAGCATGTCTCAAACACCAACTAATTTTATCTCACTGAAGGCAGCCCTTCAGGGTAGGGAGGATAAAGCATGATGAGCCCCACTTTGCAGTCAGAAAATCAAGAGCAGAGGGCTTCACATTTTGCCAGAGGCCAAGAAGGCAGTCTGTGTCAGCAGTGGGATCAGGATTCAAGAGTCACAGCCTACAAACTCTGTGCTTAGCTACACTCCTGTCTGGGTATATCAGTGACTTGCACCACCAGCCCACTTCTTCAGCAGAGACATGAAAAAATTTCTTTTCATGGTTTCATGGTTTAAAAATATTTAAGTTGCTACACTGACACAAAGACTCATTTGGTGCTGTTTTTAATTAGTGAAGTAATGACATTCATACTTTCAAGCATTAGAATTAATAGTTTGTTCATGTAAAGGACCTTTTAACGTGAGTGTCTGAAAGCATGCAATCTCCATAGTACTACTGGAGATTAAAATGGAGTTTTTTGGTCAGTAAAGACTTTCCTTGTTGCCTTCATGTTTTCTTTCTGAACCGGTCTCACAAGTTCTAAGCATGGTCTTTAAATGGCTTCTCTTACTGCTCAAATGCACTGACTGCAAGTGACAGACATTCAGAGATTTGATCCCAAATTCGGTCTACTAAGATTACCAGATTTAAAAAATTTTTATTTTGAAGCAAGCTTCCAAAGTTGGCCAGACCAGTATCTGTGGGAGGATGGAATGTAGGAGAATAGAGATAGTGCTGAAGGCAATCTCACCCCTAAGGAGTTGCAGCTGTACTAATTACCAAGGATTAGGAACAGGCCTACCCTTAATAGGCCACAGCTATATCCAATAAGGATGGGTCTTATAAAAGAGTGGGTTAGCTGATTCAGAGGAGAGTTGGAGGTGGTGGTTGTGCTGTGAGGAGGAAGGCTCAGGTGGTTGTGTGAGGGACAGGAAGGCATTAGCTGGCCATACAGAAGAAAGAGAGAAGGAGTCAGCATTCTGAGGAGCTGCCCATGAGAGCTCACAGAGAAGGTATGGAAGTTTTACAGTAAGATAACAACAAGTATCAAAAGCTAACATGCAGACACAGCTAGAAGAGCATTTGCTGACAAAGGCACCTGTCCCTGATGGACTTATTTCAAGTTCTTAAAGACACCAGCAGCCTTGGTAAACTGGTATACCTTTGCTCATGGACCTATCACTATTCATCCTAGTTAAGAATCTATTTCCTCAAGCGACTAACCTTCATTCTTTTAGTGATGGCACTTTTACTTCACATTTTTGGGAGGAGGACACACTGGAAGGCAGATACTGAAGTAATATAACTAGATGGCTGGACATCAGTGACAAACTAAAAAACTCTTGAAAGCCACACTCCCTTCAGGCAGAGGTTTTCACCTCATACAAGTTTCAAAATTTTCTTTTGAAGATGAGAAGCCACATCTGCTTTTACCATGCATGTTTTGATAAAATGCCAAAGTATATCCAGATGCATTTTTCAAGCCATGTAGCCTAAGGCACAGATTATCAGCTGGATGCCCAGGAAGAGAATTATTCTTGCCCTCAGACTAACCACACTC
Source organism: Peucedramus taeniatus (assembly GCA_013400575.1). Lineage (NCBI taxonomy): Eukaryota > Metazoa > Chordata > Aves > Passeriformes > Fringillidae > Peucedramus > Peucedramus taeniatus. Next base: position 56,580 of record WBNO01022596.1, read on the forward strand.
CGACTGCCCTGCAAATTCACTGGGCACAGTCAGTAGGAAGCAATGGCAGCTCGTGTGACCACAAGACTTTGCATTTAGGCAGTAGCACCTACAGCAACTGCAAGTGGAGGTGATGCTCAGTATGTCATACAGTGACAAGTCAAGACCCTAATCCTCAGCTCAGACTAAGTTTATCTCCCTTGATTTGCATCAGGCAGTGTATGAACACGGTGCCACTACACTCAATGTGAAACATCTTTTTTCCGTTATTGCAACTAAATTACGTTGTTTGCAGCCAAGTTTAATGATGACACTCCAAGTCCACTCACACAAATGTTTTACAATTACAGGGAGGAACAAGAACTTTTGGCCTCTAGGAAACTTTAGTGGAAACCATGCTTGTATTGATGTAAACATCATTACATTAGTCCTATGTGTTTCCTGAGCACAATCTTCTTGGTCTGCTGATTGTGTACGCATTTGCAGAGTCAATAGATTTACCAGTTAAAATGCCAGAATGTCCTAAAAGGCTGCAACAATTACCAGTCTTTTGCTATTTAGTGTAATTATTTATCTTTTTATATGCACAACATGCATATGTATATACACATACACACATTCGCAGGCTGGCAAATGCCCTCCTATTTAAAAAAATACTTACATATTCAGTCTCTTGTTTGGATTCAGAAGAGAAATTCAATGTATCCATACTCTGTGAATCATATTCAACTTTATAGCGTTGTGTATCTTTGGCTTGCACTTTCCTGATGATATCTATTTTGATGTGTGGAAGATGTGACTTGGAATCTGGCTCCCTGTGAGAGTTTGGAATGGCCTCATTTTCTAGGCTGCTGGTACTCCTGTCTTCTGAATCACTGAAATTTCCTTCAAAAAGAACAAATGAAGAAGAAACAATGTTACTTGGCTGCCAGCTGTGTCTGCAAGAGTCATAGAATAGCCTGAGTTGGAAGAGACCCACAAAGCTCCTCAAGTCCAACTCCTGGCCCTGCAGAGGACAGCACCAAGAATCAAACCATGTGCCTGACAATATGGTCCAAATGTTTCTTGAATGCTGTCAGTCTTGCTGGTGAGACCACTTCCCTGCAGAGCCCACTCACCCTCTGAGTGAAGAACCTTTTCTTAATACCTAACCTCTATCTCCCCTAACACAGCTTCATGCCATTCCCTCAGATCCTATCACTGGTCACAAGCAAGAAGAGATTAGTGCTTGCCCTTCTGCTTCCTCTTGAAAGGAAGCTGTAGAGCACAATGAGGTCCCTCTTCAATCAACAAGCCACTAGATTAGGTTATGTGTTTAATTTTCCTTTTTACAAAATAGCAATATACAGAAAAGATGCATAATGTATGTAGCATTCCACACGTGTCATAACCTTTGTTGCCAAGAGATGAGTTTTATAACTAAAGCATTCCCATGCTCAGCGCGGCCTCGCAAAGTGCCCAGCTGCACCGCCTGCGCAGGCTGTACCCAAGACCGGGAAAACGGCCACGGCCCCTGTCCCAGGAGCTACGGCGGCGCTGGCCACTGGCTCCTGACTGCCCGCTGCAGTGCCGCCCGCCGCCGGCAGGAGGCAGGCCCGCACCGCAGGAGCGGAGCCCGTCTCAACCCCAGCGGCGCCGGGGCGCGGATCCCTCCCCTCCGCTACTGCTGACTTCACCAACTCCAGATCAACGCGGCCGGCTTCGGGCACTTACAGCTGCAGTGTGCCTCTGCCTGTCCCAGGGCCGTAATTTCTTTTTTTTTTTTTTTAAAGCTGTTAATACTATCAGCTAACCCGCTGAGTTTCCTGGTTCTAATTAGCCTTTTTTTTTTTTCCTTACTTTATTCAACACACAGAACAGGGAAGAAAAAGAACAGCACACTTTCATTTCTCTGCTATTAAAATTAAAAAAAAATCTTGGTGTACAAAACACATTTTAAAGGTAATGGACAAAAACTGCCATTCATTCTGTTTGTCCAAGGACAAACACTGTTTTCATCTTGAGCTTCAAAAATATTTTCTCTTTAAACTACCATCCACAAAAAGTCAGGAGAAGCACACTTTTCTAACATACTCCATAAGTTCAGTGTTCCTGTACCTTCTAAGTTATTTGTTTATGCTACATTTCTCTCTGTTAGGAGACTCCTGCAGTGCAACTGCAACACAACTACTTGCATTTACTCCAAGGAATTTTTCCAGTTGAGTTATTCCTAACAGCTAAGTAATAGCTGTACCCCACTAGCTGCTGTCTTAGCTGCTGACCACTTATTTTTTTTTAAGCAAATCCTATTGGGAGTGCACAATGATAACATCCAATAAAATTATAGTAAAATTATACTTGATGACTCATTGGAAAAAAAAAAAAATCACAAAAGCTGAGAAATTCCGTGCTAAAAGCCCATGTTCACATAGTTTGTTGATGCTAAATATTTCTACACAGGGAGTACAGTGGCACTGCCAATAGACAGGAATGGGAGAAGGAACATAAGAGGAAGAGGATTCTGAGTTAATATTTTGGTACTGTTGGTTTTAGCACAGCCACTGCTCGCAATGGACATAATTGACCAGGAAAATTCAAATCACAGAGCAAATGGATTAAGGAAGTTTAAGTCCTAAGTCCAAATTTCCTGGCTTTTGTGGGTTTAACTCAGACTCTCAGTGGTATTTGAACATATTTTTGGTGGTTTTGTGTCCTGTTCTGAAACAGTAGTATTTTTCCCCCCACATTCTCAATGAAACTTGCAAGAAATGAGCCACTAAAATGTTATAAACCTGAATCTAGGTTTTCTGCAATCAGTCCAGTTCATTAGTTTTTCTCTTCTACCAAAAAATAAGCAGAAAATATTCTTAACATGCATTGAGTATCCATGACCACGTCTGGTCATTTCAGTTTAGAGAGGCCACCATAGTTCAATAGTACTTCTTATACTTCAGATTAAAATGGTCATATTGCCACATTCTAAACTGTAAAGCATACTTTATTAACTCAGTTTTACAAAACCTGGTGCCATGTTAGCTTTACATCCTCATAAGAGAAACAGAACTGCCCAGAAATAGTAACAGAGTTACCCATTCTCTTTTCATTTTTAAGAGATTAAAAGGGTTGCAAATTCACACTACTATTTAACACATTTGTGTCAAAAAAAAAAAAAAAACACAAAAAAACTGGAAAGTCAGTGGCCTACTACAGTTTCTGTTATAATGCTACTGTAATACACCATATACCAACTTCTAGCAATTTCCATGAACTAGGAAGGACCAGCAAAATAGTCCATGATGCAGGACCTAGCTGTACGTAAAGGAGATGATGTGATCCTGCTCAGAGAGGTATATACCAGGGAGTGTTGGTTTGAAAGCTGGGAATGGAATGGTCCTCATGAGGAAGTGGGCACTATGTGTCATATAGGTTCTGGGTACTTCTTCGTTCTTGCATACTAGGTTTGCAGGCTTCACTCCTTGAATGTGAACTGTAAGGGTCCGACTATGCACTTTTTAAGGAATCAAAGGTTCCTACTGATTTCAAAATCTGAGTTCTCCCTCAGCCAAGAATGCAGAAATAAGAATTCAGCTGAAAATGGAAAGATTTTCAGCTAAGTAGAACTCTTTCCCTTTCTCCTTCTCTAACAGTCACTGTTGAAAGAACTACCCCTAGATTAAATGCCACCAACTCCTAAGTACCAAGGAGACACTTCTTGTTTCCAGTGTTACTCCAAGGATGAACAGGATGAGCCAAGCTCATATGATGAAGGAAGCTACTAGATGTTCCAAGGAGATTAAAAATTTCAGTTAATATCTCCAAACTCTCATTCAAATTGTCACAGCACATAAATAATTATAATAAGGCATCTCCTATTATTCTAACAGGCAGTTAACTGGAGCATTGGTGCCACTTCCTCTGCTAAGGAATGGCTAGTAAAAGAGTCCCTACAACCTGGCAGAAAATCTTCTGGCTTTTTAAAAATGCAAATAGTGGAAAGCCTTTTGACACACTTTTCTATTAAATAAATGTTAACATACTCGCTGTTGGTTAGCAAAGAGTTTAATTAAATGCTTGCATAGAGGGACTGTGTTCTCTTAATCTGAATCCCAAGTTTCCCTGCCTTAAGTTTCAAAATGTGCATGCTAACAAAACTTTTTCCAACAGTCCCTTCCTTTTCAAGCAAAATCCATTCTGTGAACATCTCACTTGCAAGACATGAAAGAGGTACAGAAAATCTTCGTTTAACCAAGGATTTATTTGCAGTACAGATAAAAAAAAAAAAAAAAAAACAAAAACAACGTGCTCCTAAACACTGTTGTGCAAATGCTTTGTTCTGAATAAATACTTTTCCAGGCCAAAGGAATATTTAAATGTGTCTTTTGTTTTTTGTCTTTTCCTCTCTGTGCTTAGACTTCCCTGACTTACCCACGCTGCAGTGCAGCAGTTAGACTCCACTCTCTCGAGTTTTTTGGTCACTCTCTTTCCAGGTACACCGGAGACAAACGGCGAAGATTACACCCTCTCTCTCTCTCCATCCAGGCTCTGTAGCCTGCCAGTCCCATGCACCCGCAGAAGCCACATACAATCCCTCCCCCACTCTTTTTTTTTTTTTTTTTAAAAAAGAGGCAGCTCTGCCTTTTGTGCGAGGAGCTACTTCTCAGCATCGGTGTTGAAGAAAGCCGGTATATACATAAATAAGGTGGAAGAGGTAAAGTGTCCTTTCCTTCAGCCAAAGCACGCCTCCTTCAAAACGATCGGCTCGGCTACGTGGCTACCGGCAGAGGCCGCCGCCCACGGGCCGGCAGCAGGCGGACAGCGAGCGAGGGCCGTTTCCGGAGACAGAGCTCTGCTGCGAGCTCGCCCACGGCTCCCTGCTCGTGCTGCCCCCTTTGTAACTTAAAACGGAAGAAAGCGACACACACACAAACAAAACAAAACAAAACAAAACAAAACAAAAAAAATCCAGCCCAACAAGAAATCAGCTGAGAGGGAGAGCGGCGCGCAGGAAAGCCACCCCTTCGTCCCCCACCCCGGTCGCAGCCCCTTACCTGCAGCGGGCGGTCCCGGCAGCAGGAAGGCCCGCAGCTTGCTGCCCGCCGTAGCGTTGGTGCAGAGCCCGCGGCCCTCGAGCAGCGCCTGCAACGGCCTCGCCTCTTCCCGCCGCGGCTGGCA
>WBNO01022596.1:61834-105729 GCA_013400575.1 Peucedramus taeniatus
GAGGGAGCGGAGCGGCGCAGCCTGAGTCGCCTCCGAGGGGGCCGCGGGGAGCGGAGCCGCCAGCCGCTCGCAAGCCTGCCGGCGTGAGGAGGCGGGAAGCCGCGCTGCCGGCACTCGCACGCCGGCCCTCTCTGCAGTCGCTTGCCCGTAGTCACATCAAGGCAGCAAAAGCTCGCTAGCAACAAAAGCAACTTTTTCCTTCTCTTCTCCCCCCTCCTTCCCGCAGAGCGCCTGAATTACTTGGCTCGACAGTAACTTTTCTCTTTTTTTTTTTTGCCACACACAACACTCAGAAAACAAAACAAAACAAAAAACAAACAAAAAAAAAAAAAACCTTTGCGAAAGTTAAAAAAAAAAAGCCAAGCCCAGACGGTCAGAAGAAAACTTAGTCCGAAAACATTTCAGATAAGGAGGTAGTAAGAAGAAGGGAAAAATAGAGATGGGGAGAAAGAAAAAGCGAGATTCCCTTCGTTTTATTCCCCGTGCTGCCTGCTAGCCGCGCTACCCTGCTCCACTCCCCGCCACTCCACACCCAGCTGTCCCCCGTGCCGTCCGTACGCCCTATATAGTGCCGCGGTCGCTGGCCCGCCCCGCGCCATGAATAACGCGCGGCGGGGCAGGAAGAGCCGGCCCTCGGCGGATCCAGGGCTCGGTCACGCAGGGCTGTGGGGGCGGTGCAGGGGGAGTAGACGGGGGACGCCGCGCTGCCGGGGGTTTATGGGCACTTCTTAGAAATTAGCTGCGAGGGGTAGGACTCTGGCGAGAGGGCCACGTCGTGTGTCTCTAGTTTCAACAAAAAGTGGTCTCTGTGCGTGTGCGCTTCCCCGTGATCGTGTGTGCTTCCTTAGCACCGAGAGAGGCGAGAGAAGGTCGCGGATAGTGCCCCTTTTTGGACTCCCAGCTACAATCCTGTCCACTTTGGGGCTAACAGCCCCGGCCCTGGCGAAGGTACGCATGTGCTCGCGCTCGCCTAGGCACGCCCGCAGGTTCGCGGCGTACCTTGAGACCGGCTTACAGCTCACATGACAGCTGCCTTTCCAAGGAAGACTGGGGGCAAATATATGTGCATGACCACACCCACACACTCAGGCACCCCATCCACGTTTGAGAATATGTTGCTCTCTGGCCCAGGATTCGGTCCATATCTTGTCCCATCTTTGTGGGTGTGCCTCCCTTAACTTTTTTTTTTTTTTTTTTAAGTGTTCTCTGTACTCTTGAAACTTTTCTTTCCATATATAAGAAAACGGTTTCGATTGTAATATGATCTCAAATCTAGGATAAAAAAGACAGTCTATCCTCCCAAACTCCCAACATTGAAATTCTACATGAATTTTTGCACAATGCATGTATTTGTCTTCAGACCGCTGCAAATTCTCTTTCCATTTCATTAGGCATATTTTGCTCCCCCTTTTAACTTGGCTTAACTTTGATTGAGAAAATCTGAATTGGCAGTGACAAATTTTGTGACCATTCTTTCTGAAGCTTTACTGCACTCTCATGAGGAAGAGGATGGTGAGGTGAATATATATACAAATATATGGTGTTTCAGTCAGAGAAGCTTGCCTCATGAAAAATAAAAACAGCAATGCTCACAGGTACTGGCTTATACGAATATGTTCTGCCATGGGAATGATGAGCCAGACTACTGTTTTACTTTGAACCCCTTCATCAGTAACACTGAAGCTCATCTTTCAGTAATACACCAGCTGTTCAAATGTGTCAAAATTCAAGTGGAAGAGAGAAGTATCTGTTATTGCTCAAGGTACTGGCTGTGATACTGTTAATCTTGAAAGCTGCACTTTTTACAAGGCATGGTTTTTTGACAATTAGAGTCACATATTCAGTTTTCTCTATTTTTAGTTCAGTACTTCTACCTTGCAAATAACATCTTGAAAGAAGCATCGTACACAGCAGAATAAAAAAATATCTGGTCTTATTTCTGAATAATATGGTGTAAGAGTAGACACTTTTCCTTGGGAAATTAAAGATGCTTTAGAAGAGAGATCTTTAGATCTTGCTTAACTTACTTAACTCCCCAAAGGGTGACTACCACGGCTTTTCCGTATTCTCTTGTCCTTGTGCTCATTTTGTTAATTGACCAAAAGAGGTCGCAGGTTGTCCAGGATTGAATTACAGATTCCCTATCTGCACGAGCCCATCTACAAAGGGGGAATTGATCAAGCCCAATATCCTGCATGTTTGGTTTCACGGTGGGTTTTTTGTTTTGGTTTTGTTTTGGTTTTGTTTGGTTTTTTTGTTTGCTTTTGATGTTTTGTTTCAGATTATTTTTTTGGATTGGTTTGGTTTGGTTTGGTTTGGTTTTTTCCCCAGACTATTGCAGGAAAACTTGCTGTTACTTTTTTGTAAATTTTGGTTTTAATAACTGTTTGTAGGTTAGGACTTTTTGAAGTCCAAAAATCCTGGGGGTTGTTTGGCAGCATGTATCAGATTAGGTCTAGCAGGAAGAGGACACCTTCTTCTTTTCACACTGTATGTGTACAGTATCTTTTCAGTTGGGGTAAGCTCTTATAGCATGCTGCTTTCAAAACTGAAAAAAAATGCATAGGAAATGCTGAGAGAACATAAGTAAAATGGGGCAAAGGGGATGGGAGAAAGGAAAGAGAACAAGCTTTTCTTTCACCACAGTTGTACACCTCTCACATACTAATATCAGTGTAACTTGTATTTCAGACTGTGGCAAGAGCATTTTCATCAAGCTGAATTTTTATTCTCACAATCAGAAAGACTCTTTTTCCTTTCTCTTCTTTCTTTTATGATGTTACACAAGCTGTGGTGCCCCATTTTGAAGTCCTGTTAATCCAAGGAGATATCTTCAATGTCACAAAATAGAAGAAAACACCCTTTTAAAAATACACAGTTGTTGAACTTAGTACATATTTTTAAATAGCATTAATCAAGATTCATGCAGCATCAAGGCACTTTGACCAAAAGAACTGTAAATGAAAAATTAACACCAAAAAAGATGTAGGTGGCCTAGACCAGCTTTGCAAGGAGAAAGCCAGTGATGTGTCAGAGGTCAGGTCAGTCTAACAGCTTTTGCTAAAAACATAGCTGTTTGCACTGTCTTAACCAATGGGCACTGCATGAGAATACAGTTATATGAATGACAGAATTTGGTTCAGAGCTGTAGTTGGCAATCACAAGATGGATACCAATGTATCTGGAAAGCCAGGTTAGAAATTTATAAAGAAAAAAACTAAACTAAAAACCTCAACATGCACCTATAGGTAAAAGCCCCAATATGCACCTATAGCTAACAGCTGAATTACACTTACATCCCAAACTTTAGTATTGTTGATGGAACTGTTTTACTTGAACAAAGCCAAGCGCTAAATATGCAAAGTAGTGATGTTTATAAAGCTGTACCAAATCTGAATTTTCACATTTACATGTACTGTTTATTCTAGAGGCTTTGCATTTTTTCCTGTTTATTCAGTTTTACTGGGAGGAGAGGGAGAGGCAAAAGTCATGTACTGAATCTCTACAGTCAGTTCTAAATGATAGAAAGCAGAAGAGAAACAACTGAGAGGCACTGTTTCAGCAAATCCCATGTCCTCCCATATTATGGAACCACAAAAAGAATGTATTTTTTCCCCCTCCACTTCATCCTCACACCTTCTTCATATTCAGCTCTCTTCTCGAGTGCCTTAGCTGAATTCATATCTTTTGGTAAGTTTTTGTGGTGTCTGTGTTTGTTACAGGGACAAATCATGGGAAATAAGAGTTGTGGTTGAAGTAGCTCTACCTTCAGCTTCATGGTCCCCTTATAGAGCAATCCGAAATTTTTAGTGTAATTCCTTGTAGTACGTGTGGTTATAGCACCCAAAATATAATTTTCAAGAATATGAGTTTCCCTTATAATGCCATTTTAAAACTTGTGTTACTTCCCAACTCTTTTCCTTTTTCAGAAAAACAAACAAACAAAAAAGAAAAAACCAAAAACACAAAACAAACAAACAACCAGAACAACAAAAACCAAAACAAACAAACAAAGAGAAACAACCACAACAACAAACCAAAAACAACCAAATGAGAAAACCTTCACAGAAATCTAGAGATACATGGCTCATCTTGTGTTGAGGGCTAAATCCTCATTCACAAAGCATCTCCTAATTTTGGTATCTCTGCTCTTCTTTTTGCCAACCTTGAAATTTTATGTGCAATGAACTTCTGAAGTAAAGAGAAAGTAGAATTTCCTAAATATGTTACTGTTTTTCAGAGGAAGAATACTCAGATTTACAATTAAGTCAGTTGATATATACTTAATTGAAAAGATACTTTGCAAATCACTTCTTTCTCAAAGGCAAGAACTAAAATCTCAGCATTATTTGTCAACTGTCTGTAAAAACATAGTTTAATGATAATTTCCTGCAGACCTCCTGGTTTGGGGCTAGACATGAACATTTCAGGTGTGTTCCAGCTCTTTAGACTCTTACGCCAGGTCTGCAGGCTTACAAAGAACAAATTCTGTTGGATTCCTCACAAATGCTACCCTGTGCTGCTTCTGAAGATGGCAATCTGAATTGAGTATGATGGAACAAACTGAATTTGAAAGCAGATAAAATTAGGAAACTGAAGCAATGCGGAGAATAAATAGACTCCACAACTAAGTTTAGTTATGAAGTGGGTATTTATTGGAGCCCCGGCACAAGTGAGACAGCTCTCATAAGGACTTGTGCCCCGAGCCTCGGGCTGTCCCACAGCTTTATTCACAAAGGTGTTCCATATGTAAGAGATTGCACAACTTTTCCCATGCATATTCAACCCCTGGCCCCGCCTGTCCTCGCCTCGTATGGTAATCAGGTCCACGCCCTTCTGGGCATGCCTTGTTGGCTCTGGTGGTCGCACGGGGGTCTCTGGTGGTCTCTGAGGCTGAAGATTTTGTGATCTTCCTAGGGGATGAACTTCTGAACCTTTTCTCCTCTCGCATGTGCTTTTTGGTTCCTCAGTCCTTATCTGGGTACTCAGTGGTCTTAATGAGCTTGGAGACAGAGGGGTTTCTTTATCTGGGCTTTTTGTATCTCCTGATCTCCTCTTGGTATTGTTTTCTATGCAAGAATCCTTAGAAATTTGCATTTTCCTATGCCCTTTGTACCATGGCAGGAGTTTCTTAAGTAAAAAGGTTAAACTTCAACCCAGAGTTCCACAGACTATACTTTAAATGCTCAATTCATAATGTTATTTTAAGTAAACTCCAAAATCTCTATTTCAAAACCAAAGGGGAAGTAACAAATGCTTTGCTGGAAAGACAACTGAATTGAGACATTTCATTGCTATCAGAGACACACATAATGAAAGAATATATATTGATGGTATTACAGAAACAGTTACCAAACAATTCCCTTTTCTAAGTAAGGCATCTTGTTAAACATAAATAGAGGAAGGGTAGATAGCTGATAGGTTTCCTTTTACAAAGCTCTTACCCAGAGATGTGTTCATATTTTTATGTATTAGTTAGACATTATATAGTGACCTGGCAATAAAAATCGTATCAAAATTAAAGAGAACAGGGGGATTAGAGGGAGGATGAAATTAAGGAAAAAGTCTATCTCCCAGGACTTCTTCATAAAAAGAGAAGAGACTGCTGCTTGACCAGATGTTCTCCACATACACACTGCAGTCAGCAATCTGGGTATTCGGCACATTCCAAAATGCAGATGTCATAAGAGATGAAAGGAGAAATGCTGCTGCTTCGAAGTGTACAGTCTGCTGGAGATAGACTTACTGACATTGTTGAACTTCTGTCCACAAGTAAAAAAACCAAAACCAAAACCAAAACAAACAAACAAGAAAAAAAAAAAAAAGCAACCTTAATAAAAAAAATCTCAGTGAGGTGTTGAAGTGGAAAGACTTTAGATTACTGGAAGAAGAATACAGCTAAGACTGTGAATGGAGTGAATGGAGAACCGACCTTTATACATATTTGATTTTGAACAAATATGTTTTAGGTCATTCTAAAAATTAGCAGGTCATGAACATACCTCATGTTAAGATACATTTATATACAATCAAGGTCAGAAGACAAAAATTGTAAAAAATATGGGATAAATTAATTTAGCACATTCTGATTCTTTCTCTATTCATCAGTCTTACAGCCTGATGACACTAAGTTACAGTAGAAGAATATCTCATTATATTCATAAAATGTCACCTATATGTTATAGAAAAAAGGCCATAATTTTAATACCTGTAAATCTAGATGCTTTGTTACCAGATGGCCTTCAGAATAAGGCAAAAAAACACTCTTAAAAACTTTCAGGATGTAAGTCAAGCAAGAAAAATACCAAGTTGTGAAATCGTCTGTCACAGTGCTGTTAGAGCTAAAAGCATATGCTGTGAGTTGTGTTGAGAAGTTTCCTCCTGCAAAAAGCATGAAGTGTTCTGGGATGATCTGTGTGCAAAAAATGATAGATAGTTTGAAGTCCATTTTATTAATTACACAAGTTCAAATCACATATCTCAACCATTTCCAGGTGAGAATGGTATTTCTAAGATCCTATATATTGCCCTAGCTGATGAATTATTGGTTGCAAATTGTCAATATTTGTCATACCTTCTCTTTTTTCAACTCTACTTTTTTTTGTTGTGATTTATCTTGGATGTCAGACTATGCATCTTAGCCCAGCATTGGGCAGCATTGAATACCCAAAGCCTTTTTGGTGTCACAGGAGTTAAGGTCCATCCTTCTGTTGATTACACTGATGTTGGGGGTTGGATCTGTTTCTTTTGTGTTTGTGGAATTTTTTTCTGGTGGTTTTGCTAGGTAACTAATTGCTGGGTACTTATGGGTACTTCTCTGAAACAAAAGGGGGCAGCAGGTTTTTCCTGGGGAACAGCAGTGAACAGGGCAGTTCGGTCTGAAGGGCACCGTTCAGAAAGGACATTGGAGCACCAGAGGACCCTGCTTGTTTTCCACTGGATTTCTTCCCAGAGGAAGACTGGAATCATCTCATCATCACTGGACTTTCCTACAGGACCATCTCCACTTCACAGAACTGCATCTGTTACTCAAGGAGGATTTCATCTGGGCTGCTTTTAATACTCTTACACCCAGGGTGTCAGGTCACATCCTCAACTCTGTCAGGGTATTTTCTGGGGTTTTGTTGTTTTGGTTTTGCTTGTCTCTTAGTGCTATTACATTTGTATTTTTCTTTGTTTTGTCTAATATTCCGTTTAAAGAACTGTTATTCCTATTCCCAAATATTTGCCTGAGAGCCTCCAATTGCAAAATTATAATAATCTGAGGGAGTGGGCTTACATTCTCTATTCAAAGGGAGATTCCAGTTTTTTGCTGGCAGGTACCTGTCTTTCAAACCAAGACAACTGGGCAGGTCTCAGGTCCATCTGAATGCCTACTGTTATACATCTCAACCCTCTGCCTAAGAAAGTTATAGGTTACAATCTTTAAATAACCAATTATTACAGACATAATTTTTACAAGTAACTGAGATACACCACTAATACCAGGAAACCCACTCACATTATTTGTCATCAGTTGCACTCTGCTTCAATTTAATTCCCTACTGGATTTCTTCAACTACGATTTTAATCTCTAGGAAGACAGCAGTAGTCATATTTTCCATTTTATAAGCCATTCATAATTTTGAGCAATTGTACTAATTAATTAAATAATATTGATGCCCATCATGGATACACTGACAGAGAACAAGTAATACATAATTTCTGGTTAGCAAACCCCTTTTAAAATGGCTCAAATATTAATTCTATATTGTCTTTTTTTTTTTTTTTCTTCCACAATATAGGCCCATATTTTTAAGAAGACTTCAGAAATAGTATTGTTCTATTGTTCTCTTGGACATGCAGGGCATAAATTCAACAAAATATATTAATTTGTATATTCAGAATCTTTATGCACTTGATAGTGTATATTGCACAATATGTGCCCAACTGGGCACTGTTAGGTTTTCAGCCTATTTTCTTTATAATGGCATGCAAAAAGAATTGTGCAGAACCATGCCCAGAATTATAAAAGAGCAAAAACAGAGTATAAATCCTGTAGCTTCCTGTAGAAATTTAAGTTTACTGCATTTATTAGGATTGGTGTAGCCACTTTAAAACATAAAAGAAATTTTTTGGGTAAGTGTTTCTTAATTGCTTGTCTCACAAGCAGATTTTGTTTGACAGATGGTTTATTGTTTTGCAAATATGTCTTCAGTGGGCATTTCTACCTATTCCGAAAGCAGAATATAAATTTAAAAAAAACAAACCATAGCTAACAATACTTGCTGGAAAATTCAAATTATTTCACAACATTGAAATATCTCTTGATGACAGAAGATTGGCACAATGCTGTAGTACCACTGTGAGCAATCTGATCCTAAATCTACCAATATCATGGTAATCTCTGTCCTTTCAGAAGCCGTTAGTTAGGGTCTTTAGCTGGAGCATAGTTTTGGACATGAATTTGGCCTCTGGAAACTGCAGAAGAATATCCTAAGATTTGATATAGACTGAAAGGAAGAATTTCACAGTAAAATGACAGAAAAATACTTTGTTTCAAAAAACTCATACCTAGAAAGAGAACAGGAAGACATGACATATTTGCTAACGCATGCTTAGTATCACCTGCTGTCTGATGCTTCTTCTTGTTTTTCTGTTTTTCAAAATTCCATCCCCCTGAGGGTTAGTTAGAAGTTTAGAGTAACTTTTTAAACAGATCTTAAATAAGGCTGGTTACAAATTTCAACATAGCTATCATTGCACAAAGCCTATCTCTGCAATTCACAAGAGTGTTGTTTATCTTGGTTTTGGGTCTGAGTCACAAACTCAGTCAGTTCTTAGGAGAATCTTGAAAGTCAAATCATAGCATATAAACAAACATTCTGCTTATTCTGTGTAAAGTAGTTTCTCAGAAGGATAAGTGTGACAAATGATGCTGGAAAGATATGTACATCTCCTTGTTATACATATGGGTGGGACCAAAAAACATGGGGATGAAATCAAATCCCTTCCTTGCTGCTGAAGCCATTGGCAATATTCCTGATGACTTGGAAGCATTTGAGTCTGAACAAATGAGTGGCCCTTTGACATTAGGTTTAGCAGACTAGTACAAAACAAAGTTTGGAAGTGCACCCAGTGCAGAAACAGGAGCTTCTGTACTCACTATTTCAACTTACTGACCTGATATCCTTTCAACAAACTACTTGCTCATGTAGATTTTTATAGGCACCTGGAGTAACAACACCATCTCAGGAAATTTTATGTTGTTTACTAGAGGAAAAGGACCGTAGTCTATTTACTATTGAACATCATATTAAAAGTAATTTGAAAATGTGGGAATTTGAGGCTCACCTCAGAATTTAGGAGAAGAGGACAAGGTCACAAGCTGTGCTAGGGGAGATTTAAATTCGATATTAGGAAAAATTTCTTCACCAAAAGGGTTCTCAAGTACTGGAACAGACTGTTGAGGGAAGTGGTTGAGTCACCACCATAGAAGCATTTAAAAAATGTGTACATGTTGCACTTAGGGACATGGTTTAGTAGTGGACTTTGCAGTATTAGGTTTATGGTTGGAGTCAATGATCTTAAGGGTCTTTTCCAACCTAAATAATTCTATCATTCTATGATATCTGAACAGAAGCAATTGTGGAGAACGTCTACAAGAAACACGACTAGCTTTCAGTTAAACAAAATAATCTCTCATGGGGAGTTACTTTTAGGAAGGTAGTCTATGACAGTCCTATAACTTGCGGAATCCATTTCCCTTTGGTTTGATTGTCCTTTCATAGCATTTTTCATAGCAATTTTGAAACGTTGGCAAGAGGGGAAAGAGAATGAAGTCCTGCGTATCATACCTCACTTGGCAGTAAATCTTGACACATAAGTCTTCACTAGGAGATTAAAGGAATGAATACATCTCTCCCTCTACTATCTAGAAAATGTAAAGGACATTAGGCATTACATATTATATGTTGGTATTCAAAGCGTAACCTGTTCAAGAACTTGTTATGTATGGGATGCTGGGTTTGAAACCAGAATTCAATTCTGAAGTAAAACTTCTGAAGTCTGACTTAAAAAACTTCTAAGTTATGGATGAAAACTGACAGAATCTGATGTAACTTCTTGCATTGTACAGCAGTTCCTCACCCCAAAAAACCAAGAAAAATTTCCCACGCTTGCAGAAAGATGAGTCTGTCCCTGTCCTTACTGGCTTCTATATCTTAGTCTACACTTAAGATTATTTCTGCACTAAAAATCTTCATTGAATTCAGCCAGATTGGTCAGAAGTACGATGATTGCAGCCGTTTTTACTGATATAGATATATATATATGTATACATATATATACTTCTAAATGCTCATATATAGTTTTATTATCACAGTAGGACATGGAAAGGGTTGTACTGACAAAGATAATAGTCCTATTTCTGCAGCTGTGTCCCTCCTAAGTGCATTTTTTACAGTGTACAACTGTTTGAGCCTGCTAGAAAAGTGATTTCAAGCCAATGCTTCCTGAGCTTTCTGGCCTCATCTACAATCAAATATCCTAGCAAGAATTTTTGTTATTCCAGACAGAAGCTAAAGATAAAGGCTGTCTCATTTCATGTTCCCATTTAAAATGTTACTCTTCATTTTAACCAACCTAATTTCCTGAAATTGCTTCTAGTTCATAAATTACTCTCGAAGGAAAGTACAACATGAAAATTGTCTTCTATGGACCACATATACAATTGCAGCATTTTATAATTAAATGTTGATTGTTTATTGACAGACAAGGTCTCTCAAATTATGAGAAAAATAAGTTCAAGAAAAAGCCTACTGCAGTCTTGCTGTTAATAACACATTCCAACATAGCTTGACTTCCACTAACATTACCAGTTTCATTCAGCATATACTCTCCTGTAAATCTTCATTGCTCCTCCTAATTCTAAGCATTGCACAAAATGATCTCATCTGAATGAGGTGCATGACTTTAATTTTTCTTCTTTACAACTGATGCTTTTAAAAAATTAAATCTGCTTAAGGACTGAAATGCCTTATAATAATCTACACTTAGAATTTGCTTAGATAGAAGTTAATTAAAAGTCTCTTTGGAGAGAGACTAGGTTCTAAGGTTTTCTAAGCTAGTTTACCTCTCTATAAATCTAAGGACTTGAGCCACAAAACATTTACTATTATTGGAATAGCATATTATTAACTATAATACAGTAATGATGATATATAACAGAATAATCCATAATGATAAATGTATGCAAGTATAGTCACATATATTAAACTTTCCATCAGAAAATGTGGGTCACACAACGAGTCCCACATCCACATGTTTCACTAAAAGAAGGAACTCAATGGAATGCTATTAAAAACTATTTTTTCCATTATTCTATGTTAGAGGTAAGCAAAAAGTGAAAGTATACCTCAACAAAATGGAGCAGTTTTGCTTTAACAATCTAACCTGAGGTCCAAAGTCATCTTTGACTGAAAAAGATGAATAACAGTCACTAGATTTTTTTTCCAGACAACTGAACAGCCTAGCAGCTCAGAAATCTGGAAATTATTAAGCATTTAAATACCACTAGGCTCCCTCCTTGGGATGTTAAAAATATTTTTTAAAAAGTAGAGAATCATTTGAACTAAGTCTCTGTTGTCCTATGTTGTGGGATCTACAAGATGGGGCAATAACAGATGATACAGTAACACAATGTTCTTAGAAGAAATCTACATTTGGAAATAATTTCTTAAACTGTGAATTTTGCATTTTCAAAAGCAACAGCACCATGATTTTCAACCATGCATTAAAAATATGCTAGTAGTAGTAAGATGAAGGCAATATTTTAAGTCTTCTGGAGGCATTAATATTTCCATATTGTGCAATACGTTTCACTCAATTATGTTATACTATAATACTGATTGCTACGGTAATTGTGCCTTCCTTAATTTATTGTATTACATCCCTCTAAATAACATACAACTTTAAGTAGCAAAGAATAGATACCATAAATACCTTTATAATCTGCAATAGTTCAGTATGGAATAAAGAGGTTTATAGTGCTCCAAACAAATGGGAGTTGGATTAAACTTTTAGTATCATTTAATTCCATTGTTATAAAAGATCAAAAACAAGCTGAAGCATTAGAAATCAAATAATCCTTGCATTACTTGCAATGGAAAATACTATTAACACTGAATGAAATGTAGCTAAAGCTGCTGTGTGCAGCAGTTACCCTCCGTCAGGATGCACACCAGGAGGAGTTAAATATCCTTATTCAACAAAACTGTTGGAGTAATAGGGAGGCCCCACCCAAAACATGGGTCACATGCATGGCTGGTCAGATGCTTAGCTGTGTGGGGGAAGGGATTTCTCTGGGAGCTTAACACAAACAAATGGGTTGGGCATTTCTGGAGTACAGTTGTGCATGTGCTCAGAAGCAAAATAAGCAGCCTAAAAGACAGATAACGATTTCCGGAGACAGCTGTATGGAAACTGGGTACAGTGAGTGGAAGGACAGATTCTTTCAAAATTGTATTTTCTGCTTCATTTCAGGAGTGTATGCAAAAACTCCAAAAGAATAAAAGATTTAGTTCCATGGGCCTCATAAATATCATCAGCCAGCCAAAAAAACACTAGCCCACAAATCAAATTAACCTTCCACCAAATAATCAGCTACTCAAGAGTGACTAAATTTCATGTCTTAAAGATTGTATGCTTTTTTTCCTAGAGCCCATTAACTCCTTTTATTAAATCAGCCCCCTCCCTGCCACAACGCATCAGTATTTAAAGATTTGTTTGAGGGGGGATCAGGCTTTGCCAGGTTAGTGCTAAGCTGTGCCTTTCCCTAATTTTTAGTCAAAGAAAATTGATAGTTCTGAGCCCATGCCAATGTTTCTAAATGCAGAATGATATTTAGAAAGACTTCTGCTCAAATTGACACAGGTCTGTAATTCATGCAAGTCATTTATTTTAGACTGGGTATCAATAGAAGAATATGGCATAAATAGATATGAGTGGACAATTTATGGCCACATTACATAAATTTTTTTAAAAATCACCCTGAGTTGGCCCACTAAGGTCCAATTTTAAATAATCTCTCTGCTGCTTAAGCCTATAAATAGCTGGCAAAATATTGAATTCTTTAGAAATTCTTTAATGTAAAGGCCACTTGTTTCATATATTTTGGATTTGATGATGGTTATTTAAATTTGGACAAGTATGTGACATTTCTGGAGAGAATAACAATATTTTGTTAAGAAAAAAACACATGAACTTCTAACTCAATGTGTAGATGAAATTGGTTAGTAACCCCCATTACCTACATTATGTTTGAAACTACTACTCCATAAAAAAAAAAAGCTGTGAAAAATCAGCATTTGCTGTTTAGACCAGCTTATTTGTGACCAATGTAATTAAAACGAAACTGACAGAGTTTCTTGTCCATGGATTCTTTAAAATAGGATTTAAAAAATGGCATTTGCAGAACTACCTTCTTCATGCTCTATTGTTGCTGCTACCACAAGCTCCAGAGCTCCTGCCCACAAACATTAGAAAAAAAGACAATTGACTCCAGAGGCAGAATTTATGCACCACTTTGTTTTCATACTTGCACCAAAATTTAGACCCTTGGATCTTTTATTTACAAATTGCATAATCTTAAATTTAAGATTATTTCAACAAGAGTCTGTCATGACTTCCATGAAAACAAGAGAGAGATTTAAAAGGAAGGCAATTTGCCCACCCTAATCTTATCATCCCAGGTACATGATATTGTAATAGTGGCATCATAATTATTCCCATAACAATAACAGTGAGTTCTGAAATTGAACTAGGCATGTGGGTGCACGTTGTAACATGTGGGTGCATGTTGGGTGCATGTGTAAACATAAGAAAAGAAAGAATCTTTGCTATGGGCTCTCGGGATTCCCCTTGCCTGGGAATTTCTCGAGAGTCCTTTTCACAGCCAGATGGTCAAAGAAAGAGTCAGAGCTGCTTTGCCTTCGTTCTCAAAGTTGTTCATTATTTCTTATCTATAACATGTTCTCCCTGACCAGCCGAGATGCGTTCAGCAGGTCAGTCCAAGGCGCACTGCCCACCCCCGAGGCTGTGTTGTCTTTTTATACTATGAACTACGTAGACATTATTTACAGTTAATTTCCAATACCTATCACCTATGTTAGTGAAATTCTACCTTAAACCAATCCCCAAGTGCCAACATCACTAAGAAAATGGAGACGATGAAGAAGAAGCAAGGAGGACAGTACACGCCCAGATTCCTCCATCTTGACCCCCCTGTACACTTCTCATATGAATCCTAACATTCTATTTTTCTACTTAATAGTAACCTACTTATTTTATTCTACTTTCCCTGGTTTGTAGCTCCTCATATAAAGTTGGTAACTGTTTCCATGGCTCAAGATCAAAAGCAGAGGGATCTTTGGCTCCATTCCAAGCTCTCAGAGCCCCCTACCAGGGTCTCAGCCCATCCAAGGTGGCAAGAGGGATTTCCTGGTTTCCCACAATGGGCTTCCTACAAATAGAAGAAGGAAGAGAAATTAAAGAGGTTGCCTGTGATACACTATTTTTACAGTCCTCCAAACTCTTAATCAGAGGACAAGTTTTGTGTACAGTTGTACAAAGGTTTTCTTCTTTATATGAAAATTGACCTATTGCTTAGCGAGGCATATGAGCAGAGTGGTTTGTCAGTAGGTCAGAAGCACAGATGCAATTGTTTGTTCATACTACAAAATCGTTTAGTGAAACTATCTTGCTCGACTAGATTGGGGGCATCAGACTATCTAGGCACTCAGCTTCAGTCAAAGCAGCTGTACCATTTACATGGTTGGCTGCCATCATTTTCAACAACACAGCTGTGAGGGGAAGCAAACTGTGCTGGGGGTGCTGGTGTAGGAACTTCATAAAGAGGTTTTATTGCTAAGGGGACTGCAATGTTTAACTGCATCTTCAGTTTATACATATATTAATATAGGTAGGTAGGAGCATATATATATATTTTTTAAAATGCCTAACACAGAACAGAATTTTTCTGCTACTGTAATTACACAAGCTCTCTCAAAGACTTAACCTGAATTGAAAAAAGCTGCCTTCTGTCAGCATGGCTGTGACCAGAGCATGGGGATCTCTTTGGCAAAACTGTATTGGCCACAATGTGTGAAATTTTTTAATTAAACAAAAATACTGTCTTACATAAGCACAGTGTCATAGGCTGGCTTCTGTTTGCAGTCTTTCACTGACAAGCTACAGTATTTGATAGCAGCATGAAGTCAGATGGCATATGAGCTGCTGCTCAACAAGGTTCAGATTTTAGTTAAGAAACATCTATGTAGCAAAAAGCTGACAGGCATCTTTGTTGGCATATTGTAACATTGAACAAACACTGCATGCACACAATGAGGTTTTTTCTCATTCTTGATGTGATCTCATGTTAAAGAAAAAGCCATTTAGTGAAGCAGAGATGCTACCATATGTGGTACTTGCCCTGTGCCACCAGGATCCCAGGTTTCTACAGGATATTTCCTGTACTACCCAGGCACAAGTGCTGTGATGGTTTCTTTCTCTTGTAAGAGTCCCCACCAATAGTATCTCTCCAAGGTATGAAGTACACCTATGTATTTTATTAACATTTGGTTAATAAAACAATAAAAAAACACAACAGGAAAGCTGAGTGATTGCTTCTCTAACACCTCTATTTGGGGACCGACACAGAGGACTGCAAGAGAAAAGTTAAGGGGCTTGGAGGCTGAGATGCTAAGTATTATTGCAAGGAGAAACACCAACAAAGCTGAGCAGGATACCTCACTCCTTCTTTGCACTAGAGCCCCAGGCAATTTAATTTCATTACTTCACAGGAAGGGCTTGTTACTAAGATTAAGAAAATATTCTTATTTACCTCGAAAAATCAAGAGATTGATTCTCTGGCATATAGTGAAAACTGGGATGCTCCTAATGCTTGCGTTCTTTCAAGACAAAATATCCTGCTCCTGGCTCTAGGGCAAGAGACTTTCTAAGCAACTTTTGTGGCCCAGAAGATGAGGCCAGTGTCCTAGCTATACCAGTGCTAGAAAGTAACACAATTCTCTGGCAGTGGGATTAACTAGTATGACAAGACTTATATCTGCAAGCTTTCTATTACCTCAAGCAGAGTAGCCACATCCAAACTACTGAATATATCTCCTTCAGATCACCACATAACCACTGAGAGCCTCACTGAGATTACTGTTTCAGGAGTGGTCCCAGTGGGCAATTGCCTTCCTGCCCTAGACAGGAGACCAGTGAGCGTTCTGTGTGCTGATGTTTCAGACTACTTAGTCTTTGGGCAGAGAAACTATCAACTTGTGCCACAGCCCTTACTAAGAATTTGACTGTATCATGAACCACAGGACAAGGCTTGGACTTGTGAACTGGCTCTGTTTAGTTTAATAGTATAAACACAGACTTAGACTCTTCTGCATGCAAAAGGGTTACATGAGTTCAAGGACAGACCAGACAAACACTTGGAAGTTAGGTCTACTGAGGGCTTCTGAACAGCCAAACCACATGAGTTAGAGAAAATCCCATGAGCTAAAAACAGCCAAAGATTAGAACAGTCAGGAGATGTGTCATATATGGTTGTTCTGTTCTCACTCTTTCCTGGGAATCAACTCAATTGCTGGTCTTCGAAACCACACAGACAGACCTTTGGTCCTCACCAGTAAAGATATTCTCAAGCTCTCAGGACTCACAGAAGCTATGAGACCTGCACTGAGCTTGGTTGTCTGAGACTTCATCTTTACACATACATGTAGACACATACAAATGCATTTGCTTTGAGGTTTGTTTTTTTTTTAAGATCTTCTCTACCACTCTAATGATACCATGAAATGTCAGGAGTGCTATGCTGTCACTGCAGTCTCAGCTGCAGGTGATCTCAGAGGAAAACACCAGAGCAGACATTTTGTATCCTGAAGTAACGATGCCTTTTGGG
The DNA here is from genome assembly GCA_013400575.1 of Peucedramus taeniatus. Classification (NCBI taxonomy): domain Eukaryota; kingdom Metazoa; phylum Chordata; class Aves; order Passeriformes; family Fringillidae; genus Peucedramus; species Peucedramus taeniatus. Next base: position 78,789 of record WBNO01022596.1, read on the forward strand.
GGTCCTGTTTGGCTAGCTCTGGACCCCACTGGGCTTTGTTACCTCAAGGACAAAAACAAAAGACGGGAGGCACTCTTTCTTCTCAGGACCAGAGTCCTACTTTATTTCCTTGACAGGAGTCACCTGGTTATCCAGGTAGCATTCTGGGAGAAAGAAAGAGGGCAGGCAGGCTGCCCCTAGGGGGTTTTAAGCCCAGGGAAAGGGAGGGGTGGAGGAAGGGGCCACAGCCAATGGGATACAAGTGAGGGGAGGGGCAAGGGGAGGGACTGACCTGGGACAAGACCACCACCACTGGGGCTTAGAGGAGAGGCGTGTGTATGAGAGAAACCCTGTGATATGAGAGGGGAATCCCATGAGAGGGGAAGAACAAACCATGTGATACAGTGCAAAATACCAAACCCAACCCAGTGCAAAACAACAACTAAATAAACTATTTAGCGCAATACAGCAGTACCCAGCTGCAGCCTGGTATCTAAAATTTGAGCCTGAGTTTCCTACACATTATGTAGAGAGTACATCAGGGTGTTTCACTTTTTTGCAATACAAGCTTTAGTTTGCAGGGTGCCTGATAAAATAACTTCAAATTGAGATTAAGATAGGGAATTACATGTTTTGGTAACACTGAGAAATATGATATGAAAGTAGAGACAGTGGAAGAATGAGGATCCACTTGAAAAATTTCATGGTTTAGGAGTTTTATTTAATTTGTCAAAATGCTATTCTTTCAATCATTTCCCAAAGAAAAAACCCATAACTAAATGATAACACAGGATTCATGCACCTTTCCCACTTTTGGAACCACATAGGAGTCTTCAGAGATCCTTTCTCCCTGAAGAGAGAAAATCAGTCTCAGGGAAAAGAATAGCAGCCGTATTGCCAGGCGCCAGGTACCTTCTCTCCCAGCAGTGACAGTGCGAGGGAGAGGGCCCATTTGAGGAGGTCCCTGCAGGGCTGCAGATGAGCGGAACAGCACCGCGGGCAGGGAGGGTGCATGTTCGGACCTGTCATGCCGAGCTGTGCCGCGCCGAGACAGGCAGCGCCAGCACTGTACTCTTGCTCGGCTGCGGGCGAGCGGCGGGGACCACGGGCAGCCTGCGGCAAACCCGCCCTTCTCCTTCTCCTTCTCCTTCTCCTTCTCCTTCTCCTTCTCCTTCTCCTTCTCCTTCTCCTTCTCCTTCTCCTTCTCCTTCTCCTTCTCCTTCTCCTTCTCCTTCTCCTTCTCCTTCTTCTCCTTCTCCTTCTCCTTCTCCTTCACCTTCTCCATCCTTCTCCATCCTCCTGCTGGCCGGATGCAAGAAGTTGCCGGGCAACCAGCGGACTGTCCAGGCCCCATCCGGCCTGGGCAGAGGGCACAGAGGGCAGCGGTGCCTGGGAGCTCCAGCGGCCCAAGGCCACCACCCACTGTGCTCACTGGTGTCCCTTGTGGTCCTACCCTGCCCGTTCCCACTGTTCCAGTTTGCCCATAAACCTGGAGTCCCCTCCACCGAAGTGGCCAATAAATAAGTAGACCCACTGAAGAGCAACCAGTGCGTAGCTTCCCACATGCACAATTTATGTTGCTCTGATTTGGAGTTTTGACACAGAAAGGGCAACTTTTTTCAGGAAGCATTTTGCATCTTTCCAGACTTTAAGCTGTGGTGCAATCCATGCCAAGCCACGTGATTTTTCAGGTTGTGTTTTTTAGACCAAAAGGTCCCGGATAATTTTCCATTTACACTACTGGAAGCCTTTTGCTCTGAATGGAGCTACTATGATTTATAATGTGCCCACAGATAGAGAGGAGCAAGGCCACATACTGCCTTTCTGCATGAGGTTCTGTGACCAGTGTGCTGTGAAGATGCAGCATGAGTTCATCTGCAGGCTGGATGAAACATGCACCTTTTATTTCTCTATGGCCACTAAACAATGTGCACCTTTTATTTATTTAACTATGGCCACTAAACTATCTGAATGGTGATTAAAACACAAGTCCGAGTTTTGTGGGCAGGTTTGAAGATGGTTTTGCTCTTCAAGGCACTGCTACTCAATGATTGGCAATCCTAGAAGTATTAATACCTGTCCTATATGTTAGTACTTACGTGTACATGGAATGAATTGCATGATGGTCACATGTACTTGACTGGTCATAGAAAGCTGAAGATCTGAGTCCATCTCATCTGTGTCCAGAGAGCCAACGTATTTCTAGCCTGAAATTTATCCCATGAAAGCAGTCTTTCTTAAGGATAGGAGTAAAAAAACTAATAACAAAATCCTTGTAAGAAATCAATTACACTGTGTACAGTGTACACACAGAAACTTGTCGGGGACTGTTAATCAGGTTTCTGAGAATGACATTAATAAAGGATCTAGAAAAATGGTGGTATGGTTTAATTATTGTTTAATTAATTTATTATTTTAGATATTATATTCTAATTAATTTTATTATTAATTATTTAATTTCTACCTTTACACAATTGCTCTGAGGGCAATTTTTCAAAGGGCTAGAGATTTCTTAATGATGCTAGAAATTAATACAATGACATTAACACACATGGGTGAGGAATGTTGTCACAGAGCTCTATTTGCCATTAGGTACAAAAGCACTTTTTGAAAGATAAAGTAAAAATTACTTCAATTAAATTGTTACATCAACTATAAAATGAAACTGGAGTTCCCAAACTACTTCTGAGATACTGAAATGGAGCCTGACTTCTGCTTTATGTAGATGGGCAGTTCACTTCATTATTTGATTAGCACAATATCCCCAACCATAAATAATTTTTTATGTTGCTGCCTCCCTGACCTGGCTATACTTCTTACTGGCAGGAGCAGAATGCAGATGACCTTCATCTTCTCAAACTTTTTCTGATGCTTCTGCTGACAACAAAGTAGCAACATAGCAAAATAATAACCATAGATATTTGTCTGCTGTGGTGTGCAGAAAGAAATTGAACAAGATAAAAAGAATAACAAATAACTTTCATAATAGCAATATGTTCATCAACAAAGCTGAAACACATTAAGGACTTGCAAGACACAAAAAAATTAATATTTACCTTTCAGAAGTAAGATCTACCATTGCAGAAATTCTTTTGTTTTAAGTCCATGTACATCCCTTTCATGTGAACAATGTTCTTACTCTTCAGTGGAAGAACAATTTCAAAGCTACGAAGAACTGCCCAGCAGCCAGCTCTCAAATTGTTTTCTGGGCATCCTTGCCACCCAGCTTGCTGACCTGGTAAGGAGGGCTTTAAACTAACAATGATGTGGAGGGAGAAAATTACCAGAAGCCCTAGTGGAAGTGATGGAAAGAGCTGGAGTGATCTGAAAGGACCTGGAGTGATGTGACAGAAAAAGATCACAGAATAAAGAAAACAGGGCTGAAGGAAGACCACGTCTAGTGCTTGCATGGAAGCAAGGAAGTGTCTAAAAGGCACCATTATGGAGAAGTTCCTAAAATTCTTTCTGGGAAATCAGCTTGTGTTGTTCATGCTGGAGTGCCTCTCTAAAGCACCTGTGCAATCATATGCATAGCATGGGTAATAAACAAAATGAATTATAGATCTCTGTGGAGCTGCAGGACCTTAATGTTCTTGGGATCGTGGAGATGTGGTAGGATGGCTCCCATGACTGGAGTGTTGCAGTGGAGGAACACAAACTTCCTGGAGGCCAGGAAGGTGAGATTTCCCTTCATGTGAGAGAGCAGCTGGAGAGCACAGAGTTTTTCCTGGAGATGGATGCTGAACAAAGTGAAAGCTTCTGAGTAAGGATTTAAAAACAGACTGGCATTAACGGCATTGTAGTGGGTATCTTCTACGGACAGACATACTAAATGGGAAAGGAGAGGTTCTTTGTGGATATGAAGGTTGACAGGAGTGTAGAATGCAGGGACTGTGAGATGTTGGAGATCAGACCCTGAGAAAAGGAAACTGGGAAAAAATCAAAATCACAGTGCTGGATTTCAAGAGAGAAGACTTTGGCTTCTTCAGGGATCTGCTTGGTACAGTCCTGCAGGATAAGGGCTTGGGGAGAGAAGGGGACCGAGAAGGCTGCTTTATAGTCAAGAGTCTTTGTGTCAATAGTAGTCCATCCTAGTGATGAACAACATGCTCCTGACAAAACAAAACAGAAAAAAAAAATTATGGAAAACCTCAGAAGGTGAAAGCAGGGGCAGGTAGCCTGGGAATAATACAGAGATGTTGTCTAAGCATACAAAAGTGTGGCTAGGAATGTCAAAGCCAAAGTGAGATTAGATCTGGCCAGGGATGTCATAGGGAGCAAGAAGGGATTTTGTAAGCACATAGCCCACATGGGAAAATGTAGGCACATTGATGAATGGGACAGAGGTCCTGATTACACAGGTACTCCATGCATTCTTCATTTCCATCTTTATTAGGAAGATCAATCTTCAGGGATCCCAGGCCCCAGAGAATAAAGAAGACTGGAGCAAGAAAAATGTACTTTTAGAAAAAGAGTATCACATCATAGAATAGAATGAGATATACAAAAGTTCATGGATTGTGATGGAATGTACCTACAAGCACTGGGGGAGTTGGCTGTCATTGTGAGGCCACTCTCGATAATCTTTGATTGATTGTGGTAACTCTGAGTAGTGAAGAAAACAGCAAATATCACTCCCATGTTCAAGAAGAGCAAGCAAGAGGACCCAGGGAACTACAGGCCACTCTTACTTTGAGCCTTGGAAGGGTTAATGAAGGACAAGACAGTTGTCAGGAGTATTCAGTATGGCTTCACCAAAGAAAAGTCATACTCGGTCAACCTGACAACCTTCTACATTAAAATGACTGGTCTTGTAGGTGAGGAGAAAGCAGTGGATGTTTCTTACCTGGATTCAGCAAGACTTCTGTCTGAATGTCTCCCATAAGATCCTTATACAGAAGGTGTTAAGTAGGGATTGTATAGGAAGATGGTGAAGTAGACTGGAAACCAGCTGAATGTCTGTGCCCTGTGCCTGGTAATTAGTGTCATGAGCCTGCGTTGGAGGCCAGTAACTAGCAGCGTACCTCAGACATCTATACTGGATCCAGTTCTGTTTAGCATCTTCATTAATGACCTGTATGATGGGGCAGAGCATAGTCTCAGCAAGTTTGCTGGTGACACAAAAGTGGGAGGAGTAGCTGATAGACCAGAGGGTTTTGCTGCTATGTGCAGGGACCTTGACAGGGTGGAGAGATGTGCTGACCTCATGAAATTCAACAATAGGAAGTGCAAAGTCCTGCATCTGGCAGTAAACAACCCCTCACGGCAGTACATGCTGGGGGCCACCAAGATGGAAAGGAATTGGCAATAAAGGACTTAGGGGTCCTGATGGACACCATATTGGACATAAGCCAGTGGCGTACCCTTGAGGCAAAGAAGGCTAATGGTATCCTCATCTGACTTAGGCCAAGAAATGCCAGCAGGTTGAGGGAGGTGCTCCTTCTCCTTTACAGAGCACTGGTAAGACCACATCTGGATTACTGTGTTCAGTTCTATATCCATACTGCAAAGACTCCAGTAAAGGGCCATAGATATGATTAAGGGGCTGAAGAATCTCTCCTGTGAGGAAAGGATTAAGGAGATGGGACTGTTCAGCCTGGAGAAAAGAAAGCTCAGAGAGAATTTTATGAATATATATAAATACCCAAAAAGAGAGGGCAAAGATGTTGGAGCCAGGCTTGCAGGAACCAGGCTCAGCTGTGCCCACTGACAGGACTATAGGCACTGAGCACAAAGTGGAACACAAGAAGTTCCCTCTGAACATCAGGAAGCACTTTTTGACTGTGAGCATGGCCACAGGCTGCTCAGGGAGAATGTGGAGTCTCTAATCCTGGAGATATTTAAAAGCCACATGGACTTGGTCCTGGGCAACCAGCTCTAGGTGGTCCTGCTTGAGCAGGAGGCTTGGACCGGATGACCTCCAGAAGTCCATTCCAACTTCAACTATTCTGTGATTCTGTGTGAGCCCTGTGAACTTCCTAGTCAACACTAGAGACAGATTTCTTCTGAAAACAAGAGATGTTTTTTATATGAGCTCTTGGCCTTTATAGTCTATGAAAACAAGATCCTGTTTTATTTTTCATGTCTAGTAATGGCCAGCAGCATGTCTTTTTGCTTCTTCCAAACTTTTATTCTATGACAAATAGTCAACATTTTTTCCCTTCACACCTCCTTAACCCTAGTGCCACCTGAACCAAAGTATTTACACAATTCTTTTCTAATCCTGCACAGAACTCTTCTGCCTATGCATTAAAGGTGCACACTTTACTGCAAATCCTACCTATTTCTTTTCTTAAATCTGAGCAAATTGATTCCAGCATAACTTTAACCCTTACATTACACTTTCATCAAAACTAAAAACTGTCAACTGCAAAGCAGCACTTCTCCTCTGTCAGTTAATGAAACAATGCATTGTACTTTTATGAGCAAGAACACTATTCAATCACTCCAGAAAACAGTAAATAAAAACACCTTTATTAATTTTCAAGGCAAGACATTTAATTCATCTTTGAGTCACATCTGAGATTTGTGGTTTTCAAAATATTAAATAAAGCTAAACAAAACATACAAAACCTCAGCAGCTAATTTACTGATTTCATAACAGTAAGTCAGAGGGAAAAGTGAAAACAGGTAAAGTATAATTGATATATCCTAGCTCTTACAGCCCAGGAGGTATGCAAAGCAGAGGGGTGTTCAAGGAAACAACCAAAAAAATTAAAGGAGAATGTGCCAAAATAATCTGACTGAAAGGTGCATAAGTGCATATATTTCTATATACAACTTACATTCTGCCTTTTTTATGTGAAGGCTTTGAAATTTAATTTAAATTTGAGTTTAATTTAAATTTAGTGAAAGAGGAGGAACATTTACATCTCTTTGAGGAATGGAACAGGGGAGACAAGAATATCTAATTTTTATCCACTCTTTAGCTGGCAGAAGAATGTAGATTTATTGGTTGCAATTGAAACAGAAAAAAATTATTCTCTTTGCTCAGCTCCATTAGTTACATTTCTAATCCAACTGGCAGACTGGCAGAGAATACTAAGGCACTTGTTATAAGCAGTTTTTTAATAAATTGCTAGGTTTTAGATCTCCAATAGGTCTTTAAGCACTAGCTGAAACATTCCTGTAGTAATAAGGAGGATTACATACCAATGTTCTAATTTTGCACCACTTTTATATCGCAATGACTCCACTAACTCAACTGCCATATTTAGAGAGGATAGATTCAAAGGTGTTTTTCTTGGAGAAAAAAGATACACTAAATATGATCCCAAATTCTGTCAGGAATATTTAATTTATAACAGTAAATGTGGTGCACATTTGCCTTTTTCTCTCTAAATTCTAAACTAATGGCACTTTTTTATGCTTTGGCTCTTAATAGATGTCCTTCTGGACATAGCTCCTTCATGCAGCAGTAAGTTGCATTTTACTGAAAACACTAACTATGGCTGAAAACACTACATCTGCTAGGGAAAACACACTTACTAAGAGCAATTCATCTTAGTTAACATGAGTCAGAGGAAAGATGTGTAACATACAGGTTATTTGTACTAACCAGGCTCATTTTGGCAAAAGCAAATTAAGGAACACTTATGTGTTCCTCCCCCCGGAACTGAGGAATTAGTGAACTACTTGAAAACAACACTTAAAGGCAGATGGAGAGAAATTATTGGAAGTAATCTCATCTACCACTACCACAGTAGCATCCTGTGCAGATGCCTACAGCCTTAAGTGAGACTTTTCAAAGAACCATAAGTGAGCTGGCCATCTGCTGCCCCATACAGTCCCTTGAATATTCTTCAACAATAACTGCTCACCATGCTCAGCTTCACAGTGGAGGTGAAAAATCATTCTCCTAAGAGCCAAAATGGGTGACATCTCTCCATAATATTGCCCTAATGAAGAGAGAACAGAAATTGAAATACTTAAGGAACTGGAATGATCTTTAATTATACCAGTAAAACTGAAGTATTATGTTAAGACTGTACATTGTAATCTCTTTTCATTTTTATTGTCCTGCACTTTCAATGCTGCCTTCAGTGGGCCATGATTGTTCAAAGCAGAAAAAGATTTGTATAATTATCACAAAATTTGTTTAGACAAGCCAGTAAGGCAACTTTCACATAACACTGCATAATAAGTACACCCTAAACAAAAGCATTCTCCTTGATAAGCATGTGTAAATATGTGTGCATGTCTACAGATCAGATGGCAATGTTTGCAAACTTGGATATTTAAACTTAAATTTAAGCTCCTGAGAAAAAAGCCACATTTTAAAAAGTGCCTACCTCCTATTCCTTGACAATTATGAAAGGCTTTTAAGTAATGTAGGCAACTGAATCTCATGTTCAGATTCAGAATTTTGAACACATTTAGGCAGGTAAAGGTGCAAATATGCAGTTTATGAATTTTTCTTGTGGATTGTCCAAATCTAAAGGTTTGTAAAAAATCTAATTTTGGGTCATAATCACATGCCAGACATGCAATTAAGTCCCTCAATCACTTGATGGAGCAAGTTTCCTCAGTTGCAAGATGATCCTGCACCCGAGGTGGATTACAAATTCTTAAATAGCAATGTAGCAACTTGCATTCTTATGAAGTGCAAGATCACTCCACATTTTCATCTGGGTTTCCTGTTCCCTCTTCAAATTACAGGTACCCGATTTTATGTGTGCCATATTATCAGATCCAATGAGAGGCACATTGCCTTTGCTTCCTCAAAAAAGAGAAACAAAGATAGAAAATACACATGCTCACTCTTCTTGAATACTTTCAGTGATGAATGCAGAGTCTAAGTTGAGAGCTACAGTGATCTAGTTAATAGGAAAAACTGGGAACAGGGACTTTAATGGAAATTGAATAAGTTTATATATTTCTCTTCAGGTTTATACATTTCCCCTTGGCACCTAAACTTAATCTATACAAATAAGAACGTTTTAGTTAAACTGTATTTTCAATTAGCAAGTATTTGCCATTTTAGATATAGGTCTACCAGCTGACATGATTGGAATGAGCTGGCATAGAAATTTACATTAGTGATTGGTAACTTTCTTCCTAACAGTTTTCTTTGGAACACTGAACAGGAAAACAGAAGATTTGCCTTTTTTCCTATGATTTATATGTGAAATTTACTGGGTGTGGAGAAACCACAGAAAATTCTTGAAATCTCAAAATAAAGCAAATAGCCTGTTGTGATATATTTTACAAATGATAATGTAAACCACACATAAACATAAGAAGTTTTTTAAAAATATGTTACTTGGATGTGAACTTAGGAAACATTTAGATTTAAACTGGGGGAACTAGAACAGGTACTTATTTTGTCTTCTTCAAATGTTTATTGTATTGAAAATGGATGGTAGACCATATATAGCCTTTCTGGTGGGTAAAGCAACCAGAGACAATGTGTAGCTGTCCCTAATTATTTTTTATCAATCTCTTTCAGACATCCTATGCTTTTAAAATTAATTTTCTGCAAACATGAATGTGAACCTTCTGCCTTTGTTGCCTAGCCTCCTGCATGCTGGTGAGAATTCAGTGAATACCTGTCCATGTAATGCTAAAATTGCCAATCAGTGGTTGATGAGTAACAGTCATACGTTCCCTATCCAGAGACAATGGCAATGGAATGGCAAGCATTATATCCCTCCCATTTTAATCTGTGAAGCAGCAGGTTGTACAGTCTATTTCCTGTTCTTACAAGTCCTCAAAACCTTTGCAATTCAGTAACCCAAAATTTAGAGATGTATGTAAATGAAGTTTATTAGTCATAAGTGCTTCAACACTATCTTTGTTTTCCGAGGGAAATAAAACAGCTCACTAGATATATAGCATGGATTAGCATTATAACTTTGTGAAATCTTATATTTAAATTCCTAATAATTTATTTGCTGAAGTTACCCAAATGAAATCTGCATTTCTGAAATTTGTTAATACTTTGCCTCCACTCGTTCCACTTCTGGCATTACAGATTTCTTTCAATTAATCCTTGCTCCTAATTCTGAAGAATTAATCATTAAAAGAATAATTTTAATAAACTTAAAATCATTAAGAGAATGACACTGAGGTAAGGATGGACATTTGCATACAGATAACTAAAAAGTGTGAAACTGTATTGCTGCTTCTTTGCTGGATAAAACTGAAATGTATGTAAGTCGAGAATGTCAGCAGAATACAATATCAAGGTAATTCAGTTATATAGTTAAACATCTATTAGTAATCTAACAAAGATCAATCTTACAGCCTATTGGTCCTCAAGACAACTGAAACTAGTTGGATAATATGATCACTTAAAATCACTCTGCAGAAAAAAAAAAAAATTGGGATAAGATTTAGATCATTTGTAGCAGAAAAACTGAAGACCTGGTGATAGGTGATGACCTGTACTTGCTCCACAGTGGCAGTGTATAAAAAATAGTGTTAGATTACATAGTTGTGTAAGCAAAGATCATTAATTCCTATTAATATAGTTTTATACTAATTTGTTGTTGGCATATTTTATATATCTTCTCAAAAAAAATCAGTAGGCAATAGAAATGTCTGAGTGTAAAAGGTGTTTTAACAGAAGAAATGTAAATTCATATTTGTAACTCCATATTCAGCTGATAGAAGATTGCTCCCATTTTTCATAAAAAATTGAATACCCAGTTTATTGATTTCACAGTTTTAAAAGAAAATCTGCTTCAGTTCTCTGTGGAAAGATACAAGTGATGGCAAATGTCAAGACTTTTAGAGACTTGGTTTGAATAATATTACCTTAGTCTGATGGGAAGCCTACTTCCAAGACTGGGGTGAAAGTTATTGTGAGGCATATCATTTATGCTGTAGTAATATCCCCAATATACTTAGGACATCATAAATACTTTGAAAAGGGGAGGAATTTACATCAGAGAAAAAAAAAAAGGCTTTGCCTACTTAGAGGAAGATAAATGTCAATTTCCCCTCTTTACCTGGCCTTTACAAAAGGTTGCCATTAAAGGGAAAAGCACACAACTTCTGCATATCAATGCCAACCCACAGAAGCAGTGATTGAAATCACAAATGAGGAAAACTTTACAGTGTGCAAGCTTAAAATGAGGGTTCTCCACACCCCCTGCTCCCCTTGTGTGGCCTTCAGCTGGCTGCTAAGATGGGAAGGGCATGGAGGTGGCTTTGCTCTGCGTTCCTAGAACCTGTCATCTCAGGCAAGTTGCTTCTACTCTTTTGCCTGTTACCCTCTAGAGTCACAGGGGTGATTTAGATGCTTCTACTTTCTGCCTTTGCTCTTGTTTGAAAATATCAGAATATTTAGGTTGGCAGCACCAGCTTTTGCAGTTTGATCTGGAAATATCCCAGTCCTAATGCTGTATTTGAAACTGTCCATTCCTCTAGACAAGTGATTAAACAAGATACTATCTTTATTTTAAAAAAGGAGAAAAGGAACAATAAACCTTTAGCTTTCTTGTCTTGGTCTTGTGTCCCAGAAGAATTCCAGAGGCTCTGAAACTAAAGGCAAATACCTCCAGACTCTTCTTTTGCTTTTTCGATTGTTTTAATCCCAATATATGTCTGAAGAGCTTGACTTGCAAGCTTTAAACATTTAAAATAAGCAATTTGGATAACAATTTGTACGGAACATGGAGAAAGGCAGTCAAGTTGTAATCTCAGCAAGATACTATCAGATAAAAAAGTCTTCAGTGACTTTTCACTGCAGCAGCCACAGAAGGAATCCCCGCAACACTTATCAAACCCAAAGGTAGGATGAAGAGTAGGATAAAACATGCTTATTTCTTCCTCCACTGAAAGATGGAACTGGAAAATCTATGACCTCTTGCACTATCTGGTCAAAAAGTGGGCAGAGAGAAAACAGCTGACACAGGCTAGAAGAAATCTGCTCATCTTTCATGTTCCTAGTGCTCCTGGAGGCCCAAGGAAGCATTGTTATAACCAGGATGCAAAGATGCTTATGAAAGCAAAGACAAATAGAAAAGGATATGAAATTGATATGCTTACAGTGTTTTCAAATCTAGTGGTGAATTGAAGCACCTCAGATTAAAGCACTTTCGTTCTGTGTCTGTATAGTTGTTGAACACAAATGTGCATTGATATTGCAACCCAAGTTGATCCCTTTTATATTTCTTGCATGTCCCTCTCACATATAGATGCACCTAAGCTCTCTCTGCCTGTCCTAACCTCGCTTCTGGAAATAGGTAAGTACACTTGCAAGTATTGACACTGTCTGAAACTGAGCCAGTATGGGTCCAGATGTAGTTTAACCATTATCTTGGCATGGTGCCCAAGTGCCCTGAGCACTAGAGCTTTTAAGAAAGTAATAGTACCATTGTGTCAGGAACTTTCTAGGAAGATACCAACTTGGCTAACTCATTTCTATGACTAAATTCACCCTTTACTGTCACACAGAGCTCTTCATGTTTCTATAGTCCCTACTGGATCCAGTAGAGTTCTTTTTTCATCCCTGTTGTTTGAAAAAACATTTGTGATTAGAAAATTACAAGTATTCCAGCTTTTACTCTCATATTTACATATGTATGTATTCATTTTTAAATTTTAAATAGTCCTTTGCCAGGTTTCTATTCTTCTCTTAACATGGATTCTTCATTATCCATATTATTCTAACAGCCCTTTTTTGTTTCCATTTCAGTTTAAGATACATTTCTGTGAATACAGATTACTAGAACTATGTGAAATATTGTACCCTGGCTCATACTGGTGCCTTGCATAATGTAGAAAGCAGGACTTGTTTTTTCCTCTTTCTACTGCTGCATCACACCAGCAAGCTTCCTGTCATCCTTTGGCTGGCTCTTTTATTCTGTTTCATATTGCTTCTCTTTCACCTCTAGCTGACAAAAATCTACTTTTTAGGAAATACTTTCGTCACCACTACAATACTTTTTGTTAATAGTACAATACTTGTACTATGCAAATCCATTGCCATGGCTCTATCTTAGAGGCATCAGAGGTCAGGCTTTCTGTGCACTTAGTCTTAAGCAGTATCTTAATTTTGCAGTCAGCTAGAATCTCACACACCTTGTTCTGTCACTAATGACAACACTGTGCAGTTTCAGTCCCTAAGACTGATGGGTAAGAAACATCTCTGATGATAATTGCATCTTGGGGGCTTCCTTTTTAGTGTGTGCATATTTTAGCTTTCTGCTTAGTTTTTGATTTACCGAACTTCCAGTTAATATACTAACACCCTTCCTGAGCTCCTTAAACAGTAAATTCATGTATGGTAAAGTACTGATTGATTTACCATAATCTGTACTCTTGGAAACATGACATTTACTCTTATCTTACAAGAAAGTTATCTTGTTGAATGTAAATTGAATCAGTCTAACCTAGTATGCACCTCTGTTAAAGAAAATCCCATTACAGTTTAGCTCTCTTTCCACTGGCCTTCACAGCTTTTTCTTCTTTGACTTTGAAAATGCGTGCTAAGGGCTCCTGTAGGAGTGACCAAACTGATGGGAATGCAGTCACCTAGATCACTTCACCAGTTCCCCCCAAAAAACTTTCTGTAGTTAGATATGCTATCTCTAGTCCCAGGCCAGGTTCTCTCATCTCTCCACTGCATATTTCCAAACTGATAAAATCATTACAAATGTCTGCTACTGAACTTGCATTTTCATGTTCAATTCTTCTAGTGTTTTAGCTGGCCCCTTGTTCCCTCTGTCTCCTTTTTCATTTCTTTCACCACAGTCCACAGCCCAAACTGGGCTGTTACTTTGAATATGGTAATAGAAATACCATTCCTGCTTTAATTCCTGATTAGATACTCTGTTATTACCCTCATGATCTTAATTTCTACTGAGAACTAAAGTATCAATTTAGTATATAGGAGATCCCCTTTTCCACCTTTAATCATCCTTCTGTTCTCAGCCTGTCTTTTTTACCTTGTCCCTCTCTTGTATAGCAGATAAGTACATCATTAGTATTTGTGTTTGCATTTTCCTTCCAAGGTAAAGCTTATTTATACTAACTGATTTTTTTTCCCTAATATACAAATTAGAGCCCTCTTATTTTATCATTCTCTCTTTGTGGTCCAATTCTATTCACCCTTTTAACATGTTGTCTGAGGTTTTCATTTATTTTAGAAGGTCTGTAGCCCATTCCTAACAATCTTTTTCTCCTTACTTCAGTAAGTCTGTCTCTGGTTAGCAATGGTGCTCATGTATTTCTGATTCTACTAAAAACCATAAGCTGTTCTTCCTAGTAAATCTACCACTTTGTAGCCAGATTCTCAAAACTTCTGCCTGCTGTAAACCCAGTTTTGTATGTCATATATAACCCACAGTGATTTGATTCAGTTGCTTCAGTCCAGTGTTATCTTTTAGAAAAAGGTCTTTTATAAGGTACACATTGCTTTCCAAAATAAAGTTCAGTATGAAAATGTATTAGCTCATTGTGGTGGGTTGACTTCAGCCAGCAGCTAAGCATCCACGCCCTCATCATTTTGAATGGTATAGAATATGCCTTTGGCCATTTTTTGTCAGCTGTGTTGGCTGCATCCCCTCGCACCTTCTTGACTATCTCTTGCCTTACTAGCTTGTTCATGCAGAGCATGAAAAAAAAACCTTGACACTGTGCAAGGGCTGCTCAGCAATAGACAAAACACTGGTGTGTTATGTTGGTTTAAACACAAAGCCAAAACAGCACCACATGGGCTCTTATGAAGAAAATTAACTCTATCCCAGCTAGAACCATTATATTCATTCAGTAACAGAGAAATCAATCAGCTGTCACATTCAAAATCTGTGGTCATAGCATGTTCATGACTTTTTAGAATTTCCTTATTCCAGATCTATCTGTTATGCGATACTCATGACCTCTGTTTTGTAAGTTATATATTCTGTATGGGTAATGAAGAAGAACAGAAAGAAGTAAAATCCTAAATGCCCCAAATCCTAAGGCAAATGTTAAAAATTATTATCTGGAGAGCTTTTAATATATCAGTTTTCTAACCTGTCTCATGTTGTGGATCCTTGAATTTTAGGCATATGACATTGCATGGGGGTCAGTTTAGCCCCACATCATTTCACATTTTATTTTCGTTTACTGCAATTTTTACAAGACAGCAGCTTCTTTTGATTCTTCAACAAAAGCAGGTAGTGTAGGATTGGACATAACTGTGATCATGGTGACATGCCCTTCCCTTGAGAGCCAAGGTAGATATGCTTTGCAACATTATGCTATGAGCTGAAGAGTTCCCTCAGATTATTGTTTAAGCATTAGATCAACAGGTTGTCAGTATTATTTTGGTAGTAAAAAGAATAAGGAGGAAACCTATCTATTATAACAAACTTGGCTGGAACAACTATGTTAAGAAATGCATCTTGTTACAACTAAAAAGGACAGGGCATGTCACTTGATTTGCACCATAATTTAAAAATCTTTTCCTTTGTATCCCTCTAACTCAGCATTGTATATGCTGATTCATAAAAGTTTCCTCTGTGTTATGAGTTTATATTTTGATTTCCCTTTGTGATATATAATGTCCTTCTTTTTTCAAGGCCATTACTCTTACCTTGAAGGCCAAGGTTATCTGTGCCATCTGGATGATCAGAATTATCATAAATTTTTGTGTTTCTCTGATATTCAGGGCCCTGCACATGATCCTGAATTGTGTAGGACCAAGAAAATTCACTGTTGTTTTTCTACCTGAACCATTTCTGTAATGATCAAAAAGATACCTTTTTTTATATTTATATTAATGAATCATTAATGTTGGAAAAGACATTCAAGATCATCTATTCCTACCTTTGGCAAAACACTAAATGTCAATGTCAGTTAAACCATAGCACTAAGTGCCATGTCCAACTGTTTCTTGAGTGCTTCCAGGGATGGTGACTCCACCACCTTCCTGGTCAGCCTGTTTCAATGCTTGGCAACCCTTTCACTAAAGAAGTTCTTTGCAATGTCTAATCTGAAGGTCCCCTGGTGCGTTTTGAGGCTGTTTCCTCTTGACCTATTACTAGTTGCCTGGGAGAAGAGGACAACCCCTAACCAGGTGCCTTTTTGACCTTTAAATTATCATTAAATTCTATCATTAATTGTAAAGTTGAAATTCTTAGGAATTTTATCAATCTCAGTGATAATAATGTGGAAATTTTCCAGATCTTTATGGCATCTTTTGTCCCCATCACATGCTTACACATGCACACAGACTTATTCATGTTTCAAATATCCTCAGCAGCACTAAACCCAAACAGCAGTGGTGCATATACTGTTTTTTCTAGCTGTTCCTGTAGAATAAATAATACTAAGAATAGATATGGAGCTCAGAATTGCAAATGAAGATGGTACAAAGGCAAATGGTGGAAAGTTGGCATGAGCTTGTGAGAAACAAAAAAAAAATCAACCTTAAGACATCTGATGGGAGTCCTGTGTTCTGTTGTCCTTGATTGCATGGAGTCTTAATGACACTTGAGAGCTTAATCACATTTCTCTTTTCTCTTTTCACTTCTTTTCATTTCCCACTCATTTCAACAAGACTGCTCTGGGATTCATTATTATTCAGTATAAGGAGTATTACAGTTTTGCTGTAATTCAATAACCATTTTGTTACAAGCAGGCATTTTGAATGATAGCTGTGGATATCCTTTTCTAAATTTACACCAAGAACATTTCATTTCATACTGATACTTTAATTTCCTTATAATATTAATTTTGACCATATTAATTTAATAATATCAACTAGCAAAGCCATTCATGCTGTGGAAGTAGTGGAAAAATAAAGATTGATTTGAATAAATGAGCTATACATTCTTAACGTGTAGTATTACATTTACCTGCTCTGGCAACCTCTTGTCTACTAGTCAGAACCAGAATCTGAGTTTAAATATAAAGAGACTGGTGTTCTTTCCTACTGCCACAGAGATGGAAAGTCCTGTCCTGTCATTGATTTTGAAGTAGACTTCTCCAATAAATATGTGAAAATGAGTACTGCATATATGAGAAAAAAGAGATATTCTAATGGACTCCAGTCTCGTAATTGTAGCTTGCCACATGAACTTTTTCTTTGAACTTTATGTCAGCCTCATTTAATTTACAAGAACAATGAAAAGAAGATATAATCCATCATAGATGATAGCCATTTGTTTCAAACCAAATTTCTCTAATGTTAGAAGTAAGCCTAAATGCTGAAATAAATGAAAACAGTGATATTTTTCTTAATAGTGGTTAAGATTCTGCATAATTAACAATTTCATGATTTTTTTCAGTTTCTGGAAAACTGATTTCAAAAAAAGATGAGGCCAGATGACTTAATGTAATTCTCAGTGAGAGAATTTACTGAGGTCAAGATAACAGCCAGGTCAGATGTAGAATTATGATGACTTAATGTTCTTTATGTCACTATTTATCTCCTTACTTCAAAGAGCATAACATGCAATAAAATCACAGACAATCTGGCTGAATAAATAATTCATCATATAATTCATCATGCAGCCATGCATTCTGAAAAAAAACTATAACTTCTTTAGAGTTTCCTAGCTATAATTTCATGTTGTCATTTATTAATGCTTTGCTTCTAGGGTAATCCATATGCAAATGAAACAATAAACAACCTTGTCTTTCACAGGAGCATATCAAAGTAAATCCTCAGAGTCATGTTCTACTGCTTGAGAAAACAGCCCTGAGTCAGCATTCCCTCCTCTCCTTTCGCCCCACTCCCGTCCCTTGCTCATGCTGGCAGGAAATGAAAACAATTTCAGCATATTATACAAAATGTGTAGAATTTATGTGATTATTTCAGTCTTGCTGTATATCAGCCATTAAAGTGTATTGATAGCATCACCAGACATTTCCTAAGCTATTCAAAAATTATCACCTGTCTTCCCCACTTTCAATCTGAGGAGACATTAGGCTAGGCTTGGAAAAAAATGGACTGCACTTTCCAGAAAAACAGGTTTGTCTGGTTTTGTTCTCTGAGAGCTCCCCATTAGGTTAACTTACATGCTCCATTATGTTGCTTTTCTGTTAAACTATCTTCTGTATCCCAGAAGATAGGAGAGTAAAGCAGATAGCATCTACTTTTGACTCAATGGCCAAATTGAGAGGCAACATATAAGTGGATGAAAGATCTGTATCAGTGAGTGGATGCAAGGCTTAGGAGTTCTTACCCATCCCAAGCAAATTTAAGCTAGTTTAATTTAAATGCTTAGTGTGGCAGGAGAAGGTGCTATATCAGGTAAGATTCCCTGGGATTAACTGAGGCCTGATCTAAAATTCAAAGGCTTTGAAGCAGATCTTGGATTCCCACCTGAATCTAGTGATGTGGTTAACTGCCAAACCTGGTATGCTGTCATTGCTGGGTGATATTTTAAGATGTGGCCAAGTAAACAGCCTAATTTCCAGAAGTGTTAAGTAGTTGTTGCCCCAAAAGTCTTACTGAATATATACATAAATATAAATATAAATATAAAGTTATATATATATATATATGCATGCTGTTCCAACTTAGCACTCAAGCTTTAAAACACCACTTACACTGCATACTATGTTCTGCTAAAAACAAGCAATGCTCAAGTATATGAATGAATTTTATACAAAATAACCCATTCAAAATTTTTTCTCTTCTCTTTTTGCAAGTTCCTCTCACTGTGCCACTGTTTGTTTTGGAGGTTGAAGATATTTAAGTAAAAGTGAAGACTAGCATGGATGACAGAACTTACAGTTTTCCACATCTCTACCAAGATATCACATCTTTGCAATAACAGTCGAGCTCCTCTGCCCGTGTTACCTGGAGCGGTTCCTAAGATTTTCAGCAAGGTTGCCAATTAGAAGGAATTGTGACATTTTGTTCATGTGCGTGATACAAGACCTGCTGACTAGGAGTTGCTGAAACCACCACCTCATTCCACAATATTTAAATAGTAAATGACCATACTTAGCATTTTTGTCAGCAAGCTGAACAATTAATTGATTGATTGCATGTGTACCTCCTGCTTAGCGATTATTTTCAGCCATAACTGTTCAGCCTCTTAGGGGGTGAAAGCTGCTTTTAATTTACAAGGATGTCAAAACACTTGTAGACAAAGTGCTCAGGTAAAACTGGCCTTGCTCACCTTGAGTGATCCACTTGTACTCTCTCAGACCTCCTGCACATAGGCTGTGTGGAAAAAAAAAAGGCATAGCAGGAAAGGAATAGGGAAAAAAATGAAGAAAAGTGCTGGCAGAAACAAAAGTGAGAATGAAAAACTCTGGAACCTGACTTGTGCTTGCATGACAAATATTTTTACCCTTTATTGAATCTATGAAAATGCAAGAGGATGGCAACAATGCTACATGGTGAAGGGGTAGTGCTCATGAAATAAAAGGTGGTCTTAGGGGGAGCAGTAAAAGTAGAGCATTCCCCATATCACTTGATGCTCTCAGTACTGATGGTGTATGCACATTAAAATCATGTAACATATGGCATATGTTATACTGATGATGCAAAAAAATAGAGTCTACCACTGGGAGAGTTCTGTCTCAATCATTTGCTCTGTGGCACTCTGCCAGAGGCCTGATTGCTGACCATACCCCATTATCTCAAAGGATATTTTCAATACGGACGACCTCTTCTCCTGGATGAAAG
Source organism: Peucedramus taeniatus (assembly GCA_013400575.1). Lineage (NCBI taxonomy): Eukaryota > Metazoa > Chordata > Aves > Passeriformes > Fringillidae > Peucedramus > Peucedramus taeniatus. The sequence continues at coordinate 98,347 of WBNO01022596.1, forward strand.
TGGCAAACACATTCATTTCTACCATTTTTTTTTTGGGGGTTTTTTCTTCTCTCTTCCTAGGCCACATGTAACCCTGTTTTTTTCTCTCTTAGCAATGCTGCAACGGGAAAAACTTTAAAGGCTTATTTTTAACATATTGATCCTCAAAATATGCTCATCTCTCATCACATAATAGTAAGAATTGTTTGATTTTGCAAGTCTTCACATCTGAAAGCATGCCACCTCCAGTTCCTTCCATGTTTTGCTTATTTCAGTATAAATTACACAACTTTCTCCACAATGCATGGGCATCTTCCCCACAGCTTTCCCATTCCATTTTCATTTTTCTGCATTTTTTGGTAGCTCTTATGATTGCCCACAGGGACTCACCACAGCCACAAGCCTTCTGGAGCAAACTGAGATCACAGCACTGTATTCAAAACACTAGAGGTTGCTAAAGCCTGTGTTTGTTCATTGAGTTTTCTCATGTGAAACAACATGATAGATCTTACTGAAATGAAGTCATGAAAATTCCTCCTACTCTCATACCTAAAGTAGCACAAGATAATTCATTCCCTGAGTTCTCTATCTCCTTGACTGTTAACAAATGGCACAGGAAAAGATCATGTTCCAGTGCATAAAAAGGCACCTATGATACATACAGGATACCTGGGATACATAAAACTGAGGATAAATGCAGGATCTAGGATTTCATTTTTAGGGTCTATTTACACTTTGTCAGACATGAAAGCTTCTAGCTTAAAAATAGGTGGTTTCCTTGTTTTAAAATACATGTTATAAGAACACTGCCAGAAAAAGAAAAAAAGCAAATCCAAATATTTAAAATAAATTTGAGGTAGATTAATTTTTTTGCAAGAACAGATACACATACTGTATACATGAGATTGTGCCCCATGTCAGGCACATGATACTTCTCTGGATAACTTTTTGAATCTTACATTGTAGGCTTTTCATTGGGTTGAAGAGTAGCTGCTTCATAAACTGAATGTTTTAGTGGTGATTTAAATATGTCTACTACTCTCATACATGCAAGACCCTGGCAAAAAAACAGCAGTCAATCATTTCCTATTACTGTTCTTCTGATTAGCAAAATCACTACTAATATGTTGCCTGGCAAAGGGAGACTGTACTGAAGCACTAGCCATGGCTATAGCAATCAATTTTTACAGCCCTGTGAGAAACCTAACTGGAATAGTGTTGCTTTTTAGCATCTCAGCTTCTGGAGTCAAGCTATTAGGTGAGGAACTCATATTTTTCTTTTGAAGAAAAGACTGCTTATCCAAAAAAAAAAAAAATTGTTATTTGACACATACCTGCCATGGCCCCCCAAATGAAAAACAAATAGATGCCCAGACAGGTTATTTTTAGCAGCTGCATAGTTTCATATGCTTAATTTATAAGTAGTGAACAGTTGGGACCACCAGTCTGTGAATAGCCTTTGGAGGCATTGCTTTGGCCCCTTTCCAACCTCTCTTCCTGACAGGAATTTCTATGAGGGGGGTAGGGAATTTATAATGAACGTACCCTGACATCTGGGCTGGGGAAGCTAACAGACCACCTTTGTTCTCAGCAGTTCCAGTGTTTTCCAGTGCAGTCCAACATCCCTTAGAATACTCTTGTTTCAGGAAGGGAAAGCAAAGCCATGAGAAGAGATCCTGAATATGATAGCAAAAGCTGCCCCCTACTTCCAGAGGGTATACACAGGGGAATGGAAGGGCCAGCTGGCATGAGATGGAATGTTGTTAAGCTTGTGTGAGCCCATCACATAGGTTCTGAGCAGCAGGAGGTTCTATATTTAGAGAGGGAGAATAATAACCAAGACATGGTGCCTGATTCTTCTTCAAACTCAGGCCTACTTGCATACATGAACAGACTCCCATTGATTTCAACAGATAAGACTCCACCATTTCAGCCCCAGTAGCATAGCTGACTTCACAATACTAAGGGAAGTTTAGCCAAAGTAAAAAGCACACAGTTTTGTTCTGTGTGCAACTGATGTTTTTAAAATTGCAGAGAGAAGAGCAATTGTCTCAGCACTTCTCTTCCTACAGACGCCTGTTAACACATTTGTTAACCTTTCCTGCTTGACTTACTAAGATCACTGAACTTTTTCTACAAAGTTTATTTTTTTGTAAATAAACTTTGTTACTATGGTTGGTCAGAGTTGAGTGTCTGGTCAGAGACTAAGACAAAGTTCTTTTGAAGGGTTATTCATTCTTTCCACTTTGAACCTATGTAGCTGGAGAAAGAAAAGCTGAAAGTATCTTGGGCTGAGCCAAACTTCTTGTGTTACAAGAGCTATGGAAAGAAGTGAAAGATTATTTACAGTGCAAATGAAAATCAATTTGAGCCTGTTCCATGCCATTATGTGAAACAGACCCTGCCTTGTAATTCTGCTGATCTCTGTGTAGTCATAAAACAGAGATTTACCTCTCTAAAAATTAACAGCTACAATGTCAGACAATAATGCTGAATGAGTGTGCTGCACCTTCATTAGTTTTCTTCTTTTTTCTGAGCTGCAAATTTTGAATGCTGCCCAGTTATCGAAACTCCACTTAAAGTACTTAAGATCAGAAACAAGCCCAGGGCAGCAACACAATATGATAGTAGAACAAGTAAAGCATTTGTTGACTCATGACCCATCTAGATCAGAAGACCTCAAGAATGCTTTATGCTAAATAAATAAATAGATCTCTGAAGTTAACTGATTGCTCCATGCAGAGCAGACTCAAGACTTAGTGTAATATTCGCCTGAACAGCAGAAAAGCAGGCAGAGAGCTTCCCTCCAGCTCTTCTCTTCCAGACAGAGGAGAACTCAAACACAGTTATGCCTACTCCTTACCACCTGCTCTCTTCACCTTCTCTGAAGAAGACATGTCAGCACAGGGCAGAAAGCACAGCCTTAGGCTTCTTTGAATTATAGAGATGATTAAACAGTCCCCAGCTCGCTCAGGATTACAGGGATGGACTTAGGTTGCTAACTACTTAACAAATGTTTTTTAGTTGGGTAGAGGGCAAAACAGATTTGGTAAAGAAACTATCAATAAACACAGCTTGGGATGCTTCCTCTGATTCCTTATGTCAGTGTACCTTCTGTGACCTGTCTGACAAGGAAATCTGCTGGTACTGTATATGTCTTCATATCTTCCCTTGCTAAGACTTCAACTGCTCTTCAATTTATGCTGCACTGATACCAGTTCTCAACTAAAACAGAGTGACCCAAACATTCATAGAAGTGATTTTAAATTAAAAAGTGATAGGATTGTGGTTGCTTTAGGGCACAGTTAATATGTTCTTAACTTGGAAGACCAAGCATAGACTACATACATCGGAAACAAACAAGGACAATCCATTATCATCAAGTGTAGCTACAACATAGTGGTCTTGTTTATCTTGAAGTTCCCCACACTCATACATTTTACATATTGAAGATGTGAAAACCTACATTTCAGTGACAGAGGATGAGTCTCTAAGAAAAGAAATCACACTTCTAGACACTGATTTCTAAACAATGGTGTAAAATATCTCACTTGAAGTCCTTCAGGGGTGTACTAGCTGCAAAATATTTCCTCTGGTGGCTCTAAGGAAAATGCAATGATTTTAGCAGTTTATAACAGTTTGATACTGGTGGACTGATACTCAGAGTCCATCAGAATTGATTTCCAAGTAGGCATGCCATTTCTTCATTGCTCTATGAGTCAGTATTTATATCATAATCTTCAAGTCTTTTAAATGTTATTGCTACTAAGACCACTGTCCTTAGATATCACTGTCTTTCCTGATGTACAGGCTTGGCACAATATATTTTTGTTTGGTCTGATCACTCATATTGAATCCTTCTTTCTCTATATGCCGATCTTCAAAAAAATCTGAAAAATTATTGCATTTAAGTTATCACAACATCACTGATCAGGCAGAAATGGCCCCAAAGTGATTTTTTTGCCATTTTCTTCAGACACTGCTTGCCATGATCTCCAGTGGCCTGCACAAAGGCACTAGGCCTGCTCAGATTCTGCAGAAAGCATCCATACATAGGGCCTCAGTGAAAAGCAGCAATTCCATCTATTACAAACTCATTACCAAGCACAGAGAAAAGAGTTAGAATCTGAGATCTGTCTAGAGTGTAGTGGGCAGTGCCCTCTGCCTCCCAGTGAGTCTACTGCAGCCTGAGCTGGGAGATTACAGATATCAGATAGACTTCTGGGTAGTACCTGGGATTGTGTTTTGTGTAATGACAATACACTCCTCCTAAAAATCTGGAAAGCATGAGTACAGTGCTCAGACCACTGCATCTGAGTGGGCCAAAGTCAGAAAGTAGGTGTGGGACAAGTAATTTTATATGAACACACAATTCCTGAATTGTTGGAAAGTGCTCCATTTGGTACAACACTTAACCCTGAAAGGCTGACACACATGGCCCAACTCATCATGCCAGTAGGCCTGTCTCCACATAAACTCTATTCCCTGGAATGTGATGTATCTTCCAATATACTTGGACTGGATGGTAGCAATTTTCAGAATGCAGATGATGGCACTGATGAGGAATCTGATATTTGCTACTCCAAAAAGATTTTAATGAAGATGTCAATGACTTTTGTCCATTTCCCTGGAAACTTCCAGAAAACAGGTAAGCATGAATCATGCTTCTAATCTCAACTGTTGCATTATGGATTAAAAAACTAAGCATGGACAAGGAAAATAGCACTCCATTTATGTTGTAACTACACAAGTCCATGATACCACTGTATCCACAAATATCATGTGCAATAAAAGCATTGAACTGTGCTTGTTTGGGGGTCCCTTGACTTGAAGGGGAAATTTCTTTGACTGGAAATGGGTGCATTCATTTCTCACTATCCAGCATAATATTGGTCTGCAAAGAACGATCATCTTCACTTGATCAACTCAGCCTCTCAAGGAGTATGTCTACACATCTTGTCATCTCCAGTCACCTGGCTTCTCCACATTGTGAATTCTTATTTGGCAGGCACAGTAGCAGATCCCAGTAACCTTTTAAAACCAAAAAGCCATCTACCTTGGAAATCATCACAACAAGGCAACAGACTTACATTCTTATGCATAAACATAAGCAGACAAAAAAAAATTAGTTAACTAAATAAAGTGGACAAAATATACTCTAGGATATGAGACGTTAGTCCCTTGATGAATGCTGTTTTGCACACAAAATTGTCATGCTAATTTGGAAAGGGTACGACTGGGGGTTCCCATGAAGTAGAGGTCAAACTTGCACTTCTACAGATTTTAGAAGTACTTGGATCTAAAGTACTAAAGACTATGGAGCCACAGTCTCATTGACAGTTCTTTGGAATTACAGAAATCCTGGAGAAGAAGACTAAACAGAAAACAGGTATCTTCATGTTGCAAACAAAAAAAAAGTTTGAACAGTCTGATTTTTTTAAAAGAATGACTGTGACCACATATACAACATATGCAGACAAACATGCACACATAAGCATGTATTCACATGCTCATCATTGCTATCAGAGATATCTTTAAGATACTGTCCTGAAGGTTCTGCAGTATTTAGAGCATATCTGACATCTGAACCTGGGCCAACAGAACTCACCTGGTGTATAAATAATATACATTCCAAGACTAAACAAAATGGAAAAAGTGTTCCTCTCTTCCTGACAAATAGGCACATAAAACTTTTAAGTCTATGGCAATGCTGTTCTTCAGAGTTCCCAATATGTAATTAAATTAACCAAATTGTTAAATGTATCATGTGCTAGGGCAGTATAGCTAGACAGAGTATTTTAGCAAGCTAATTAGATGTATGATAGGAAAGTGTTACATACATTTGTTCTGTAGGAATATGTTATTCAAAACTACACAAAAACTGAATAGGTAATTTTAATCTGGCATTTCAAATTCACTCTTTTCAAAGGGGCAAAATTATGATACTCTCCAATAGATAAAAAGGAAAGTAATGTCAAAGAGAGCATTAAAAGTTGGGAACCTAAGTAAGTCATAATATTCAAGTAGCTATGGACAAATCTTCAAGGCCTGTTTGGTACCAGACCAACTAAAATATCCAGATCTTAAAATTCTTGCTTTATGTCAATTATTTTTTCCACAGCAGTCTCTCCCACTCCTTCCTATACCATCTTGCCTTTCTCACTCTCTTTGAACTTAAGCAGAGCAAACAGCATCAAAGAGCTTGAGCAAGAGGTAACTTGAAGTTACCACTAGAAGTGGCACAGGCATAGTCAAAGGAGGCTCTGTAAGATCCCTAAGCATGAGAGAGGTGTGCTGACAATATCCTCTTGAGATTTCTATGGGTCCTCTCAAACAGTTTAGGAACTCATAAACATAAGTACTTTTAAATTTTATGGGTAAAAATAGCAACTTTCTGGGCCAGGCTCAATCTGTTTTCAATAAGAGAATGGCTGTTTGATTAACAGATCTGCCTTCATAGCAGGGTTCCTTGAGTTGTAGGAATTCTGTACCTGGACAGGTAAAAAGCATTGAGGGGCAAAAATCTGCTATTTTTGAGTAATTTTTATCAGAAGCTGAGAAGCAGAAAAGTGAGTCGGTGTGTCCTTGTTCCTGATGTTTTCTCTGCAATTCAAAGCAGTGTAGACCTCCAAAACAATCCTTTGAAAGAATTTTAATAGTCTCTGTGGTCTTCACAGAGCACATTAGAATAGATTATTAAAGGTTGGATTACTATAAACATCCAGTCTCAAGTTAGGCAATCTGTTGCCATGTGTTCTCTCCCATACCTGAACCACTAGAGCCTATAAAGCAGCATGTCCAAATTTAGGCCTGTGTGCCAAAAAAAAATCTTCACCTTGAAAAAAAATATACAATTTCCACTGTGCACTTTCATGCATGCCATGGCAATTTGGGGAGGTTGTAATGTGCTCTAATAGGTACTCCCCAAAACTGCTACACGTTTTGTCTTTAGCCAAGGAGCATTGAGAAAATGTGACATTGTCTTCCTCCCCTGGTAAACATAATATTATGTCAGAGAACTTACTTTCCATCTGATCCTCCTAATATCAGTAATCTGCTGGTTTGACATCATAAAACAGGGATCTCGGTCAAAGAGATTACTGTATCCCCAATATGAGTGCCACCTGCAAGTCAGCACAATGTCTATGGTGCAGAGCAGAGCAGAGCCAGGCAAACGTAGCACACTGAAAGCTGGAATGCTGCATGGAGCAGGTGGGCTCCATGGACCTTAAAAGTAAGGAGGAAAGGGCTAACAGACAATTTTTGGGAAAGGTGTTTTTTTTGGTGTTTTTTTGTTTTGTTTTGTTTTTGGTAGTTTTGTTTTGATTTGGTTTTATGTTAGGTTTTCTTTTTTTTTTTTTTTTTTTTTTTTTTTTTCCTCCTCCCGGGCCACTTCCAAACCCA
>WBNO01022596.1:106073-117582 GCA_013400575.1 Peucedramus taeniatus
TTTTTTTTTTTTTGGTTTTTTTTTTTTTTTTTTTTTTTTTGTTTATTTGCCCTCCTCCGAGGCAACTGCACAACGCAGAGAAAGGTACAAACTTGGGAGTGTGTGTAAAGGGTGAAAAATGAGCAGATAAAGAATGGGCTTCTGCCTCAGGTAGGAAAGATGTTGGCGCCCTAGGCAATATGAGAGACGAAATGTAAACAAAAGGCACAGTTATGCAAAGCCTTGGAACTGAAACAAGCATGTAGCCCATCTTTCATGCCTCAGGTAAGTGAAAATCAGTTCAAGTTCTTAGTGCAATAATGCCTTGCTCATGCTACGCATGCTGGCCCTGTCTTACAGTCATACCCAGATAGATACAGTGCTCTTTTGCTTCCAGAAAGCCCATTAATGTATATGGAATGATCTATACAATGAGCATCTATATATGCAAGTAACTGCTCACTCACAAATTCCATGTTACAGAACTGTGCTCATTATTAATAAGCAAGCATGGGTGGGCTTGACAGCTAGAAGGAGGACAAAGTTTTTTGCATTGTGTTATATCACAAAAGAAGCATATTTTTCCAAAATTACTATCTATAGTTCTTAGCAACAGAATCCTTTTGAAAAATATATCAACAAAACTACAAACTTGTTAAATATTACCTTTAAGCAATTTACTGTCTGGCATGAAGTCTGCTTTTTTTTGTTCTTGGCTACTTTAATGATGGTTTCTTCAAACAGCCAATGATTATTCAGTGTTTTCTATGTAATTGTAGTTAAAGCTTAAAAAACAGTAATTCCTTTCATTCTCAGGTCTTTAATTGAAATTTTATCTTTCAGGGAAAGCTGAAAATAACCTTCAGAAAATATCACAAAGAATTACCCTCTTCCAAAACTCATCAGTGGATTCCACACCTATTTTGGTAATAACACTACCTACTACAGCTAAAAAGCCATCATTTACTCTAAATACAGCTTATTCCAATCCATTTAGGTAACTCAAGTGCCACTCATATAATTTTGAAAAAAATTAATTTAATTTTATTTCAGTAGAACAAATGACAGTCATAAAAAACCCCAAAAAGTCTAAGCTAAGTAGCTACTTGCAAAATTCAACAGACCTACTGTACATTAATAAATGGGCTAAAGACAAATGAAACATTGTTTTATGGGGAATAGTTAAGGAAATAAGCTTCCATATTTGAAAATAATCTGAGTAAAAATAAGAAAAAAACATGTATTTTATATTCTACAGTAAAAATTTTGAAGTCACGGGGTTTTTTAGAACTATAAATAAAAAGCTGTCATAATCATGCATTTATTTTATTATGTTGCTTCAAGGCAGAATATAGTTTCCAATTCTTTGTACATGTGAATGTTCTTTCTTCATGTACGTTTAAATCTGAATTCACTGCATTTTCATATTTGTGAATAACCTGATGATTATATCTTAACTACAATAAAAATCACAAATAATTTTATGGGGAAGTAAATTCCCAAAATTTAAAGGAAAATAACACATTATTGCTACATGTCACTAGTACTGAATAATATGAAAGAGGAATACATTTCCCAGTTTTCTGTGTACTGCACTTGTAGCTGTGGGCTAGAATCAGAGGCCAGAGGTAAACTTCTTTCGATCTTCAAAAACATGGCGAAGAGAAAGAGTCTAGACATCTAGAGACTGCTCTGATATTTTCTGTTGAATTGCACTAAATAGTTTATTAAGTTGTGGTCTTTGTATTAGGTGTTGGGAAAAATGTTACTGAGTATGGTATGTCATGTAGATTATTCCCCTTCCTCATCATATGGTGTCTCCCCATGCACTCCTTTCTACACACCTGGTGGCCTGCCCCCAGGGTTACCCCATCCCATGCCCCACCCCAATGTTATCCCATTGGCCGCGGTCCTCTCTCCCTGCCCCCATCCCCTGGGGTATAAAACCCCACTGCAGGTAGAGGAGGACCTCTTTCCGGCCTGGGTGGTCACTGCAGTCAGCAGTGTCCCATCCCAAGCCAATAAACAGGATACTCGCTCCCACGTGGGGAAGAGCGCTTCTCGTCTTTTGTCTTCAGTCCATGCAGGTCTGTGTGGGCTTGGGCTCTAGCAAGCTGGACCAGACCCATACAAAGCCCAGAGAACCACAGATTACTGCAATTTTCCTAGTAACTTAATTTCTAACTTAAAAAAGCATAGCCTGTAGCACAGATTTGTGCAAAATATTTTTGTATCTCTATTTCTGCTAAATAATAATGAGGAATAAAACCATTTCTCTTACATACTATTGCAGAAGACTATTTACTACTGTCTTTTTAGGAATATAAAAAGATATTTATATGTCAGATATTTATAAAAGCAAGTAATTTGAAACACTACATTTTATTATAAACAGAACCACTTCAAGCAAGAAAGAAATAGCTATCCATTTTCCTTCAATATGTGTCTGGGGCAATACCTGAGTCTATGAAGATCCACCGTTAAAAAAATCTGAACCAAGAGTTGCCAATATTTGTAATTCACTTACTACCAACAATTCCAATCATAGCATTTAGAATTTAACAAGTTAATATCTTTTTCTTATCTAAAACTTGTTTAGATATAAATTTGCATAGAATAATAAAAAGCAGGAATTTTAAAATGTCACACATGAACCTGTATTGCTTCATCCACATTTAGAACTACCTGAAAATGGTTCCAAAATTATCAGGGTCTAAGGACCAGAGGTGTAAGACGATTAGTCCAAGTACCTTCCATCAGATTTCATTAAGGCTTTCTAATTCTGTTTTCCAAATAAAGGCAACACTGTTTCATAATAATATCAATATCTGGAGGAAGATTTACACATGCATTTAATCCACATACCGATTTAAATGTAATTATATTTTATGCCAGAACGTTAGCTCCATTTAAAAAGATCTGTTATACAAAAGAATCTATCCTCTTTTTATCTTCCTATGGACCTCTCAAGGTGTCTGATTTACAAACTCAGAATGACAAGTTTTCAAAATGTACAAAATTACAGTTTTCATTTTAAAAATAGCCAGCTTGACAATATAATTCTTGCCAAACTTTTCAAATATTTTGTTTCTGTTCCAGACCAGAGTAGAAACATTGAGAAACCTTGAAAGCAGCCACAAATTTATATTTGCATCTAAGAGGGAGATATCCTGTCAGTGCAGAACTTTCTGGAAGCTTATTTTTAAGAGCTGTTAGTTCTTAATGTTTGTAGGCTACACTAGGCATTCATTCAAAAAGGTAGGTCCCCAAGGAACAAAAACATGCATTTTAGTTACATTTTGCTTGCCCATGTGATATTTTGAACTAGTACAAATGAGTCTGAAGCAATACGCGGAATAAACAGGCTCCACAACTTTAGGTTGTGCTAAATTTTAGGTTCAGTTATGAAGTGGGTATGTATGTTAGCGCCCGGCACAAGCGAGATAGCTCTCGTGAAAACTTGTGCCCTGAGCCTCGGGCTGTCCCACAGCTTTATTCACAAAGGTATTCCATATGTAAGAGACTGCACAACTTTGCCATGCATATTCAACCCTGGTCCCGCCTATCCTCGCCTCATATGGTAATCAGATCCACGCCCTTCTGGGCATGCCTTGTTGGCTCTGGTGGTCGCACGGGGGTCCCTGGTGGTCTCTGAGGCTCAAGATTTGTGGTCTTCCTCGTGGCCGAACTTTTGACCCTTTTCTCCTTTCCGCATGCGTTTCTTGGTCCCTCGGTCCTTATCTGGGTATTCCATGGTCTTAATGAACTTGGAGACAGAGGGGTTTCTTTATCTGGGCTTTTGTATCTCTTGATCTCCTTTTGGTATTGTTTTCTATGCAAGAAACCTCAGCAATCTGCATTTTCCTATGCCCTTTGTACCATAGCAGGAGTTTCTTAAGTAAAAAGGTTAAACTTCAACCCAGAGTTCTACAGACTAAACTTTAAATGCTATTGCTATTTCAAGTGAACTCCAAAATCTCTATTTCAAGTCTCTGGAAGAGAAGTTGTCTAAGATGTATATGTTTTTGGAAGGGTTTCATTCATTAAGATATAAACAAAAATTAAGTATTTTCACTTTTGGGGAAAAAAATCTTTAAGAGCTCAGTAATTGAGAACTCTCTGTAAACTCCAGGATTATCAGAAATCCAAATCTGTTATTTCTGAAAAATTTGAGGAAAAATTCAATGGGCAGAGGATATATTTGCTGTTCTATAGGGAAGCCTAGACCAAAGTAAACAAACCTTGAGAAAGACATAGCGAATAAACCACAGACAAGTTGTGTAAAAATTGGTAAAAGAATAAGAACGTGTGACTCTAAGGTTGTCAAAGAAGTGTAGGAAGAACAAAAGAGACATCAATTACAGTCTTCTACAATTAAAATCTACTTTGAGAAGAAACAAAAGAGAAAAAAAAAACCCTAAAACAAGTCCCTGAGGAGTTTGAAGTGGCTCGTCAGCTCCATTACATGTATGGACTGAGAAGAAAAAGGGAATTCCTGGAAACAAAAGTTAGGTGGTTCTGAGGATGACTCAAGGGGTGAGTTATAGACAAAAGGATGGGATGAGGCTTCTCTGGTTGTTTTTATAAGGATATTCTAAAATCTCCAAGGAAATCAACCTAATTGTAGTTCATACTTTGTCATACATACACAAAACAGTGTAATGCTATGAAAGCAAATGAGTTCACAGACATTAAACAAAAAAATAAAATTGAATGAATACAGGTACAATTTTCAATAACATGTAGTAGGATGTAGGGAAATACTGATGTTTCTAGTGTAAGTCTGTGGACATACATGTAAGTTAGGAAACAGATTCCACAGAACATCTGGATTTGCTTTGTGACAAGCATTAAATTAACTTGATTACTTGTATAAGAAAAGTCTCATGGTTCCCAAATTCTTGGACATGGCTGGACATTACAAGATAAACTTCAGCCAAAGGCAGTGAAGGAATGTAGTCTTTGATAACAAAGTAACCTGAGGTTGATCAAGACCTCAGCAAGGCTTAATTCGTGAATTTTGCCTGAAATTCAGAACTACAGTGAGACATGGGCATTTAAGAACAGAACAACAAATCTGGAAACATAAATGTCACAATCAAATTATTAGGCTTTTATGCACAGCCATATAGCCAGATTGTCTGTGTACGTCAGCCAAAATTCCGTTTCTTCTAAATGCTAAATCTTTACCAAAAGTTAAATTTGACATTATTCAGGAAGCCTGATTTTGCTTCTGCAAATCATTACAAAAGCATCAAATTCAGTTGAAGTATCTTAAAGTTGTTGCAAATTAAAAGCTTACTGCAGTCTTGGTAGTCACTTTGATGATCCAGAAAAGCTAGAGACAATTACATTGTCTTAAAATATCTACTTTTGTAATGAGCATTTCTGGGTCTACACAAACCAGCAGAAAAAACTCAGGACAGGTCTGTGGGGAACGATCCCACGTTTCTACAATTTGCCTTTGACCCTTTTTACTCTTGATATCCTCTCTGAAAGCACATCTCTTGCTAATCATTGCTAGTTATTAATCAGTGCTTAGTTCTGAAGGCACATTTGAATTAAAATTCCTTTGTCCAGTAGGAAGTTTCAAAGTCAACCCTGAAATAATCTTTTGGGAAGCGTTTCTGTGCACAGAGAGACAATTTCCATCCACTGCACTCACCATAAAGTTGGACTGTACAAAATTACTTAATGTCTCTTTATAGAAGAAATCAAACTTGGACTTTCTGTTTCATGGAATACCAACATTTAGGAACTGTCATCTGAGTTCCAATTTGAATGTTTCTTGCAAAGAGGAGCTTTGGAAAAAAAAAGTGTCATTTGCAATGTTTCAGTTTAGAAAAGATCTTTAAAATACAAAAATGCAATTTTCATTTCTATTAATGTGTTGACTATATATATTAAGATATGGCATATTACAGATGTCAAGCAGTATGTTTCAATATTCGATTGCTTCTATTTATTTTATAATACTTTTACTTGGGAAAGTGGTAAGAACTCTATCTACATAATATTAAAATATCTTGCTCATTTGCTGAGTTTTTTTGTTATTTGTGTTGTAACTAAACAGTTCTATGTGCGCAATTTAAATTAAAAATAATAGCCACAAGGCTTATTATATCACCATGCATTATCACTGTGTAAACACAGGAGAAAAATAAAGTCAAAGTAAAATCCATTTTGCAACACAGTATCATAGAAAAAGTGATTTAACGTTTTTTCCAAAATGTACATATTTCATCAAAATAGTCGTGAATTCCCTTTGAAAAAAATTTTCTAAAGATTCTGGCTGGTAGAAAATTTTCATAAATATTTTCTAACCACCTCCAGCTGCTGACTTTTGTGCCTTTTCAGCACTCTAGTTTTCCTGAGCAAGTGTAAAATAGAAAGATTTGTGTCTTTTTAAAAGGAGGACAAATTTAATGTGACTAACACTGTGGTTTTCTGACATTGCTTATTGTCAAACAGATTTTTGTTCTTGCAGTCAAACTCACTGTTTTGTGCATGGTTATTTTATAAGCACATGTAATTTTGTTTGTTTTTTTTTTAAATAATAGAGATACTCTTTTTAATAGAGGTTGACTACAATGCAAATAGGAAGACAATTTTTGGGGACATTATTGTATTTATGTCAGTGACAATATATGTTAAATTTTCAATTTAAATTTTTAATTTAATTTAGTATTTATTTTAAATTCTGATTTGTTTGAGAAACCCATTGTAAAAAAAAATCAAAATGGGAATTTCACTTAAACTGAAAGGATATTTTTGATGGCCTGAAATGTAGGTTTCTTCTAGGTCTCTGGATCTTTGGATGAAAAAAATAAACCCTGTGAAGCCAGCAGTGCCAAGAGCACCCCAAATAATGCTGAATGGCCCTACAGACAGTGCCAATGCCTGAGGAAGGGAAGAATTCTCAGTGCAAACTAAGGGAAACCTTCCAGCAGAAATTCAGAAGACTTGGGAAAGAGTCTGAATTGCAACTAATGGGTTGACAGAAATTATTTGGCCAGGGTATCATAGTTTAACTCCAGCCAGCAACCAAGTCCCATGCAGATTCCCACTCATTACCCCACCAACAGGATGGAGGAGAGAATTGAAAGACTAAAACCTAGAAAACTGGTGTAGAAAACTAAAATTTAGAAAACTCAAATCTAGAAACCTGGTGTATTGACATAAAGACAGTTTAGTAGGTAAAGCAAAAGCACATGCAAGGAGAGCAGATCAAGGAATCAATTTACTACTTTCCACGAGCAGGCCAGCTTTCAGCCATCTCCAGAAGAGCAGTACTCCATAACCCATAATAGTGCCACCAGTACAAACATCCTCCTCTTCCTCCTTTCTTCCCCCACTTTATATACTGAGCACGATGTCACACGGACTGGAATATTCATTTGGTCATTTAAGGTCACCTGTCCCACCTCTGTCTCCTCCCAGCCTCCCACGCACCTCCAGCTTCTTCACCAGCATGGCAGTACAAAAAGCAGAAAATGCCTTGGCTCTTTGCAAGCAACTCAGCAAAACCAAACACACTTCTATATTATGAACATTGTATTCAGCACAAATCCACAACATAGGTCTATACTATGGTACACGGGGAAAGAATTTGTTTCATCTTTCTATGGAAATGGTTGTAGAAAAGCTGCTATTGCACTGTAGCCAAAATCTAAGCCTGAAAGCTGCTTTTGAAGGGCATGGAGATGGTATTAGGATTTGAACCACTCCTGAAAGTGGTCTGTTCTGCCTGGTCTGATGCTCCTGTACAAGGCAGGCATTGCACTACAGCTGTAGTTCTGGCACCCTGAGCTTCTTCTAACCACACTGTGCTCCTGGGAGCATGACTGAGTTCAGAGGGATAGTCATCTGGGAATTCAAATATTACAGTTTTTAATAGTGAGGCTTCTTTAAAAACAAAAAGAAAATAGCTTTTTTCTTTCTTTCTTTTCCTTTCCTTCCTCCCTCACCCAATAATGCTTTCTCAAAATCAATTTGTAGATTCAGTTAGTTAAAGTTGCAGAAATCGTGTGGGTCTATTCAATCTTCTAACTTTATGCTTGTCATAGTTATGGAGACAAGGGGTGCAGTTTCTATCGCTGTTTAATTCCATACCATGCACATCATGGAAGGGGTGTGGTTTCAGCAGGACGAAGCACTTCAGCAGGACGAAGAAACTAGAACATTTTTGCCTTCTATAAGACTTGAATTATTAAAACAGTTTAGCTAAAATAGCTGATTATTTATAAAGGTATCCTCCTGAAAAAAGTCCCCAATCAGTTCTGCTTTAAAGATTTGTGAAGACCAAGAAACAAATCAGCTTATCAACAATGGGAGTGAAAACTCAAAATTGCTAGAGTTCAATGGAAAGATAAAAATCTCACTCCAGTTTTCTCTTAGTTGTTCTACCTAGTTTGCTTCAGCTAGCTCAAAAAACTCCAAACCACAGCTGCACCAGGGAGTACAGAGTCTAATGGAAAAAGTGTGTGATTTAGTATGAAGCAGAGGATGATATCTGACTGATGAGATCCTTTAGAATATGCTTGTTACAGCAAATATAATCCTAAAATGCATTGTCTCTTCAGGTTTTTTTTTTTTGAAAAAGAAAGAAGTATAGGTATGTGAATGTATATGTATATGTATATATATATATTTGTTTGTTTATTTGTATTTAGATGTATATGTACACACACACATACACATACGGATACACATTGATACACTTACGCATATACATTTATGTGAGCATGTGTGTATTAATAGATGAGGGTCACTACAAAGGAAGCACTGAAAGTATGTTGATCACCAAGTCGTTTGACTGTGGCCCAAAAATCCAAGTTGGAGAGCTTAAAGCTGGGTACCAGGGCTTCATTTGCTGGCATATGGTTATGTACTGTCTGCTGTCAATCTTTGGGAGTTAGTCAGTACTCCTAGGGCAATATCACAGATGTCTCCTTCATACTCCCCCTATGCTGAAGCCAAGCGGAAAGGCTCATGAAACCTTCGACCCTCAGCAGCAGTGACCCTCAGCAAGTATCTGCCACAGACAGGAACTCTGGAAACACAATATAGCTTTTCTTTCTCAAAGGCACAGAGTAGCCCTATTCAGGTGCTTAATTATTCAGGTTAATAGTAGGAGAAATAGAAGATTTGCCTATCCCCTGGATAAATTAGAATGTCTCTGTAGTAGGACCAGGTAAAAAGTACCAGAGAACCTTAATATTTTGCTAGTCAAGCAAAAAACTATTTTGCAATTTATTAAAAGTTCTTTAATAAATAATCTACACTGTTTGCTTTTGGGAAAGTCTTAGAAGTCTAGTAAGTATATGAAAAATATTTCCTCATTGAATTTTCTTGAGGGATATTAGATTAAAAATACCCCTTGTACAGCCTTGTGCACAGAAGCTTTTTGTTGGTGTAAATAAAGTGATTTTAAAAAAAAAGTCCACAGAATCAGGGAATCATTGGTTGAAAAATACCTCTTAGGGCTTCAAGCCCAACTGTTAGTAGAGCACTGCAAAGTCTGCTACTAAACCATATGCCTCAGTGCCATAGCCATACCTTGTTTTAACACTTCAAGGGACGGTGATTCCACCACTCCCCCAGGCAACTTGTTCTGATATTTGACCTCCCTTTGAACTTCAGCACCTTCAAGTTCATAGCATAAGACGGTGTATTAGTTAAAGTTGGTTATAACAAAGTCTGCCATTATTCAGTGCTCTTTACATATCTTCTGCCAGGGCACTTCCTTCACAACAGCTTTGCTATTCCAGTATTGCTTTATCCTCAGTGATGACTGCCAGTTTTGCCTAATTATGTAGTCTACCTACAAGACTTTGAAAGTATCTACTGGGCAAAACTGGTTCCTGGAGAAGAGTCACTTCACCACCTATCATCCAGCAGCTTCTCAATTCAGGAGGGGCCTGTTGTTTATCTACCAGGTTTAAAAGGGCTGTTAAATTTTTATTTGCAGCTATTAATCATCTTAAGTTTCTGCTAGATTTTAGTGAAATATTCTTGGTTAATCACAGATATGCTGAAGACACGGCATGCTGGAAAAAATGCACCAAAGACTCCCAAGTCAGATTTCTTTTGATAACTATAATGCAGGTTCCAATTTTCTGTAACAAGATACATGGGATAGTTTATTAAAAACAGAAAGGAATGCCAGTTATGGAAATTCAGAGAGGATTTTTTATGCCATTGTTGTTTTGTCTATACAGAAAATATTTTGCTTCAAAGGCAGATGTCAGGTATCTCAGGGCTTATATTTAATGGCATCTTGTCACTGCTTCAGTAGGAAACTTTAATATTGTATAATGGCTGTTAATCCAAGAAAAACAGGTTTTCTTTGAATTTGAGCATTCTCTTTCAGCTTTTGCATTCCAAACATTTTAACTCAGGAATCAGTAAATGAACGTTACTAGAAATAAAAGCTGAGAATGTTAAAAGTTCATTGTGATTAGTGGATATTATGGGATTTGGCCCCAACTGCTGCTAAAATTCCCTGATCAGTCTACTGCCTAGTATTAAAAGTGGGTAGAATGCAAAAGTAGGGAAAAAAAGCTGTAGATGTTGAACAACTGAACTCTTTCTTTTCCCATGGCAGTGATGGAAGGCCTGTATGATTTATTACTGCTAGCAAATCTAAACTATGCAGCAGCTTGAACAAATAACATCCAGTGGCTGTTTGAGATGCTTTATGGATACCTCTGTGCAAAAGATTAAGCAGGTGGCTAATGTGGCAAAGGCAGGTGATGCTGCAGGTATGTATCTGCACAGATTCAAATTTAATTGCTTAACATGAGAGGTTAGAGCCTGTAGGACATATATTGGCTGTAAGCTACCAAGGATATTTTGTACTTCTTTTTCTCAGTATTAGGTGGACATGAGTTAAACTTCTGAGGATCATTTTGGCTCAGCTTTGAGAGGGCAACATAATTTCAAATAAACTTTTGTGCATTTTCTTTATAATCACTCCTTGGTCACAAACCTTCAGATGACGATGCTTGCAGACCTGAAGCACTGCTAGCTCTATGATCCTTATAGCTGGCTCCTGATCTATAGGCCAGCAAATGGTTTGCCAGTAAGGGTGTTCTCTTGTGAGAACACACCCCTGGCAAGTGTATTTAAAAAAGACTTCAGTACAGATCACCCTGCAAATGTGACATAATTTGTAAAAGGGACAGAAAAGAATTCCTGAAGGGTGGGGACCAAGAATATACAGGAATGGTGCCCTGAGACAAGCTGAATGAAGATGGGGAACCATATACCATGATACAAATAATGAAGGAGTTTGAAAGGCAGATATGTTCACCTTCTGGCAAGTAGCCAGAAGAAACTGTGGGAAGATGCGAAGACTTTTTAAATTAATTTTTTTGCTAGGTGCTCCCTTACCACTACTTTCCAAAAATCAGACTTCTACATGCAGTGTCAGCAAGGAGACTTGAAACAGGGACAATCAGTTCAAAAAGAGCACAGCAACTCAAAGTATCTGAGATACTTTGCAGCACTGAGTCTGCCTGCACATCTC
>WBNO01022597.1:1065-28914 GCA_013400575.1 Peucedramus taeniatus
TTTCTTTTTTTTTTCACAGTACAGCTGTGGTAACTGGAGGACTATAGCACATATGATTTGCTCTTACAGAGCTTTTTTATTAATTCACAGCAGCAAAGTTAAGATCTCATATTCCGATTTGTAGGAGGTAATCTTCAGAAATGAAATTTGCTGAACGTTCATTTTGTATCCCTCTTATGTCAGATGCAAGAAGGAGATGGAGCACCTTATATCCACTCCTGTAAGAGCCTAAGATTAGAAGGAAAAGATACTGCTCATATTTCCATTTCATTTTCATTTGGTACAGGCTTCGAGGTCAGTTTGTCTTCCATCATTCCATAAACACTTAGGCAGGGAACGACACAGCAGTGAAAAGGTTTTGAAAAAGCTGCCCCCAGATTTTAGCGTCTCCATGGTAAATATGTGGCATATGTAGAACAAAGGTGCAGCTGTGATATTAATCACTGTGTAGACTGTCCTCTTCTGAGGGACAAAAAAAAAAGGAGTGTAACTGAACACACAAGATAGAGAAAGGCATAGCAAAAGTTTTTAAGGAGAAGTACTTATCACTTCAAGCAGAGAAGTCATGGCAACTTTATATCAATGGGAGGGGGGAAATTAAAGATATGGCACTCTTGTGAGCAGCAAATAAATTGCAATTAGGAGAAGGCTAAAAATTAAGAAAACCTCAGAGTGTGACAACTATAAGATTCTCTTTTGATGGTGGAAGTATGGTCCTTCCAGTGAAGTGGCAGAGGCTCTTCTGATTATGTTGCCTAATTTGAAATTGGATTGGACAAAGTAGCTAATTTCCAGTAACAACAAGCTGTGCTGAAACTTAGGTGAGGGAAGTTATTCTAATGGGTTTTGGGAACAGAAGGAGGGAAGAGTCTACTGTGATGATCAAAGAGTTCTAGTTTGGGCATCACTGTGCAGCAAATTGTTCATTAAAACAGTAACTACTTCTGTCTAATTATTATACTTGAACATTTCTGAGCACCAAGAAAAATTCCTGTTAGCAGCATTAGCCTAGCTCTGTCCTTCACATTTTTCACCCCAACCACCTACAATGGAAAGTGAACTTTGATCTCAGTACTTACATGATCCATCTAAAAGTAGCCCTTCTTGCTCAACCTCAGCCCCAACACAATCATATCCTGTCTGAGGAAAGTCAGGTGCCACTACCAGCCCAGCACTTAATGTGCAAATAATGAGGAAAGCAGGGAAAAAAAACATGGCTAGTAGAGTAGAAGTGGTAGTAATAAAAATAATAAATCACTTTAGTTATAGATTATGATTTTAAGATCAAAAAGTACATTATAAACATTCAGCCATTAAAGTTGCACAGGCTTTGATAACCTATGTTCTCAGGATTTGCATTCTGGACTGATTATTACTAACACTATTAATGATACTGTTTTGCATTAGAGCAACAAATAGCAGTCTTAATCAGGGCCTGGAGGCCTCTTTTACTGCATCTCACAAACACAGATGCTTAAAAAAATGACCAGTTTCACACCTACAGCTTTACAGAGTTTGGGTGGGATTTATCTCACCTTCCACTACCTAAAAGCAGGGATCACCAGGTTGCCAAATGAGCATGAGTGTCTCAGTTAGCAGCAGACAACTGCCTGGGCTTCTACAAGGAAATAAGAGCGTGGGTTAAGGATACCCAGGAGCTGAGATAATATGCTGTTACGGGTCTTTAAGTGTTGTAAATCCTTGAAATGCAGCAGTCTGATTTGTGTGTGTTTATTTGAAATGGTTTGTGTGTCCATCTGCACACAGAGAGAAATGTATATACAGATAGATGGATATTTTGTATGACTCATTCCTATATTGCCATTCCTTAATGGATTTGCTTCTTTTGAAACTATCCCTGACTGGCATATCAATCCATATTATGTAGACATCATTGAAACAGGCATAACAAGGAGCAATGACTTGAATCTTAAAAGAGGAAACATTGAGTTTAGACATTAGTTAAAAAAAAACCCTTAATGATAAGGCCAATTAGGCACCAGAATGAGACACTGGAGGTGTTTTCAGAGGAGGTTAAAAAAAGGACTTGCATCAGAGGTGAGGAAGAAAACCATGCTTGTAATAGAAGTGTTTCAGACAGATTAGCTAGATAGAGAGACATGTTTGTGCGTGTGCACATGTACATATATCTATGTAACATGCACAAACATAATTGTGCATTTAGTGTGTGTTTATGTGTTTACACTCATATACACAGATGTGTGTGAATGATAGTCCCTACAAGAATTGGCCCACTGAATACCTGTAAAAGGTGACCTACAAAATCAAGTAAAGCAGAAGGTTTTACTTGTCTGCTAATCTGACTGTTCTGGAGCTTTTTTAAACTTGATAAAAAGTGAAGATTATGGAGTTGGAATGAAGTATGGTGAAGCAGCTCTTGGTTCCCAAGCAATGACATCTCCAGTGGTTAATGATGTCTGTAAGGACACTCTTAGTCCACATCTACCAAGCAGCCCTAGCTTGACCTTCAGTAGTTGTCCGCATCAATGCTGCAAGTCCTGCTTGGCTGTCATCTCTGAGACAGCCCTCTGTTATTTGGTTCACCAGCCCACTTCCTCTTTGTGTTTGCCTCTTCAAAAATGGGGCTCCCTTCTGTTCTCTTTGTTGTTTCCTCTTTTTGGGATAGAGGAAAATATAGACAGAGAAATATTTTCTCTCCAATTTAGGTACTCATTGTATGAGTAGCTAAGGAAGAGTGATGAAGCACACCGCTCTACCTGACTTTACAATAAAAAGCAACTTTCTTACAGATTTTGTGTACCTGTGGAGATCCCCACGCATTGGGCCCAAGCTTCATTTTAGGAAACAGTTTTGCAACCTTAGTGATACCAAGATGGATAAAAAAATTGTTATGAGGTTTCAATGAGGTGCTTTTTGTACACCTACCTCAGCACAACTTCCAACTCAAAATACCCAAATGGAACCTACTACAATTCCATCTGCTCACAGCTCAGCTTCAAGGCTCAGGTAGTTCAGCAAATCTTCCCTGGCCTAGTCAAGCCTACAAGCACATGGTTCACTTCAGGGCTAGAGTAAATCCTGTCAATTTCCAAGGAATAGTAAGCAAAGCTGGTCACAAAAAGCAAAAAGTTGTGTGCCCCAGGCCACTGAAATTTGTGTCAGAGCCAGAGCTAATTCCAAGCATCCCAAATATTGCCATAACTGCTGGAAAGCATATGTAATGCTACAGGAAACTGCCATGCTGTTTGATTGTGACCAATACTGAGTATGTCCAAAAATCCCAGTCTGTGGTAGCATAGGAGGAAGGAGGAGGAAGAAAGTCCTGCTCACTCTAAATCGATCCCTTTCCCTGAAAATGACATGGACTGTGAAGATCTTCATGGCTTTCCTAGACATCTCTCCCAGACAGCCACCCTTTCCATGCCAGGGAAATCTAATGCCCAGCACTACTTCACTCTGATTTTCTTAGAAAAGGAGAGTGGAAAAAAAATATCTGGATGGCAGCCTCTGGCACCCAGCTCTTCATATTCCTTTCACCTACTCTTCCCATATCTCTTCTTTTTATTTCTTTTGGACTGCAAGTTTCATTCCAGCTGGAATGGACCAAAATATATCTGTTGAATATGCACAGAAAAACCACCACTGTGGAAGACATGCAGAAATAAAGACAGACCTTTGGACTCTGCCAAGCTAAACACTGGGAGTGTTTGTGTGTGTGTGTGTACAGAGAAAACAAGCATAAACTTGTTCATGTGTCCACAGGTGCCATTTAATTCTCCAAAGCAGAAAAAAAAAAAGGCTCCAAATTTCACTTCCCTATTGTGGGGAATAGCCAGGCTGAGAACACCCAGCCCCAGCACACTGGTGTCCTCCACCAATATATTTGATGAGCAGTAAGAGAGTGTGTCTCCTCTACACCATTTTCCACCAGTTTACCTGCACCCTGAGCCCCCCTACTCAGACAGCCTGAGAACCTGGGACATCCTTGTATCCTTAACTGTTCCATTTGTCTAATTAACCAGACAATGTGATGAAAAATATCCTTTTAGAGACTACAAAAGTGCCTATGAAATATGCATTCTTCCTTGCAGGATTTGTTTGGGCTGGTGTAGATCCAGCCCAGCTACCCTGAAATCAGCAGTGGTATTCCAGATTTACACCTTAACACCACATGGTCCTGTCATGGGAAATGAAATTCAAATAGTGTATGGGTAGTGCAGGAAGCCTTAGAAAGGATGGATTTGGTCAGATTGACAGGTTTGTCTGTGACTGCTTACCTGTAATACCTGGACAAAAATTTATTTCACAGGGAATCTGTGGGATTCATTTCATCACCGCATTTTCTATAATTCCCTGACAGGAGCTAGACAGTTCTAAGTATTTATGAGTAAAGGTGATGGAGACAAGTGACTTTGGGGCAGTGTAAAAGCTGGGAGCAGAGGTCTGATACAGCTTTCTGTGGTGAGACCAGTGTATGGCTTCCCCCTACAAAAACTCTTCTGCCCAGCTTGCAGGACATGACCTCTGCTGCAGCCACTCTCTATCCCACAGGAGATCAGCTTTGGCAAGATACTTTTGGCTTTCCTTCTCCAAAAATCATATAGTGAAAAACCCACCACAGTGAAAGCTGCAAAACTGGCCAGTGCTTCACTGAGTAGACAGTGGTTCACCATGCAGTCTTTCTTTTCAGCACAAAGTGAGACTTCTCAGTCACTTAAATCCAAAATAGCCTAAAAGATATTTTTATTCCTCTCCCCACTGATTTAGGTTTCCTTGGACCCAAAAGAGAAGGGTCTGAAAACTCTGACAGAGCTTTGCATTAATTAATTGCACCCCACTGCCCAGCACTGCAGTTATTCAGGTGCAGACCTGCTTTCCATAAGAGAGATTAATAGACAAACCCTACCTCAGCTGGGCTCTTTACTTTGGCTTCCTTTCCTTCTGTCATTAATGTTATTTTCTGTAATAGATGTTTTGAGTTATTTGGGAACTTGGTAAATTAGGTTCATTTATAGTGTGATTTAAAATAACTAAGTAAATGTGCTGAGCACTGCTTAAGAAGAACCATGTCTTCCCAATCTCTGGCAGGGATAAGGTCTGTGAAAGTCAGCTGAGCTTATGTCTTAGTTAATGGCAGAGCTGCGGTTTCTAGATACAGATTTTTTCAAATAATGATTATGATATCCTATATTTGCCTAGTCCTTTCCACTCTAGCACTCCCCACAGCATATCCCAAATGTCGTGTCAACCCCCAAAGCACAGATTCTTTATTCCTATTCAGCTAAATCTTTCTCTTCTGCCATGGGCTTTTGCTTGAGTTAAGACTTCAAGCCATGCTCCTATGTACACTCTAGCTTTGCTTTATATGGTACTCAGAGGCAATTTCCTGTGGGATGTAATACATCAGCTGTTCCAGCAAGGGAGAGCCACATATCTGCCCAGGGGTCTGCTCTCCAGCTGCTGTAAGTCAATGGAGATGCTCCACTGGGCAGAAGAGGAATCCCTTAAACACAATGCTGGAAACAAGGCAGGGAACCTTTACAGCCTGCATAGTAAGGGCTTTTTGTGTTACTTTTTTTATCCTGTCCAACAAGCCACCTGCCTACTAGATCTGCCAAAAGCCCTGAGGGGGATTTATGTAATTCAATTTGGACAATATCCTCCACCTTGGCCTGAGCTGTTAGGAAAACTTTCACAGTTTTGATTAATTTTTTCCTCTCTCAAAAGCTTGTCTTCCAAACAGATATTGCAGAAATATTCTTGCAAAAGTTCTTGAAATGGTTAGCTTGTCTTGTTTTTTTTTTATCAGCCTCCTCACAGCCTAAGAAAGAGTGCCAGTATTTCCCTCTCCCATAGCCAGTTTAAGACCCTCTGTTTAAGGGCAAGTGTCCTCCAAGGAGAGAATGCAAATCCCGGGAAGACTGATGAGCAGCACTCGTTTCTTTGCAGAGCAGTGTCAGGCATCAATAGGCTCTGCAGGGGGAGCAGGCAAGAACAGTGCCAAAAGACACCTGTTCCCTATCTGTCTCCAATGTCTCACACCTCTCCCTCCCACCTTCACTCATCTCTGACTAAAACCTCTTTTTTTTTAACACAAATTAATTGCTACTGCAGAAACCACTGATAGAGATAGTTGACCCCAGTGAGCAAATCAGCTTTATTGAGGTGCAGAGAGGAAAAATAAATAAAAGCCTCAAAAGGGTGATCTTTCACAGTGCATTTTAGCAAGTCCCCAGGACAGCTGATTTTTGGCACATGCTGTGACACCCAGGTCCTGCACCAAATTGGAAAGAAGGGCAGGCTGTACTTTATCCACATCTGCACAATGAACTGGCAGGAATGTGACACTGTGTGTGGAAGAACAAAATTAAATTCAGTTTCTTGTCTTCCTCTGGCTATCCTCACTCTTACAGAAAAGGAAACCCTGTGACAGGTCCAAGAGAAAATCTTCCCCACCTCTTTTTTCAAGTGTTAGGATGGGCATCCTCTTCTGGGAATATCCCCCCAAAAGGCCCTGTCCATCGGCGAAATAAGAAATGTCATTTTGTCTGTCCTGCTCCTGGTTTCCTAAGGGCCAATAGAGCTACAAACACCTCCTGCTGTCATGTCACCTCAAATTCTCACCCTTCTCATCTCAGAAATGCAAATCATGCAAGCCCAAGTGCTGACCTGTCATTCCCCTGATATACTGGGGAGCAAATGATATGGACATCTGCATTCTTGTCTGCTGCCACCTCTGCCACAGTCTCCTGCAGAGGAAAAAAAGCCCATAGATATCTTGTTTATAGCCCTCCTTATAGTCCTCCTTTCATCCTGCAGCTTGGGTGCATCTGGAGCCCCTCAGAAGCTCTGTGGTTACTAAATGAACAGAGCAAACTTCAGAGGGAGTAAAAAGAGTTGTGCAGGTTTTCAGGAGTCTCTCCACACTTAACTGAACCAAAACTCACCCCTCCCACTGTACCTTGCACAGATGTGGCTTTGCACAGACAAACAAGCATTTTAGGCTCAGATACAAAATTTAGAGCATTTTGGGGGTATAAGAAACCAGTAGAGAAACTTAAATACACTGAAAGTGTATTCACACCTTTGTGTGAATAAAACTAGCTTAGAGCTAATGAAATAATACTTCTGAATGCCTGTGCTTCCCTTAGGTTTCCTTCATGCTGCTGGGAATATGCAACATATTAGTTGTGCTCTCATTAGTGTAGCTCTGAGATATGCTTGTGTTCTCCATTTAGCTCTGTCTTTTTTATCAGGTTTTCTGTATCTCCACACTCACGCTGAGCAGGTTCAAACCCCTCATTGCTGGGCAGGAATGAGGGAGAAGAATTTCAACTGCCTTTTGTAGGAACATGGCTGTCCTCATCAGGAATTCCCATGCTGGGGTAGAGAATGAAAGAACTGGGTGTATGCTCCCTTCATGTGCCCTTTGCCATGTGCTGATGGGGTACTATCTCCATGGCTTTGGAAGCTAGGGGACAAGTGTTAGAAGCAGATG
This sequence comes from Peucedramus taeniatus, assembly GCA_013400575.1. Classification (NCBI taxonomy): domain Eukaryota; kingdom Metazoa; phylum Chordata; class Aves; order Passeriformes; family Fringillidae; genus Peucedramus; species Peucedramus taeniatus. The sequence continues at coordinate 8,546 of WBNO01022597.1, forward strand.
TATGCTGAAAGCTAAGGAATGGGGTGTTTTTTTTAGTGTTTTTTTTTTCTTTCTTTCTTTCTTTCTTTCTTTTTTTCTTTTTAAAATGAAGGTTGAGTTGGAAATACAGCAATGTTTGTCTCTAACTCAAGGCCCAACAGAAGTGCCAGAGTCTAGTTTCTCTAAGACATAGCCTGACACTTCTGATCTGTTTACATCTCATCAGCAGAGCAGTGTTAAATCCAGCCAAGGCAGAACAAGGAGTGCTCCAAGGGGAGAAATATTGCTGCTGTAGAAATCAGAGTTGGTCAATGACTGTACAGCACTTCCCTAGCATCCTTCTCCAGAACATTTCTGAGCTGTAAAACAGAAGTCCTGGGTAGTGCTTTAAAGACTCCTTTTTTCATATTCTTTATGAGCTTATACTCCAGCTTGGGCTATTGTGTTTTGCCAATTGTATGTGCAATGGTATTGAATACTTTCCTTTATTTTCCTGCAAAAACATAGAGAACTATAATGCCTCTTTGTGTATCCCCTGATGCCTTGCCATAGAAGCACCTCATTTTGCAGGAGGTAGTAAAACAGCTCCGCTGAGTAAGAAGCTTCAGTCTGAAGGAAAGAAAAGTAAGGGACTGCCTCAATGCATGTGGTTTGTGGAAACAGCCATGAGGAACTCTTGCACCTCAGAAATCCTGCAAGCTTGATCCATGTAAAGAATAAGTGCATTTTGTCAAAAAAAAATATTTTGAGGTTTGGAAGTTGATTTCTTCTCCAAAAGTAGTCGGTAGCACCTCCATGCAGGCAGCCTACATGCCACCCAGGACACAGCATAATGCTAAAAATATGAGGAGAGAGAGAAGCCAGCACTGGAGGTCTGCAGGACAGAGTGGCCCATTTCCTTTCTCTTCCAAGCTCTTGGCATTCTCATCTATGCCATTCTCAGTCTGCCTGCTGTTATCCTCAGACCAGCCTCTGTGAGTGCTCCAGTTTTCCTTGCAGAGTTAAAAAAACTAAACAAACAGGGGGAAATAATGCCCAAGAGTTAAGTTCCTCTTCTTAATACAGGAGTGACAGGAGGATTGTCCCAGCCTTCCAAGTACTGTGCAAAATAACCCACTATGAAACCTTAACTTCTTTCTTTCCACCATCACGGTGGCAAATGCAAGGTCTAAGCATTTATTTATCAAAATCACTGTAGATATTTTCTTCACTGGGAGGCTCAGTACTTTAGGCTGAAATCATCCATCACAACTAGGGAAAGGGAAAAAAAAGGCTTTTCACCTTCATGGATTTCCCCCCCTCCCTTCATCTCACCTTATTCGTGCTTAAATGGGTAGAAATTCATCTTTTTCTCCAAAGATCCAGCTGGCTGCAACACACTCTGTGCTTAAACAAGCTGCCTGCATTGGAAGCATTTTTCAGGGTCCCTTTTTCTCTCTGTCTACCCCTCCCCAGCCCCCTGTGCCCTGACTGACATGTCATCTCATTTTTATATTTGACACCTCAGAAAAAAAAAAGAAAAAAAAAAAAGAAAAAAAAAACACACTTAAAATAATAGTCCCTATTTGTAAAAGCGAAGCAACTTTTCTCAAAGACAAAACAGGCTTCTCACCAGGAAGTGTTCACACTCTCCAGCAAATGCTCTTTGCTACCAGCCTTGGCAAGGTGCATTGCGTGTGTGTGTGTGTGTAGCTACCCTCACACACAACCTGTGTATATTTGCATCTTATGTAATGTTTAATTCTGCCTCCCCTGAAAGCTGATATGGAAAAGCAAACACGCAGCAAGTCGCATGACTGGGTCCTCTGTGGCTCTGAGAGTGGGATGCCTGTCCTGTGGCAACAGCTTTGATAAAGCTGCCAGCAGCTTCTCCTGTAGGGTCCATTAATGTACCCGCGTCCTCAAAGCAAGAGGTTTTGGGAAAGTTCAATATACTCAAATATACTCAGATTGTGTGTCAGACCCACTCTGAACTGGAAAACACGAGTTTTTCTCAGTTCACTTCAGAAAGAGAGTGAGCAGAAACCTCTGAGGGATGTAAGTTTATGCTGACAAGCCTGATGGTGTGATGGGACCACTGAGGCTTCAGATGTCTCTGTGGGGAGGGTGAGGCAGAGAAATGCCACTGTTTTTACTTCAGCAGCCATGAAACAGAGCCTGTAGACTTGATTGGTTATGAAAGGTGATTGCATCCACATTTATTGCACTAGGAGGGAAATTATTGCTCAGCAAGGGAAAAAGTGAAAAAAAAAGGATTGACATCCTTCTCCGAGGGAACATGGGATGTGCGTTCAGAAATGAGGCCATGGCAAAACATCTCTATTCCCACCTTTTCCCTTGTCTGTTTCTGCTTTGAAGGGTTAGTCAGCTTGGGCTGAGATTGCCTTCCTCATATTTGTACAGGTCCTGGAGAAAGCAGTCCTGAAAGCCTTATAGCTTTCACAACAAATAAATTCTTCTTTATGGATCTGGGACCACTTTGGTTTTTAAAACTTTGAATGGAGCAGAGAGATTTCGTTCCCACAGATCCACATAAACAGTTGTATAACTCTTCTGCCATTCCCAATGCACTGCTCATAAAAGAGGTGCTGGGGTTGGAATAGTGATATTGAGACATGCTGGCCTTTCTCATGCTGACAGAAGTTCCCTGTGTCACTCCTTCCTTCCTTTGCAGTGTAGCACTGGGTCTGATGAGCTATTAACATGTCAGCAGAGACAGACAAATCAGACTGTCTGAATCAAATGGCATTACTCTCCAAGACATGACAAAGCAACAACAAATGCATCATCTCTGTCTTTGATCTCAGATGATTACAAACAATGAAGCTTCCAACTTTGTAGAAAGCAGTTTTCATTGCTCCAGTGAAACAGCTCAGTGCCTGATTCCTTGGCACAGCCTACAGCCTATAACCATAAGCGTGTGGCTGTTACAGATAACATGGCACTTCTGGGAAAGCTGCAATAGTTTACGCATTTTCCAGAGCCAAATTCCAATTTGAAAGGTCCATTATGCCTATCTACACACCCATTCAGCCTCACACAACTGCAGCAACTGGCTACGAAATCCCACCTTGCATCGTCCCCTAAACACTTGGTTATGGTGTGGCAGAATGTTGCCACAACTCCTGCAGAAGGAGTTGAGTTTTGAGGCCAGAGCTCTTAATCCTCAAACAGGGATTTTGTCACTGTAGAGATAGCAAAGAAACCTGCAATTTTGGGGATAATACACCTTCTCTGCTTCTTCTCTTTCCTTCAATGCAGTTCTGCAGGAATTCACGAGATCCCAGGTGCCCATCTGGGGGATATCACATGGGCCAGAGTTACCTTTCTTAACAAAGATGGGCTGACTTTCCCAACAAGGAGCAGAGGTGGAACCACAGACAGCCATATACCAATCATTGTCAAATGTATACCTTTTAATGGGGCATTTCAGGGGATTTTACACTTTTCTTTGAGGCATTGATCTCTGCTGGATATGCAATAATACTGGATCAGAAAGGCTGAAAGTCTTTGTGGTTTACATCTCTCTCCTTATTTCAGCTAAAATGATATGAATCCCCTGAACATTAGAGAGTGTTCTCTCTCCTTTCTCTTTTCTTAACATTTATTTATTTATTTATTTATTTATTTATTTTTATTTCAGGTCAACCCAAAACGTACATTTTGCATAAAATATACATTTGTGGTTAATGTGGTGGTTATTTAAGCAATTTGTGCTCTTATTGATTGCCGGTCAAATTTTATTTAATATTACTTTGAAACAAGAAGTCATCAGCTCTTGGCCTTTGGTACAGGATCAAATATTTGCTCTAAGGACAATATTTTCTGTTAAGATTTTTAAGTGTTCTTTGATCCAAAATCACACTATTTAAATTTTGACACAAAATTCTCCTCTCCATGGAATGTAGTAATGGACCAAAAAAAACCCCACAAATTCTCAGCCAGCCATGTGCCATATGTCCTCGGGTTTGCTTATCTTACTAATTTACATATCTCGCATATCTTACTCTTACTGTAGGATGATTACTAGGAGGCAATCGGGCCCAACTTCAGGACGTTCTCAGACTCAGATTTTCTCCCACATTTGAACATTTTGATAAACCATGTCCACTGAGGTGTGCTGGCTATTTCGCATGAAGGTCTGAGGATATCTATATGCAGCAATCATGGTGAATGCCTCACAATAACTCAGTTTAATAACCCAATATTAGGGTGTAATTTTCGGTTGGTGTAATTCTTCGCCTAGCCTTTAAGTGGGAAAATTTTCCACCTATTCAAGTCAGCTGAAGATCTTGAGCCTGAATCTGGTTTAACTGCTTGGTCATTAAATTAGGAGCTTTCCAACCGCGATGCGATTGTATATGCAGTGCTAATGCCTATTCACTCATATAGGCCACCCGAGATCGCTGACTTCAAAAGGCTCCTCATGCAAACAGCACTGTGAAATGCCCAAATTGCTCTCTGTAAATTCTGCAAACTGAGAGCAAGTGTCTTTGTTAAGTCCACGAGGAAGTGCACGAAAATCCTATTTGCTGACGTGCAAAGGCTTTGTAAGGCAGAGCCCCCAGCCTGAAATCGCTTGATTTGTGGATCCTTGCGATTAAGTTGAACTGAATGACATGCAAAGCTGGCAATTGAGATAAAGAATCACTCTAGGCTAAGGAAGGGAGGCAGCTAAAATCTGAAAACAAAGGATGTTAATCTCACGCTCATCATCTTTAAACGGGGCACGTTAAAGGAGCAGGTAGGGCTCAGCCGATGCCTTCAGATTACTGGACGGGGATGTTGTCTTTTGTCTTCGCAAACCTCATTTTGATCTAGCTGCTGACAATTCTTCCCCCTTTCCTTTCCTCCCCCACTTCCATCCCCTCAGGCGGAACATCTCATCCCAGTGGAGCCTCTGCCTCAGCTCGGCTCCTCGGCTCACAGGCAGGAGAGAAATCCTATCCACATCACGGAAAGTTTTCTCGCAGTTCCCAGCCTCCCCCAGGAGCGCGGTTCCTTTGTCCCTCTGCCCCTTTGCCTGCCTGGACCCAGGGGGTCCTGCCCAGACAGCATTCTGCAGACAAACATGACACCTTGCTGTAGGACATGTGGCTAATCTGTCTGTCAAAACCCAGAGACAGCCGCAAAAAAAACAAAGACGTTTTTCCAAAGTAGACGTGCGCAGCCTGGAGCTGAATCCCACTCCTAGAGTTAGGTGAGACACTTATTTCTGACAGCCAAAGACCTGAAACTGTGCTGCAGACTTGTACTTCAGCATCCCTACCCCAGGACCCTGGATCTCAGGGTCTAGCACTTAAGGTAGTTTGTCAAAGGTGGTCCCAGACATCTGTGGACAACAAGTATTGTCCTTGTGCAAATTAACGCCGTGGTAGGGTCTGGCAGCATCCAGCCACAGCAGGATAATCGGCAAAGGAAGATGCATTTAAACAGTATTGGAAACATTAGAAACATTCCAGCACTGCAGGTTAAAAACTGTTCCAAGATTGCAAGTTCGGCGTTTTAGGGATCAGTGGGAGATTTCTCTGGAGATTAAGAGCAATTGAAAAGATCGACTTCCTCTCTATAGAGAAGTTCTAATAAGGCTGAAAATGAAATGCTGTCTCCCTCAGCCTTCCTGGCAGAGGAGTTCCAACGCGCCCCCCTGTTGTTTCAATAATTCAACTTCAGCTTTAGCCAGCCAAATAGGCCTGAAATTCACCTGTGAAAGTTCATGAGGCTAAGTGGGGTTCGGAACAAACTCCTCTTGTCTCCAAACTCATGTATAATGCAGCGAGGAACTTTTCTCAAAGCTTAAGCTTTGGCTCGCTGTTATATTTACGATGCTCCACAAAAAGAGCAGGAGGCAAAGGGATAACACCACGTCAGAGAGTGGAGTGGGAGGAGAAGAAAGAGCACAACCACCAACTTACGATAAGCTGACATTCATCTGTAGCTGGGCAGCACCTGAATCTGCCTCTTCTCCCTTGTCAACTCAACATTGTGGCATTTCCCAGACACAGAGGAGAGATCTGTGTCCTTCAGCAGAGAACAAAACAGACAAGGCAAGCACAAAAGGACAGAAGAAGCAACACTGTGAGGAAGGTTATTCCATTAGCCAGATGTAGGAGGAAACTGAAGCTGAGCACAAGCTTTGCAAGCCTATCATTCCTGCTCACACAGACACTCAGGTGTGTCCTAGTCAAGCTGTCCGTCTGTCAGTGCTGTCTGTCTGCAGGAGTGTCCAGGCTGGCTCTAGGGTTGGCCACAGAGAAGGATTTTTCAGTGTGCCCACAGAGCACCATGGCCAGAGGCTGTTGGGCTGGCAGTGCCTCTGCATCCCTGACAAGGTGGAAATTTAAGCTTCAGCAGGGTTTGCTTCACCAAGAGTTATTCAGAGAATACAGTGTGCATCACTCTGGTTTTCTTCCACAAACCCATGCAGAGACTGGAAGCTGGTCCTTTCTAAATTCACTTCCCTGCTGGCTCACCCTGTTTGTATTAAAATCCTATCCACAGACTGTAAATGGATTTCTGGAAACCTACAGCTGTTGCCCATAGGCAGAATAGACATATACGTTTTAGGTAGCTGGTATTAAGTAAACTAAATCCATGGCAGATTATTAGGAATCAGCTTTTTACATCTACTTCAATTATCATTGTTTCACTGAGGAAATTCATACAGTGATTATATCTAATCATGAATTCCAGTGCTGATCTGAGATCTTTTCTCTTTCCTTCCTTCCCTTCTTTCTTTAATTACCTCACTAATGTGGTAAGATGTTTATTGTTGTTGTTTTTTTCATTTCAAGTAGTTGATTTTTTGCAGTTTTCTGGTACTGGAGTAACTGAAGTGCAATGTGATTCATTTGAAAGAGTAAATATTTAACTACTAAATGGCACCTTGTTTTTTCCAGATCCGCATGTTCTTTCTAACTCTATTCGTGCTATATATAGGAGTTGGACTGTGTCCAAAGGAGGGCAGTGAAGGTGGTGAAGGGTCTGGAGCACAAGTCTGATAAGGAGCAGCTCAGGGAGCTTGGGGGTGTTTAGTTTGGAGAAAGAGGCTCAAGGGAGACCTTGTCACCTCCCTAAAAGGGGAGTGTAGCCACATGGGCGTCGGTCTCTTCCTCCAGGCAATAAGAGACAGGTTGAGAGGAAATGGGCTCAAGCTGCTCCAAGGGAGGTCTAGATTGGCTAATAGGAAAAAAAAAAGGGTGCCCAGGCATTGGAACAGGCTGCCAAAAGCAAGGTGGAATAACCATCCCTGGAAATGTTTAAAAAAAAATATGGATATGGTGCTTAGAAACATGGTTTAGTGATGACTTCGCAGTGCTGGGTTAATGGTTGGACTCCATGATCTTAGAGGTCTTTTCCAACCTTAACAATTCTATGATATTCATCTTAGAAGTATCAAATTACATTAAAAGAAGATAAATATTATAAAATTGTCTCTGAAAATGTTAGACAATACGAATATGAGGCCAACCCAGGCAAATTTAATTCTTCTCAGCTGTATTTCTATTTCATTATTTCACTACTCACTTCTTGATTCGATAATTACATTGTGTTTTTTGAGAGCTACTAAAACTGAGAGTGCAGAAGCCAAAGCTGGAGTGAATCAGCTTGCTGTGTTCACTCAAAAGCACAGGCATCTTAGGTCGTGATGGACACCCTTTCCCAAATAAAACAGAAATTACTCTTTAAAACTACGCTCCTATTGATACCTTGTAGGCTGCAGTGCATCAGTGTAGCAACCTCTGCTGTTCTAGGGACCATGATCAGCTGGGTAGGATTTGGGTTATGTTTGCCTCCTTTGCATGAGGCTGTCTGCTGCTGCTTGGGCTGGATGCTTTGAATACTGACAATATTTACAGCTTTGCTAAGTGCATCAGAGAATGAGAATGAAAAAATATACTTCAAAATATACAGGTGCTACAAGCTGAGGACATTCTGCAGAATTAATTTTGGTGTAAACTTGTGAGAAGTAGGAATGTTGCATTTGTGTTTCTTGATGAAACTCTTTTTCCTGCAACATTTGCTGCATTACAGTTAATGGAATTTATGAGAACAGCTTGTGATTCTCCAAAACTACCTGGTGCGGTCATTTCAGCCAGCACAATGTGAATTATGCAATAAGCCATCACTTTAATTAAAACAAATTGCATTTATTGTATCAGCCCGTACTATAAATCATTCCCTAGGGCCCCTCTTCAAGGTTTGTGCTTGGCCTACTCTTGAGAAATGTTGACAGTAGCCTCCACTACCAAAAATATTTTTGAGCATTTTGTTCTAATATTCTTCTCCAGGATCCAGCTTTTGAGCTCACTGCCCTGATATACAAAACAAATTTTATCCAAAAAGCAGGGCAGAAATCATGTGTAAAAGCTGAATATCTCATTTTCCCTTTCTCCTCTGGTCTGCAGCATGCACTTTAGTAGACTGTGGCAGTGGATTATGAAGTTTATTAATTGAAATAATGATAATAATAAAAGCCAAAAAAGGAAAGATGCAGATTAATTGTTTTACTCCAAAGTTAGGAGTCACATGGGATTCTTCACACTCCCTACTATAATTAGACTGAACAACAAGACAACCAGATTATTAGTCCTTTGTGTATCTCCAGTTTAATAAAGAGAATGACCATTGGGTATTTGTATTCATTTGAGCTCAATGCAGCTTAAAATGCAGTGCTAAATACAGCATATCATACTGGAGGATGAAGTAACTCACATTATAAGGAGAAAACATCATATTTTTTGTGACCTCTGATGAGGGGGCAAGGGTTTTTTCTTCATTCAGTTTGGATCAGATATGCTGAGACCATTCAGCACTACCTAATGCTTAAGTGAGTGTTTCCTTGAGAGTTTGTTCAGGTTTCCTTGGTTTGCAAATTAAAATAAAGTAGTTAAGTTATTTTCTCAAAAGGCATTTCGTTAAGAGTTCCCTGAATTAGAATTTTAGACTCAGTGTGATTTCTGCATTTAGCCATAAGAGAGAAAGGCTATTGCAATTCTGAAAGAGATGCTGTTTATGACAGTCCTGCACAGGGTAAAATGCACAGGGGGGGCCTAACAGAAGGCTAATGCAAATTTAAAAATTTCAAGCAAGATTTTGCAGGACCTTTTGCAGGAGTTGCTTAACTCTCATTAATTTGGTGGGTCTTGTAGGTGGAGCTGCTTTGGTAAAATTTATGAGGAGGGTGAACCATTTATATATAACACCAGTTACTTTGAAATTGCTGAAACCTCATGATGAACAACTGGGTCATTGAACATAAAACAAGACCCTAGAGCCTGACTGGAAAGCCATTAAAGCCAATGGAAAGGGACCTACTGGCTGGAGCCAACACTGAAGCAGATCCACAGAGAATAATCTAAACCAAATCTGTCTTCATATTTATTTTCTTCTTGATATATACCTAAAAGAAACCCAGGTAGATTTGCAGCAGCCTTAATATCTACCTTTTTGTTGTGGAGATTATCTCACTTTACATCAAAGCAGGTATCCATCTCCTCCAGCAGCCTCATGCTGCTGTTGTTCAGGACTTCAAATGAAAGCCTCTGTCACACAAACAAGCAAATATATCCCAAGAACAGATTTAAGCATTGAGAAGGGAAGAAGACAATATCCATTTTCTTTCCCTGAAAAGAAAAGTAGACGCAATTGGAAGCAGCATATGCCCAGACTGTTACTCCTGTTCTTCAGCCAAAATAAAGTCTGAAAATATTTGGCATCAGTAAGCATTATCAAGGACCATCTGGAAGACACATGTAGTGAAAAGTGAGCAAATACCTTCAGAGCAGTGAATAAATACCTTAGTTGCATTTCTTATATATTTGTTGTATGGAAAAGACTGTTTAGCTTATGAATTCAAAAGGCATTTATTGATGCTGTAGTAAAGGCCCACTGCACAAAGCTCAGGAAGCTCAAAATGCTGAAACCAGCAGAAAAGGTCCTTCAACCTCCAATAAGCATAAGTACATTTTCCATCTCTTACTATTAGGCTTGCACTGTGTCTGAGTGGTTTAAAATTTCTCATTGTCTTTAATTTTTTTCGTTCCCTAAATTTAATGATAATAAAGTGGCATCTCATGGACCCTGTGGTCACCACATTTTTTTATGTTACAGGATGTACAAAGTGCATGACTATATTTTCTTTTTAATGATCAAAAATAGTTTTGGTTTGGTTGGTTTGGGGATTTTTTCCCTGAAGTTTTGACAGCTACAAAAGAGCTGTGGAGTTTATCTTCCAACTTTCTAAATAAATTCACTGCTGGCCTGTTAATAAGAAAGAGTAAGAAAATTTCAACCCTCAAAGGTAATTTTGGGGGAAAGTTATAAACCACTGAAAACAGCAGCTTATAATGAAAGTGTCATCTCAACCATAAAAGGTACCTCAATGCTCCGAACAGGCACTGTAAAACATGATTGAAAGGGAGTTTAGAGATATTGCTAATGGCCCTGACATAAGGAGTGTGGCTATAAAAGATGAAAAGATGCATGGCTAAAACTGCCCACCACAAGTCTTTGAAGAGCATCTGACTACCCAGGCATGCCAGAGACAGCAATTGCTGATGGACCTGGTCATGCAAATCTGCTAAGACAGAGACACCTTCAAGCACCTCACGCTTTTGCATCCTCTAAAAGTGATGCAATTGCTCAGCAGAGACACAGCTTGCATCCCCAGGCTCATCCTGGGTACACTGGGTGGCATTTGGAGGGTGGGGATGGCCAACAGTGAGGCAGGACTGTGGCATTCAGCCTCTAGGTCTGGAGGAATAACACAGCCTGTGGTTGTAAAATTCCAGTGTCTCATCAATCAACTTTCTGGGTTTCAACATCTTTGTTCAGTGTTCATGAAACTGTGTCATTTTGGTTGGAATGAAATTCTGGAGAACATGCAGGAGTCTAGCCTCCTGCTCACAGCAGGAAAACTTCAAAGTTAGTTTTGAAGTAGTTCTGCTGTTCCTATTTAAGCCAGTTGATTTAAAGTGTAATTAATATGTGCAAAATACTTCTGCAGGCTGAAAGTCATTTCATGGACTTTCAGGGTTCACGTTTGGCCATGCTTATTTTGCAACATGGTCCTTATGATATCTTTAGTGAAAAGGGTGCTGGTCTGTGCTGAGATTCAGTCAGGAGGACTGTTTGGTTAAATTTATCCTACCCTTCAGGGAGCAAATTCTGAGTAGGAGCTATATTTTGAATATCTGTAGGTCAAGGTTATGCATGACCATGACTATGCATTTTATTTAGGCCATTTCAAAAAAATTGGATTGTAAGGCAAAACTCTGTTGAAGGCTATGTGGTAGAATTATTTTCTTTTTTAATCACCGGTCAGCAGATGAAATAATAACAATAAGGAGAGCTGTGCCTTGGGGGAAACTTACTTCAATGCAAGCTTTCTGCCTGAGACCCATCTGTTTCTCATTCTTACTAACTCCATGCCAGAGATATGAAAAACAATGCATGCATCTAAAAGTCTGTGTCATGGTCTGACCCGGGCTGGACACCAAGTGCTAACCAAGCCACTCTATCATTCCAGTCCTCAGCTGGGCAGAGGAGAGAAAAAATACCACAGCAAGCTCCTGGGTCAAATAGGGATGGGTAGAGATCACTCACCTATTACCAACACAGGCAAAACAGACTAAACTCAGGGAAATTCATTTAATTTATTACCAGTCAAGTCAGAAGAGGGTAATGCAAAATGAAAGTCAAATCTTAAAACAACTTCACCCCGCCCCTCCTTTCTTCCTGGGCTCAACTTCACTCCTTATTTCAGATTGTGGTCAGTTCATTGCATGTTGTCTGTGCTGTTCCCTCCCCTGCAGGGGTTGGACTCTTCTCACTCTTACCCCGGTCCAGAGTGGGGTCACTCCCACAGGAGGCAGTCCTCCGTGAAGTGCTCCAGTGTGGATCCCCTCCAGAGGGTCAGTCCTTCAGGAACAGACTGTCCCAGCATGGATCTCTCCCATGAGACCATTCCTTCAGGAACAGGCTGCTCCACTCTGGGTGCCCCAAGGGGTCACAGGTCCTGCCAGGATCCTGTTCCAGCACAGGCTTTCCAAGGGGTCACAGGTGCTGCCAGGATCCTGCTCCAGCACAGGAATACTGTGGGGTCACAGGCTCCTCTGGGCATCCCCCTGCTCCAGCCTGGCTCCCCCAGGGGCTGCAGGTGGATCTCTGCTCCCCCTGCCCTCCCTGGGCTGCAGGGGCACAGCTGCCTCACCATGGGCTGCTCCAGGGGCTGCAGGGGAATCTGAGCTCCAGAGCCTGGAGCAGCTCCTGCCCCTCCTGCACTGAACTGCCCTGGCTCTCTGCAGGGCTGCTCCTCTCACACATTCTCAGTCCTCTCCTCCACCAACTGTGCTGTTGTGCAGCAGTTTTCACCCTGTTGTGCAGCAGTTTTTCACCCTTTCCTCTTACATACTTTATGCCAGAGGTATAAAGTGTGGGGCCCAGTGTGGACCAGTGGCAGGTGCATCTTGGAGCTGGCTGGCATTGGCTCTGTGAGATATAGAGGACCTTCTGGCACCTTATCACAGAAAGTAGCCCTGCAGCCCCCCACTACCTTGCTACTCAAACCAAATACAGCCTGACTTTGCAAAACCCTTCCTGTATACAAGCTACCCAAACTTGAAAATGTGGAGAATTTTCTAAAGTCTTCAAATGTTGACAAGCATATTTCTGAATATGTTCCCAAATATTATCCGAGAATCAAAGCTCCAGACATTTTCCTGGTGTTTATTAGCAATTTCAAGGACTCAGAAAATACAAGTCAGACCTAAAGATGTCGTGAGGTTTTACTCGTTTAATAATAGAGTTTAGGTTCCTTTATTTGTCTCCTGCTGAGCCTTTAGCTTGAACTTGGGTCACTTTCAAACTTTGGTATGCTCCTGAGGTCTAGAAAACCAGGGATTTATTGAACAAGAAAGAAAAAAAAATCTCAAGTGTGCACATGACAGCAGAGGGCAAGGCCTCAAACAGCTTGAGATTGCTGTAAAAATCCTGATGGGTTTCTAAGCCCTATCATTGTCACAAGCCTCTAGCAGGCACTACTCCTTGTAGCCAGTTAGGTTCCTCATGGGAGGCTGCAGAGCACGCAGCCCTTCCCCAGGGCCAAGAGGTGAGTGTCTCAGGCAAGATGTTAGCTTGACTTTTTATAGAACAATTTCATATGAATTCTTCAAAGACAAAAAGGAATAGAATAGCTAAATGTAAAACTAATTCTCTTTATTCTTCAAATTATTTTTTTAGCTTACCCTTGCACCTCAGCTTTTTGGTCAGCATCTCTTTTGTCTTCCTCCCTCCTCTGGGCTAGGATGGTGCCTAATGTTGAAGATGATATATCCTATTTCCCTCCAGCCTAGTGAGGGAGATGGAGGAGCAGGGACAGGAGAAGACTCTTGCTCAGTAACAAAAGCACTTCTGAAAAGCTATGGAAGTGGTTTCATTCCTCTAGGTCACTGTGCTTCTCACCCTGCTGGGTGCTTCTGTGAGACTGTCCAGGACACAGGGATACCCTAAAACTGAGTATTCCAGATGTGAGCATGACCATCAAGGGGTGCTCCTTCATCATCTTTTGCTCTCCCATGTATTTCTACCCTCCTGCAGCAGCAGGAGGTGCTTGGGGGCCAAATCAGCTCCTGCCCAGTTCCACACAAGGAGTTCTGATGTTCCTGGGCTGAGAAAGGATAACTGGGAGATGCTTCTTTCCTAGGAGACTCTTTTCTACTGCTGAAGGCTCACCTCCTCTCCAGCCCCAGGACTGAGCTGTTCAAAGAGCTGACCTCATCCCCAAAACAGCCATGCTCCTGCCTGTGCCAGGTTACCTAAGGGTAGGGTGACATGGAGGGGAGAAGCACTCTGCCTGTCCAAGCTCTCTTTCTCTCAGCAGTGCCCCTCACCCCTTGGTGTTGTTCTCATATCCTTCTGCTGGGAGAACAGGACTTTGTGAGTATGTAACTCTTTACAGAATCACAGAATCATTAGGGTTAGAAGAACCTCTGAGGTCATCGAATCAATTAACCCAGCACCACTGTGTTCACCATTAAACCATGTCCCCACATGCCACATCCTCACACCTTTTGAACACTTCTAGGGATGGTGATTCCATCATTGCCCTGACCAGCCTGTTTGAAGGCCTGACCACCATTTCAGTGAAAAATTTTTCCAATATCCAATCTAAACTTCCCCTGGTGCAGCCTGAGCCCAATTCACTCTTGCCCTGTCGCTTGTAATCTGTGAGAAGAGGCTGATGCCCACTTTGGCTGCACTCTCCTGTCAGGGAGTTGTAGAGAGTGAGAACATCCCCCTCTGAGCCTCCTTCTCTGCAGGCTGGGCCTGCCTGCCCTCAGCTCCTTTTAGATGCTTCTTGTCAGACATGTGTCCTAGACCCCTCACTATCGCTGTTCCTTTCTCTGAATACACCTCATCACCTCATTGTCTTTCTTGTCAAGAGGGGCCCAAAACTGAGGCCAGGTGTGACTTGTGTCAGTATGACCAGTGTGATGGGGTGGTGATACACTTTGGGCACACTCTGCTCCTCCCCATCAGACAAGGAGGGTAGCAGGACACTGACTGCTGGAACTTGGGGATACTCGAGAGAAACAGGCGGCTCAGTGCAAATCTTTTTTTCTCTGTGTTAAGACTCAAAAGGAAACCCACATGTCCTTCTTGAAAACCTCCTCTGCAAACCCACGTGTCTCTCTAATTGAAACAGGGCAGGGTCTGAAACCATAGGAGTCCACAGCTGCTATTTCTATTGTGCATGTCTGAGTCAAGGTGAAGAGAAAAGTCAGAAAAATATCCCACAGGGTGAATCCTCCATGTGCCAAGAAAGCTGACTCCACATTAAAGGTGAGAGCCAGAGCTTGCAAAGCAGTGATGGCTTGGGAAGACAGAGGCCTTGATTCCTTCCAGCAGCCTCCAAGTGTTATTCCCATTAACATTGGCACTAGCCATCACCCTGAATACCCCATGCACCAAAAGACGAGTGAAAGTGAGCAGGAGGGAGGGAGGTGATAAAGTTGTCAGGCTGTAGACAAGGCTCTGGCCTCCAAGGACTGGCAGAGACTGTGTCGTTTAGAGATACATCCTGTTTTAAGAGTAGATTGGAGATGTTCAGCATAAGGGTGGGTTTGCTGATCTTGCAGAGCTTCATCTTTGGTCAGCCTTCAGTCCACAGTGCTGGAAAATCAGGGCTCTGCCTTTTTCTTTTCTTTTATCTTCATTTCATTACCAGGGGAAGAAAAACTCTATGTGGCACAAAAAAAAAAAAAAAAAAAAAAAAAAAAAAAAAAAAAAAAAACCCTGAGATGGCAAAGCTGCTCATGTTACCTTCCCACAGGTGACAAATTCCAGCACTTGGTGAGTGTTGCTAACCCTGTGGCTCACAAGGCACCTGCCCTGACTGCATCCAGGGTCAAAAGCACTTTCACTTTCAGGCCCCTACCAGCATGCAAAATCTGTCTTAAAGAACACAGCACACAGTCAGACCATGCCATGGGGAGACAGGAGAGAGTATCACTTCTGCACTGGATCTCTGCTTTGGTGTTGAAAGAGCAGCACTCAGATAAAACACAGAGCTGTAGACAGGATGGTTTCTTTTTGCCATGAACAAGTGAAATGCCACAGAGAAATCAAAAGTACCCTTGTTACTGAAGATCCAACCTCTTTTCAGAGCAGTGCAGCCTTTCTGCAGAAACTTTAGGTAATTGATGCAAAATCGACAAGTGAGTCATTCCTCCTTCCCTCTTTTTTCTCCTCTTCCTCCCACCTTGGCACCAAAGTGCACTAAGAAAACAAGACGTCAGGAAGATGTCTTCTGGATCATTGCTGCAGCATCTTGTCTGCCTTCAGGCTCTGGTGTTGAGTAGTGATCAGCCTCTTTCCTCTAGCCCTGAAGTAGCAGTTTTCAGACATGACCTTCCACCCCTTCACAGCTCCCTGTGTCTCTGAAATGTCCAGAGGTCAGCCCCTCACTGCCTCCACAAGGAGACCTGTTTCGGAGATTCCTGCCTTGCACCAGCCCCACCTCATGTCCCTGTCATCTCCCATCATGTTACCAAACTGAAGGGGATACCAGGAGTTTAGATGGTGTCCTCCACTGTGACATGGACTCATCATTTCACTATTTGCTGGGGAATGGCAGCTGTGCACTGCTCGTGGAAAGGTAGCCTTGACTGACTAGCTAAAAATTGGAGGTGACCTAGCTGTACAACTTCCTGGTCAGGAACAATGTGACAAACTTCATCTTTCTTCACTGCCAGCCTCTAAGGTTAGAGAGGGCCACTACCTGTCATAGTGGGGAGGAGAGAGACAGCTCTATGGATGTGTCTGTCAGTGTGTGTGGATGGGGGGAGAGGAGGGGTATGTTCTTATTCTTTCTTTCCTACTTTGTTATATTGATTTTCAGTGGCTTGAATGCTTGGAATGCAATAAGGGAGCAATTCCCTTCTATGCTGGCTAGTAAACATTGCCTGTAACTTTATTCTGGGTCAGGAAAGTCAGCACTTAAAATTAAAAGTGGTTCCAGAGGAGGAAAGCCATATTTTAGGAAATTCCAGCTGGGGGTTCCTTGTTACTGTACTTCATTTTAAAATCCAGTGTCGTGTCATGTCGTGTCATATATGCCTTTAAAAAAGCATTTAACTGATATATATTCTCATCTGCTCTTTACTTACAATATTTCAAGCAGAAAATATTTTTTAAAAATTAGTTCCCTGGCTCTCTGAATTTACAGCAGAGGCCACAGACTATAAAGTGGAAGGAGCTGAAATTAAGCCCAGGGGAGAGAGAAGTGCACTAGAGAGAAAGTCTCATATGCCAGGTGCTTAAACACATGCATAGTTTAAATCCTGTGCCATCTCACCAAAGTCAGTGGAGCTACTCTTGTATTTAAGACTAACCTGCCTTGAGTTCTGGGACATAATCTCTAAAGGAATGTGTGTAATGCTGGGGTACAGACTGGTATGCCCATAAGCTGCTCCAGGTCTAAGGTACAGCTGTGGGAGTTCCTTTTCTTTTCCTGAGCAAAGCTTCTGTGCTCAGGTCTTGGAAAGCCAAAAGGTTTCCCCAAGGCGGGAAAACAAATGTCCTGAACAGTCAGATTGAGGAATGAGTGCCCTTGCTGACATGTGACTCCCAGATGTGAATCCAAGCCAGAATCTGTGTTCTTAGGATGAACATTTTTGCTAGAGAAGTTCCTCTCAGCAGAGGCTCATTTCTTGAGAGCTGGGAATTTTAGCTAGAGAGCTTCCTTCTCATGGATCAGGCACTCACAGCAAGTGTTCACATGCAGTTAGGCAGCAGCACTGAAAACATAGTGTACTACTTTTTAGTTGGATAGACAGGCATTTTACATAGCTCTGCTCCTGGCACTGTAAAAGCAGGGAAGTGCTGGAAAACACCCAGTGTAGGA
Source organism: Peucedramus taeniatus (assembly GCA_013400575.1). Taxonomy (NCBI): domain Eukaryota; kingdom Metazoa; phylum Chordata; class Aves; order Passeriformes; family Fringillidae; genus Peucedramus; species Peucedramus taeniatus. Next base: position 25,932 of record WBNO01022597.1, read on the forward strand.
AGCAGGACCAGTGGTGTGGCGTGCTACCCTTTGGAATGCCGCGTGCTTCACCAAAGCAAGCACCTCCAGTGCCCTATTTGCATTCTGTCCTTCTGTGAGAGTCCCTGCAAATCCCCTGCCCACTCTGCTGTGCATCCACGGGCCCAGCAGCAGGGCTGGGCTGTCACCACTCTGTCAGGTCTCGGGGATGTCTGTGGCTGGAAAGCCCACTGGGGACATGAAGGAAGCCTGGACAGTTTATGAGATGGCAGGAGGCAAAGTACATCTACCTGGCCCTGAACTCTGAGGCATAGTCTCCCTTGCTCCCCACTTGACATGTACAAACAGTGACAAGCCCTGTCACCTGCTACCTGATGCGACCATCCTGAAAGCTGGGAAGGCCAGAGATGCTGTTAACAAGTCCAGCTTCCCCAGAGAAAGCCCCAGAGACTTATGACAAGGAACTGCCTTGACTCAGGCCAAATGCATTCATGTTAGGAAACCTCCACAGCTGGCTCCCTGGGTGAAACAGCCCCAATGAAAGGACACCAGCAAGGCAAGCAGACAAAGGGAAAGACATGGCACTGGTGTTTCACCCCAGCTGTTCTCCTTGTCCCTTCCCTTCCCATGAGAGGAGAAACCTCTGGCTGAAAGATCTCAACTCTGGGAGTGACATAAGCTGCTGCAATTCTTTGCAACATCCCTGTCTATGACTCCCTGCTCAATGATTTTCATGCTTTCCCCTGGTCAGTTTCCTAACCACAACAAGGACTCATGGAAGCACAGGTATCAGCACAAGAAGATCATTCTGGCACCTTCCTGGGGTCTCACTTTCCTGCATCTTCACTCTTTTGGTACCCAAATTGCTGTTTCCTGGTGGTAAATCACAACCTGGATTTTAGGGGCTAGAAAAAGTTGGGCGCTGCTTTTCTGAGGAGACAAAATGTGTAGATTTGCAAATCTTTGTCATCAGCAAAAAACCTCCTAAATTTCCTAGATTCCCAATGATTCTCACAGAGCATCTACTTTCAAGATGCATTTTTCAGGATGCTGCTGTTATTCAAGTCTCCATCTAAGCAGTCATGCAACAAGCATCACTTTCAAACAATGGTCTGTTGATTACTTGCTTCATTAACAATGATGCTATTCCCTGGAGAGGTTTATTACTCTTGGTTTTTTTTATTATTTTTGTATCTTATTATTTGGTCATTAATGGGTACACTTGCATTTCATTTCATTGTGACTGACTTTCCTGTGAGGAATTCTTAGTGCAGTCCAAAAACCTCCATGAATAAATGTTTACTGTCGGTAGATATGAGTGTGTTGCAGGGCTCAATGGATGTTTTCATCCTGATGATGCAGCAGTAAATCAATTAAAAACGTGATTGTTTGTAAAATTGTGGCTAACTTGCTTTTTGCTTTGGGATTTCACATGACCTAAGTTAGTCAGTATAAATATAACAATATATTACTCATGCAATGATCATCTTGCTGGTATCTACAGTGAGGACTGCTATGCACACAGCTAAGGCAAGAGCAAGGGCTAAACCTGGCCCTGGCATATCCTGCAGCTCTACTCCTGCACAGAGCACAGAACCTTGTCCCACTGGTGATTTAACTCCTTTTGGCAACATTTGACTAGAATTCCTTTTACCAGAGGATAAAATAAATCGAAAGGGCTCTTGAAAGGGCTCTCTACACAGATATGTTCATTCAGATTAGGGTACAGTGTACATTTAGCAAAGAATAGCTATTCTTAATTAATTCCCTGTCTAGTTGCTTTTTTTCAGTCAGACTACTGTAGCCCAAATTAGATTAATCGACTTTGGATATTCTTCCTAACAATCACTTTCTCTTATTAAGCATTATTAATATTAGTCTTAGAAACTGATGATTCTGGAATAACTCACCACATTTAGTTATATACCAAAATCTCCAGTGGCATCCAATGGCCAGTGTGCTCTGACTTGAGCAGAGTCCCCACACTCCCCATTTAAAGCTTTTGCCAACAGCACTGGGTTGTGTCTGCTGAGCAGAGGGAGTAGTTTCTGTTCTAAAATCAGTTTAGAAATCTTCTGTCTTAATCTTCTGCAGTAAAGTAAACCTCTTGGTAACAAGACCAAGTCCAGAAGCCACCATTCAGCACATAGTGCTGCAAGGGAAATGTGAACCACAGAGACTGAAAAGACACAAGCTGGGGGCAAAAATCGCATCCCTGTCTCCCACATACCCATCCAGGGCTTCATCCAAACCCCAGAAATGTCAGTGTTAAGTCCTTCTGTGGGCTCTGAGTGCAGACCAGGGGATCTGCTGCCTCTCCATGTGCAAGAGTCTGCAGAGAGGGGCAGAGGAGCAATCTGCATGACTGTGTGCTCAAAGAGAGATTTGCAGAGACAGTGTGCATAAATCTAGATAATTTATACAGTGCCACAAACACAAACAGCAACGGGCACCCTTCACAAATTCACATACACAAATGTACCTCCAGTGTGAATAATGCAGTGACAAAGTGAGCTGCCTTTGTGTGGACATCATTGGTATCAGCAGTTAGGAATAATAGTTGTCTAATTGTAGTCTTTCATTGTGTGCTGTGTCAAAGCGTGGGCGAGTAATTGCAATCATCAAAACCCTTTCAGAGTGTGTGCAAAGCCCCGACCCCCATCACCTGCTATCAAGCCTATCTGATCCACCACACACATGCACTACTGGGCAGATGAATTAGCTAGATGGGCTCTTCTCTTATTTATTATTATTATTATTGTTATTATTATTATTATTATTATTATTATTATTATTATTATTTTCTCTTTTGTTTTTTGTTTTTCTTCCCTCAAGGTTGTGTCTGATTCGTGAAGGAGGTTTAGAATTTTTTTAATTGTTGTTATTCTTATTTTTTGGGGGGCTGTGCATGTGTGTGTGAGAGAGAGAGACTGATCACTTTTTGGGTGAGATAATATAGATGACAGACATCAACAATTATACAAAATAATATGGTAACCAGCAA
>WBNO01022597.1:28977-134023 GCA_013400575.1 Peucedramus taeniatus
ATCCTTGTAATAGACACAGGGAGAAAGCAGGGAGGAGGGAGAGAAAGCAGTTCTTTTTCAAATATACTCATACGATGGAGCACAAGATATTTTCAGAATGCGAGAGGGACTGATTTCCATTAACATAATCCCATTTCCAGTATTTTTTATTAATATAAACATCTTGGCTCTGGGAATGCCTCCTGGATCATTTATACCTGCTGTATTTTGCATTGGGTTTAAGGGAAAATCAGGGAGAGCACTAAATANNNNTATACATATATATATATATATAAATTGAACCTATTTGTTATATTCATTCTGAATTGCCAGCTGTACAATACCTGAGTGGAGAAGCAGATTTGATTATTAAATACAATTAGGGCCTGGTTTTGCCAATGTGGAGCACCATGTAAGTGCATATTGTAAATATCTGTATAGAAGACAGGAACACCACAATCATGTGGGCTGCACACTCTGTCTTGCTGCTGGAGAGGACTGGCAGTGATTTTCTCTGGTTCAGCCTGCTGCAGCAAGGAATCCATCTCAGTGCTGTAACTACTGTTACAGAGACCACATCTTGTTCAGGGAGCACACAGATTCATGGGTGGATACCTGCTTTAGAGTGTCACAGCTCTGAGTTTTCTGGTATCTGCCTTTGTGTGATAGATCATATCTATTTATTGGTAGCATCTGGTACCTTCAGAGACTCATCAGGACATGTCCTTCTTGCTGGAAGTATCTTCTGTTGCATAAGGACAATGTGTAGTTTCCACAGCTGTCAAACACTTGTGTGTGCACACTTGAATTTCTGCAATAAGACAATTTTAAGGTCTGCAATTAAACCCTCCAAGGAAGCAGGAGAAGCCCTATTTTTGTGCAAAGTTCAAGTAAAAAGGAATTTTGCAGAATCGTAGAATCATTTAGGTTGGAACAAAGCTTTAAGATCATAAGGTCCAACAATATTTATAAAATGTGTACAAAGTTCAATGAAAAAAAGTCCACATTGTGAATTTTCTCAGACTGTGGGTCAGGCCCCCAAGGAGAACAGATGTAACTTGTTATTTATACCACTTAAAATGAGGATAGGCAACATATTTTTGAATATTCAGTGGGGAGATACGTCATATTGTCAGAAAACCACAAACCCTAAGAAGTATTTTTCCTTTTTGATTGCTGTAAGTTATCTCCACTGTGTTGTCTGACACTACTGCCCTAATTCTTCACACTTTGAATTTGCTTCTGTCTTTGAAAGAAACATATTCAGATGTACCAAAATACATACATTTTATAAGGCCTCAAAGCAATCAGAAATGGTGATGTTATTGAAGAGAAGATACTGAAAAATACCTGATTGGAAACGTTATAGGTTGTAGATTTTTCTCATTATTGCCACTGCTGAGGTCACCATTTTTCAGACAGCAGAACACAGGTCTGGAAGTAAGAAGAGTTTATTCCTATTGGTCTCATTCTTGCTGTAATATTTGGGGGAAGTCATTTGAAGGTGGGATATGTTCATCTACAATACCCTCCATCTTAGGAAGATTAGGTGTTTATTGTCAGCTGTTCATTTGAGATACATTCAGCAATCAATAAGGAAGAAAAGACATTTTCCAATACAGTCATTTATTCACTTCTAAAACTGGTGAGAATTAATCACTGTGTGGAAGTTCATTTCTATCTACCCACATTTTCTGTAGATCTGTGGCCAACTTAAGTAAATTCCTGGATGGCAATAGTCAGAGAAGAATACCTCCCTTAACTACCTATTCCTCTCCAAGCTGGAGAAATTCCAGTCAATAGAAATGTTGTATTCAAAGACCTATAACTAGTTTTTTCTCATCTGTAAATGTTTAGAATTTTTGCTCCCCAACACAGAGTTTCATAATGATCTTGTAGTAAGGACTTGTTTCCTCATTATAGTGGTTCTCAAGGGTTAACTGGACTAAACCTTCATCTTAACAAAGTTGTAAATGCTTCTTTTCTTAATCAAAGAGAACTGTTACCAATTTCCAGTTCCATTACCCACTGTGCTTTGGCCAGTAACATTTGGCCTGGATGTATTGAAGCATTATGTTAGAAAGCAACTTTCCTAAATAGTTATTATCCACATGATAATTAGCCCTGAATGAGGTAATTTTTCAGGCAAAAATGCTAATTTTTCTTGATTCCTAGTCTGGAGACAAAAGTAGAGGATTCAATAAAATTTTTATTGGATAGGTTTCTGAGTTCCAGGATGGACTTAGAGCAATAGCAAGTGCTCCAGTGTGCAACCCATACTCTGATGGCACAGATTTCCTTTGCTGCTGAGTTATCCTGATGTCTGTGCTCATGGGTGTTCAAGGGGGAAGAGTGATGATGTCAGTCCAACCATATTTTAAAGGTCATTGGTGCGGAACAAAAATTATGTATGAAAACTTGACATTTTCTGCTAAATGGAATTCTTGTTTCCCACCTCACCCTAATTAAGATAGTGCTGAGAAGTGCTTGTCATGGGGAAGGACTGTACACTTTGCAAAGACCAGCTAGAGGCATGCTCAACTCCAAACTTTTTACAATGCAAGATGAGTAACAGAGAAAAAGAAACAAAACCAGAAAACAGAGTTGAGAAAACTGTAAGTTTCATAGCAAGAGGAGAAGTAGTTTCAACACACACATGGTCGCAGTGTTATCAAAGTCAAACATGAGCACAGGGGGACCAGTTCTGGAGAAATTTCAGGAAACTGAGATGGCATTGCAGCTCTCTTTAAGGAGCTCCTACCATGCATAAAGGGCCAGCATGGGAGAAACCAGTGAGACACTTGTCTGCAAAATTCAATTACTGGCTGATAGAAGATGTTATCACAGGATAACCAAAGATGGGAGCTGGCATTCCAAAAGCAAATTAGAGATGTGAGGTAGGGGGGCGATAGGCGGTGAGGAGCCTTTCAGAGGTCCCTGTATGGACATTGAACCATAACAGCTACTCATCAGTGGTATAAAACTACCAGCAGCAGTATCCCCAGGCTGGGAAAGACTCTTCTTGGCAAGCCTGTGTACCACACCATGCCATCCAATAGAGCCCATCTTATTGAAAACTGAATCCCTTTGAGTTCCCTGCAACAGCAGCAGCTGGAGGGGAAATAACAGTAAAATTCTATGGCCATAATAAAACGCATTAGCCATCTGAACACTCATTTCAATCAAATAATGCAGCCTATTCATATTTAAACAGGAAATATTGTTTAATGTTTATGATAATGATCAAATCAAATTTTAAAAATTAAACACGAAATTAAACATTAAAGTGAGGTTCCAACATTGGGCACTTGGGACACCGCTTCCAACCCACAGCTGATGGTTGCAATCAGCAGGGTCCATCCCCTTACCTTTGCTTAGTGCAGCTCCTTGAGAAGGATGTTAGGAGAAGGCTTTGGTGTCACTCAAATGACCACAGCTGGCGCAGGGTGGCGGATTTTGAGTTGATTGCTCCAGTCTCCCCTTGCATCCGTTCTGCTTTCCATGACTGTGGCCCTTAATAGTTGTTGAGGGGGAAGTGGAAATTCCAAAGGAAAAGTCCTTTCATCTGGATGAAGCTAAATGGGACTTGTTTTTCATCCAAGTGGAAAGCAGTTGAGTTCCTACTGAAATATTTTGGACTTAATAAATTTTTCGTGAAGAGAATGGGGAAAAGTTACAGAGGTTTTTTTCAAAGCACTAAGGGAAACAGAGGTAGAAAATGACACAAGTTCTCAGATGTACATAACGGTCACAGGAGGCAAAAGTGCAAAATAACACCTTATTGCTCTTTAAATACTGTTCCTTTGGGGTAGAACACAGCAACTTTTACACATCAGTAACACACAGCCTTTTCTATAGTGACAGTAACTGGTGCAGAGCTACAGATTTCAAAAAATAATGTGTTGCTTTACACCAGTGGAGTCAGGATCCCAGTTGATTAATTTAAGGTTTTGACAGCACTGTCAAAGTTTGTGTCTAATGAAGGCCTTGGAGTGATGGCTAGCAGTTAGGGTATTTCTTTTAGACCATATCTTGTGCTACAGTAAACTCACAGCCAGGAAACAACTTTCTCCCACATGAAATCTGTAGTGATTTTATTGATACTAAGCCTTGCAGGTTTTTTTTTCCCAGCTCTCTCCACTTGAAGTCAGCAGAAAAGCAAAGTTTGAAACTAAAAAGTATTGAAACAAACTCATTGTCTCTAATATCCTTATGCATTGCAGCCATGGACCTTATCTGTGCTGTGAGCCTGTGCAGCAATGTTAACCTTTTGCTCTAATATTTGCATCTTTCAAGGGAGTATACCCTCAGTGTAAATTAATATCATAATAGTATGAATTAATATTAAATTAGCAAAGCTTTGGACTACCAGTGAACTGCATGTTGTTTCTTAGAGTACAAAAAATAAAAATCATCACAAAAGACAGAATTGCCCTGTCAATCCCCATTCTTACAGCAATGTTTGCTCAAATTTATTATGGAAGTAGCATGCACAGAGATTTCCATACTATGAAAAAATAAATAAAATGACTGAATAAATTATCTGGGAAAGTACAGCAAAACAGAAAGGTTTATCTTTACCTGTGTCTATTGCTCTCATCCCTGTACCATGCACTTTAAAATTGGATTGGTATCCTATAAGAGACTGTCAAGGATTTCATTTGTTCTGCTTGACATACAGATGTACAATTGGTAAAACTGCATCTTATCTTAGTAATTGTCTACACTGCTAAGGCTGTACCTAGTTATTGACTTCAAAAGTCAGGTTTCGTCTGTGCAGTCCCCTGATCCAACATCAGTCCAACCACCTCGAGCTCTATCTGCTCATCTTTCAGCTCACCTTCCTGAGTTAAACCACCTTTCTTTTTGCAATAGCTGCTTTTCAGCTTTCTGTAATCAATCAAGACTGTAGTGTGGGGGTAGAGAAGTGGATAGCTTAGTTCCCTGGTTTTGGTAGCATCCTTCTGTATCAAAAAAAAAAAAAAAAGTCATTGTGAGCTGGTGCTTAAGAACTTACTGAATATTTTGAGGGCTTTTAAAGAAAAAAGGGTTTTTCTAGAGTTTGGAGGGAGTCGTTATCTAGCTCTAGTTAAATTTCTGTTTAGTAAAAGATTCATAGAGTTAAGTGATCACAGAGAGAAATTTCTGTCTATCTGATGGTCTTTTAAGCACATTTTGTTCCAAATCCAGATTAGCATGATGATACTGTAATGGTTCAACAGTGATTTTTCAAACCTGCAGCAACCTTCCCTTTTTTAGGCACATGCTGCAAACAGACACACTTGTAAAACAGGGCAATTTGTTACCAAAAGAAAGCCTTTTAAAGTAGTTATTTGTTTTCCACTTCCAGCTGGAACGAGCTTTGATTTTTGAGTTTACAATTTAAAAAACCAAACGATGCCCAGATTTATTTCTATGGCCTTTGTGCATTCTAAATGCTGGGTATTATATCTGCAAGTATTCTTCATGGAAACACTTTAAGCAACTGTTGGGAGAAAAAGGTTAAAAACAAAACCTTCTTCTCTTCCAGTTCTCCCCCCTGTCTCAGTAGTAGTAGGGACATCCTGGAAACCAGTCTTGCTTGAATCCCACCAGGATGGACTTGCTTTTTCCAAGGAAAACAGGAAAAAAAAATAGAACAACTATAGTCAACCAGGCCAACACTTATTCTGACACATATCCCATCTCCTAGCCTAGTCAGTCATAAAGCAGAGGGAAAATTGCAAGAGCAATATTCTTTCCTGGCTTCCTGCAATTGGCAGCTCAGGGATTTCCAGAGTCAGGGGTACATTCTTTGTATCAGTAGTTTTCAATGGATTTTTCTTCCATGAGTTCTCCTGCTGTTTTTGAGTTCACGTGGATGTTTAGGCTCTGGTTTTGCATCACTGGCATTTCTCATTGTTTGAGCAGAACCCTTTGTCCCTGGAGAAGGCAGAAGTTAGTCAAAGAACCTCAAGACTGACAACTTGTACAATCATAAAACAAAGCATTGAAGTCTCTTTTCACTTCCCCAAATGCTGTCAGCCAAAGCGTGGATGTAGCTGGCATGGCAGTTTCAGAGAGAAAAGCCTGGCTGCGCAGGGCGATGAAGCTTACCAGATGTCATCACTCAAGGTAGAATCCCAAACCCACGGTGCTTTGTAGGAAAGCTGTGAACAGCAGGAGTTCAGCAGCCCTGGTACAGCCCTGCTGCAGGAAAGTTCCTCCAAGGCCCGTTTGGGTGGAAGCATAGGTGAACTGGTTCCACACTCCAGAGTTAAAGCCATCTCCAGTCATAAGTGAGAGCCACGAGATAAAGAGCACCAGGTTTTCAGAAGGTCCCTTTGCCATATGACAAGCAGTCCAGAAAAAACTTGTTTTTAACAGCTGGCAAACAATGCCAGTTCTAGGGATGGCAGGCTGTGCCTACATCAGCCAAACAGCATTCCAGCTCACAGTGAGGAAATTCCTCTGCTCTTACGAAAAGGTCTGTAGCTGTCACAGCTCTTTGGGGAGATGAGGTGGGGTTTTCAGCCCTGTTTCTCTTCCTGTGTTCTATATTCAAGCTTCTCTACATTGTCAGTGTTTGCAATAAAGTGGAATGATGTTAAGGTAGTTGGAAGGACCCACACATAAACAAAGATGGTAATTAGATTAGTATGTAGATCTGGGGTTGTCTGTTACACCAAGAGCTGTGTTCACGTGTTAGCTTTGTTCCTGGGCCTCCTTTGTGAGAAATCCTTATTTCAGGACTTCACAGGAAATGCATTATGGCTTTTGTTGTTTGTAAATTTTTTGCATTATACCATTTTTTTATTCTTTGATTCCTTTATGGACTCCCCAGGTGCCTGTAACAATGTGGCAATCAACACCGATATGCACAGGAGAAGAACTTCCCCTTTATAAATAAATCTATGCAGATATGGCAATCTACCTCAGGGTATCTTTCAAACTTGGGGAAAAAAAATGTCAGGGAATGAACCATGCATTGCTTCAGACAGTTTGCGGATATTGCTCCCTGACTTTGGAGGCTCCTCTTACTTTTCTCTCTCTCTTCTCTCTTACCCTCTCACCTCAATGTACTTTCATAAAGACAAGTGAGTAAAACTGGCATGAGCTGTCTTCAGGGATCCTTTGTGATGCCCAGTAGTCGAGGTCCATCCCCAGAGCAGTGGTGAGTGAGGGGGAGCTCAGGGGCCTGTCCTGCTTTCAAATGTCTCCACACACCTGCTACTGGCCTCAGCTGGGAACTCCCTGCAGGCACAGCTGAGCAATGGATTTGAAACTAAGCCTCTATTAAAATAAAATAGAAAGCATGACATCTTTGGAAAACAGAGAGCCAGTACTGCAAACAGTAAGAGTGCAGCATGATGCAGACCCAAGGCAGGATTTGGCTTTGAATGATGCTCACAAGCCTGTGTCCTCTGGGCTTGCCACCCACACAGCTGATTTCCTCAGCCAAGATTTTGCAAGAAAGGAGGACATATCCTAACCTTCACAGCACAGCTGAGTGTCTTCTCAGTCAGGCTTAGATGCCCAGGAGGAAATGTAGGCGGACAAGTTCTGCCCTACTGACTGCCCCAAGAAGGGCCAAGTGTCTTTATGGGGACAAGGGTGACCAGAGACCCCTGGAAAAGTGACCTTGGGGAACATCTGACATCCAGCTGTCTCTAAGCTGCAGGGGAGATGCCTTCCTGGAGTGAAGTGGGAACTGTCTGTGGCCTTTTACGTCAGCTTAAAATGCTCCTATGTGATGACCCTCACCAGATCAAATTACTCTCTCTGTAGTTTGGGGGTATGCTTTTTTATCTTGTTCTCTATCACATCAGAAAAGATAATATTAAAACATTCTAATGGAGGTTTAGCTACCATTACTAGGGGAAGCTGGTGAGGTCTAATACCATTTGACATGAATACACTGGGAAAAGTCAGAAAGAGTATGAACATACAGGATTCCCAGACAGACACCCAGACCCAACACAGTTTTGAAGGGACAAAACTGGGATCTTACTGGGTAAAAATACCTTTCCAAATCTCAGGGCAGTAAGAAAAAAAATGTTATCATATATAAACACAGATTCTTTTCACCAAAAATAAAAATCAAGACCTACTGTTGAAGAACAGATTGCCATAAAGAAAAGTAACTCACTTTTGGGCACAAGATGGGCTCTATGTAAAGAACAAGTCCAAACAGAACAAAATTGAGTGGAATGACACTAAAGAATCTAGTTTAGATGAAAATGGTAAACAATTTCCACTTTAAATGCTTTCAAAATGCATCACCCACCCCATGAAAGACCTTCACTACTTTAAGGAGGAAGAGGACCACCAGGTGCCCCTGCAGATGCCCCTCAGCTCTGAGAACCCAAGTGCCTCCTCCATACACAGGTGTTACCCCTGACTGCTGCCTGTGTTTGCCATATGTCATCCCTTTTTTGCTCACTGCCATTTACATGCTGGCAGGTTGACTTTTTAATAAGGTAAGAGTAGGCTGAAGATTTCAGATGTGGGCGCTTGAGAGACCCTCCCCTTCACAGCAGGCTCAGCTTCCTCAGTTTTAGCTCAGGCTGACATTATATCAAACTGTGCCTCTCCCCAGTGGGGAAAACCACAGTTTATTTACAAGCTACAACGGGAATGTCACACCAAATGAAGACTAAAGATGTGCAGGAAGTGTGATTGCTGCCTGTGCCTTCTTAAGAACTGCTTATTAAGGAAATCATCCTTTTAAGCAGCAAAAAGCCACCAGAACTGGCCATGTTCAATACTGGGGCAGGATCTGACCTGCTCACCAGCACTGCCTATTGATAACATTCCTCCTGTGGTAATGATGCAGATGCTAATGAGCGTATTAATAATAAATAACACTGTGTGCATTTATCATGTCCCTGATTCAAAGGGTGGGAAATGCTTCACCAACTAGAGAGTGTGAAGTCCCAAGGCAGCTCTCTTCTCTTGTGGAGCCTATTGCTACCCTAAGCAAAGGGACTTTTTCCATTTGGGTTAGCAAAGAGAAGTGGCAGTGGAAACACTGGATTCCAGTCACTACGGTGCTGCTGATTCATAGTGTGAACTTGGGGGAGTTATTTCAGTGCTCTGAGTCTCAAGTTAACCATCTGTAAAATCAAGATAATTATATTTACAGTGCTTATTTCATAGAGCTGCTGTGAAGATTAATTAATGCATATATATTTACAAAGTGCTTTGAGATCTTCAGGTGAAACCTGCTGCATATGTGTAAGATATTAATTTTCTAAAATACCTTGAAACCTCAGGAGCTGCAGTGTCTTGCCAGGTATCACTAAATTTTATAGTGCTTTTGTTCTTTGTCTAAGAATGTTATTTTGCAGGTAGCAGTAATATATTGTGTTAATGGTGTGATACTTTGAAAATAGTAGTTTTCTCCTTTCCTTTTGACTTGTTCTTCTATCATGCACCATATGCAAGCAGATTATGGGTTCATCAAACAGTATTTTTGGGTAATTATTAGAAAACATATTTTGAACTTTTTTTTTTTAAACTTCTGTAGATCTCATCGCAAAGAAAATCCCTGTATTTATTTGATATTGGCTATTCCAGCTGGTTGGTTGTTATCAGTTAGATACAATGCACATGATCCAGAGAAAAGATACATGAAGGCATAGTGAGGGACTGAGGGTTATATGTGTTTGTTTTATGTGTTATGGGCAGGATTGTTCTCCCCTAAATTTAGCCATCTGAATATTAATGGTTAAGTCTAAAGTATCTGTTTGAAGTTACTTCATACTCACTAGAAGGAGGTGGGCACTGGCTCAGAGCAGCTCACCTGACCATTTTTAGGTAAGAGAGATCAGTGCAGCTGACCAAATGTCCACTGCAGGGTATAAATGGAGCAGTGTACTCAGTTCCCCTGACTGCACAGCAATCCCTCCACTGGCTTTGGCAACATAAAAGAACAGACTCTCTGTAGGTAAAAAATGTAGATATTTTAACCTGCCATTGAAATCTCACCTCAGAAGTATGGCTTCATTAAGAGGATGAATACTGAAATATTTGATGCAGGCAGATGTGCTGAGAGTGCCACATTTCTTACAGTTAAACAACGGTGGCTTCTGCAGTGCTGAGTAGTCTGTAAGCATCTCAGTGTTTGTAAATCAACTTAAAAGAGCAGCAGGTTTTGATAATATAAAACTCACATGCACTCACCAGTTCTTAACTCTGCTTCTTTCAGCTGTTTCAGGATTGTGCATGTTAGTCATATTGTGCCTAAGGTTCTCAAACTGTGGTATTTCCACCTCCTTTATTTTAAAGCAGTTCTTCAGTTTTAGGAGCTCAAAGCCAAGAAGCTTTTCAGTGGAAGGTTCCTTCCTTAATTTCCCTCTCTGATGAGCAGTCAAATCCCCATGAACCACATAATTCAATTCTTCCATCTCTCTATACTTATATATACATCTCCAGATAGCTGCCACATCCAAAACACACACAAGTTTTCTTCCTAATTTTTGCCCATTTTAGTCACCTTTGAAAAAATTCTGTGCCCCAGATTTATTGGAAAGTGAAAAGAATATTTGCACATGCTCACCTATATACAGAAAAGTCAAAACATTCAACCAAGGAAGCAAACAGGTAAAGACTGTTTAGGCACCTTCATGTTCTTTCCCTAATTCAGTGGACTTTTACTATTTAGCACCAGCTGGCCACCTGCTTTAATATGCACATTTACACACAGACCTACATATGTATGCTCAGATAGATAGAGATATATGTATTTACATTGGAGTCCTGAGAGAAGAATTCTTTTGATTTTCTCTGGACATCTGATCTTCCTTAAGGCAGTTGTCATTCTACATTAATTTGTCTTGTTCTGCCTCAGCTCACTCTTTTTTGTCTTAAATGCCATATTAGAAAATGTTTACAAGCCCCCTGCCTCCTCTGTGAAACCCACAATCCACCTGGGCACCTAGGGAAGCATGCCATGATCCCTCCTGACACATGTCAGCCCACATCTCATCAGGGGCTCAGCTGTGTCACCCCCGATGATACTGCGTGGCAAGATCAGTCCTGGGCTACATTACACCCAATCCTACCCCCAGGGGAGGTGGGAAGGACTATGCTAATTGCTTCTGACCCTCCAAGATCCCGGAGGGAAGTCGCCTTCATCCGGTGCAGCAATGGGACAGATCTGTTCCATGGAGAACACGTCTCTGCAACGTGCACAAACCCCTCCAGTGCCTTTATAAGATGGCAGAAGCCTTCGCCTGTGTGCCTGTGGTGAGATGATGTGGCACAAGAGTTATGGGATCAGCTCGCCTGGAACTATTCCCAATAGATACAGGAGCATGTTCACATTCACAGCCCTCTGTGGAGTTATAAAAACATGTGCTTGGATCCCACTGCATTGGTGTCTCTTCAGTGCCCTTCAAGAACCCCCCTAAAAACCCTGGATTGTCTCTTCAGAGATCTCACAAAACAGTAGAGGGGTCTCTGAAATTGAGGAAAAACATGGCAAATCAGTACATTTTAAAGTACCCTGCCTATTCTTTACTTTCTTGAAAGAAAGGAAATTTTCTAGTTTATTAGAATCATAGAATGTTTCAGGTTGGAGTGGCCCTTAAAGATCCTCTAGTTCAACCCCACTGCCCTGGGCAGGGACAGCTTCCACTACATCAGGTTGCTTCAGGCCCAGTCCAGCCTGACCTTGGGTGGGACATCCACAGCCTTTCCAGGCAACCTGTGCCAGTGTCTCACAACATCCTCACAGATAAGAATTTCTTCCTAATACTTTCTTAATAGAAGATATCACCTATTTTGCACAGCCAACAGTGCTAGATTTAGGGAGACACAGCAGTTTCTTCTGTTGCCCAAGACTTGCCCTGAGACAGTGGACCAGCACACAAAAAAGAAGGATGAAAGAACCAGCTGTTCTCTGACCTGGCTCTGTATGTCTGCATCATCAGACACACACTTCTTCATGTCTCTTGTCACTGTACTGAAAGAGAAATGTAGGACTGAGAGGTGCAATCATTCCCTCATCACATTCATTCTTTTCTTTCTCCCTTTCTTGCTCTCTTTCTTTCCAGTACTCCTTTTCCTGCTTTAATCACACCTTACTCCACTCTGTGCTTTTATGCATCTGCTGCCAAATGACGTGCACAGGTGTCTGGCTTTACATTTCCCTGGCATGCAGAAATTGCTGTCTTGTTCTTTGCTGGGCATGAGCCTTAGAGTCGTCGCCTCCAACAGAATCAGACCCCTTTTCAAATCATGTGTGCTGGGTTAGGTTGTAGAAACATCTCAGAGGGGAAATAAATGCGTGCAATTATGTGAAACAGTTAGAGCAACACTGGATAAAGAAAACAGAAATTGAATTTGTTAGCCTGTTTTCAATCAAGCTTTCAGAAGGACCAGGTGCTCTAGTAGAAGCAGAAGGCAGTTTTAAGATAGCCTTACACCAAACCAGTTCCTTGCCAGTTTTCCTGAATTAGACATTGGCTTTCATCCTGCGTGATAGATATTTTGTCTCTTCCCAAGCCCCAGAAACAGCTAGTCCTTGTAGAACAAAATCCAGCACTGAAAACCCCTCAGCACTGCATGCCAAGGCAAAGAACTTGTTCTGCAATGCAGGGCAGGGAAAGTAGGGGGTCAGAACTGGGTTAGGCATTAAGGCTGGGACCTCAAGACAAGCTGGGGAGGGGGAGATTGTTGGGTCATAGTTTGTTTGGGTTTTTTTTACTTGGTTATCCAAGGGATGCTGAGTAGGTGGTATAAGATTTTACTCAAATTGCTTGTGTTTAAATGCACACATACACTGCACACACACATAAGCAAGTAGAAGTACACACTCAGAAGCACATGAAAATGGGTGTTTCAGTGTGGGGGCAGGGGATGGGGTGGGAGAGTGGAGCTGTCAGGACGATGTCATGGCAAAGGCATCCCATCAGCTAGAGGGGGAGATTTTCTGGGCCTTGGTTTGAGAAGCAGACAGATGAGTGACAGGGGTTAAAAGCTTCCTGCTTTCTTTCCCACATTGCCTCCTTGATGGTAAAGAGTTCCCTGTCCCTCATACAGAAGGTGCTCTGAGATTTCAAAGCATTTTGCTGGAAATACTGTACAGACTATAATAAGCTATTGTAGCCCATGGCAGAGAAGCCCAGCTGAGCCTAATTCCCCATATCCTTGACTCATCAGCCTCTGATCAAAATGCAGGTTCAGTGTCCTAGAGTACCATTAAATAAAAAATTGCACACAAAAAAACCCAATTAGTACATTTCATGATGGTGAGAGATGTCAGACTGTGCACCCTGGGCATGGCAGTCCTCTGCTTAGTCATGAGACAGGCAGTGTAATCTACCCCACAGTCTCCTGTGGGCCTGACCCAGAGGACCTGAAACCAAAGGACAGACAGGAGCATGGGCTCCTCCACTCTTTCATTTTCCAGCTGCCTGGCCAAGGCTGTCACAGGCAGACAGGGTCAGTTTTGACACTGAAGGCATCATCATCCACTCTCGTAAGGAGCAGAGCACAGACAGCACCACCTCCAACACTGGCAGCAAGGAGGGGGAAATACATTAATGGTGCAGGTTAGCAAGGGAAATTAGGAGAAGGATATACAAATGGAAAGAAATAAAAACGTGATTCTAAGTAGCTGTGATGCTCCTGGAGATCATTGTTGGAGACAGCGAAAAAAGTGGTGACATTTGGCTCTGAGTGATCAAAATTACAGAAAAACAATAATAAAAAGCACCTGAGATTTGCTGCACAGCAAGAAAGTTTGTTACTCAACTATTCCTGAAATAGATCACATTCTTCATAGGCTCCTTTGCAAATTCCCTGGGGGTAATTTAATTGTATGCCTTGCATTTAACCAGTTCCCTCTCCTGGAGAGGTCTGGGCTCATTCCATCTATTCCTAATTTTATCTTGGAGATTTAACATTTAATGAGCAGGAGATAGGACCCATGGCCTTGTTGTCCAGCACTGTTTCCCTTAGAAGAGACTGCATCAAACTTTCTGAACTAAGACACAGCAAACCTCACAGATTTCACAGACATGGGAGAATATGACCTCCCAAAGGTCTCTTTGGTTCACTGAGCCTGAAGATGAGACATCATTGTGACACTTGCGCTGTAAACACCTAAATAGATAAGATCTCAGCTCAAAAATCACACCTCTGAGCTTCATTATTTAAATATTTCTATGCCTGAAAA
Source organism: Peucedramus taeniatus (assembly GCA_013400575.1). Taxonomy (NCBI): domain Eukaryota; kingdom Metazoa; phylum Chordata; class Aves; order Passeriformes; family Fringillidae; genus Peucedramus; species Peucedramus taeniatus. Next base: position 43,121 of record WBNO01022597.1, read on the forward strand.
TAATTATGCCAGACAACTATCATGAAAACTTCTCCTTAGCCAGGAGACAATCAAATGGGCAGCAGTAAATCAGTGACCATGACTTCTTAGCTCTCAAGCCTAGTTGTGAGGTTCCTGCCTCACAGGTGGTTGCAATACCTGTTCCCACTTCCAGGTGAGGCTGGAGTGGTTCATTTGTGCCTAATGATGCCTTTTCCAGGGGAATGCAGCTCATGGCTTAATGTAGACTGACCCACTGAGAGTGTTTAAGTGTGTCTCTCTTAGCTACAGTATATTGGACCCATTTTTTGCATTTTGCAAAACCAACAGGTTTTTTTGTTTTGTTTTTTTTTTTTGCTGTCTTAACATCCAGTTAAGACAGCAAAAAAAGGAAATTAATAAACATTGTATTTCTGTTTTTCTTCTATAGGTACATTCAATTACTTCTTGCTAATAAACAAGATCCATTCAGGATCAACAGGTCTCAGGACTGATTTTTTTTTTGTTATCATCAAGGAGAACTGGCTTTGTTGTTAACCTTTCAATTTATTTAAAATGCCCTGGATTTCATATTCAATTTTTATGCTTCCTATTTCTGATTGTTTCCTTGAAATTGGAAATTCAAGGACTTTGATAAATGGATTGAAAGGTTTCCTTATTTCTCTGTCACTTCTGCCTTTGCATCCTCTGCAAAACGCTGTTTTGCAAATCATAAAGGTGGGGATTGCAACAAATATTCATCACAGTATGGCAGGGAGGGCTGTAGGGGCAGAACAGGTTAGACTGTGAGGGGAAGAAGCAAGAAGCTGGTTGGAAGCATTTAGGAGCTGAAATTAGTACAAACTGGCATAGGCTGGCTGTCCCCTGTAATCCCTTTGGTGGTGGTATCCATGGGCTGAAACCAGTTTCACACTGCCGTGGTCTGTAGCAGTCTGGGAGCCATGGAAAAGGGCCTTCAGTGGGTTTGTGAAAATCTGTTGAAGAATTCATTTTCTTATTTGAGACTAATTTACACTCTTTTTATAGGAACTCCAGTTGGAATAGTGCTGATACAGGTATGTGTCAGACTGTGAGAGAGACTGATAGTTCTCCATCGCTGCACAAATTGTCACCTAAACTGCAAATGGCAACACTTGTCCCACACACCCACCCCACACCTCCCTAAGAAGGATCACAATTTCTGGGGTATTCCATACCCCTTTGAATGAGGCATCACAAATAAGTGACTTCCTCAGAGCAGGTTTTCTTGAATTGAGTCACAGATAATAAGCACCTAGTGCCAGAAGTTTCCCCATTCAAGACGTCAGCATACCCAAACAGCAGCCCCCTCTAAGGAGTCAAACTCAGGCCTTAAGTAACTGCAGAATGAGAAACCTTAGGTACTAATTAGGTTATTTCTCTCCTGCATGAGCTGAAATAGGGTTTCTGTCCCTCCTGCATTATTGTAGTCACTGCACTTGAGCTGATACCATGAGCACCTGGAGATCTCTCCTAATGCCACCAAGACTGGTCACTTCAGAGTGGAGTTGGTCAACAAAAAACATTCCTCTGCCACTGCACAATGAGACCTCCCTGCAGGGCAAACACCTGGGACCGCTGGCTCTCCTATTCTTCCATTCCTGTGCTCAGCTTGTGCCCCCAGAGCCCCTCAGTTGCCTTTCCACCTTCTGAGCCCTCCAAGTCCCACTGCAAAGGGCACCCCACAGGGAATGCTGAGCCAAGGGGTGATTGAACCCCCGTGCTTCACAAGGAGCTGCCTCCTCAGAGGGCTGTGACCACCCCTCAGCACTGTGTGAACACAGCCAGTGGTGAAAGCGCCGAGACCTTTCAGATGATTCAAATGTGTGATTGTCACACTCGTCCCTTCACACACCTCCATCAGGGCAGCCAGGACTTGTGTTCCTTCTGGCTCTGCACTTTTCACTCCCTTTCTTTGTGTTACTTTGGTAAATAAGGAAAATATTCAGCCCCCAGCTCTGAGTCATTGCCACCCTCCCAAAAAAACAGTCGCGTCCTGAACTGCTCTTTCCCAGGAGCTGCCAAGCACATCCCAGTACTCACCCCAGCTCCTTAGGCAGCTACAGACCACAACTTGTAGCAGGAACCATTAATACTATTAATAACCTCTTTTTAACATGAGACTGCAGGACCCAAAACACTTGACGCATTTCGCTGCCTACGTGTTGCAAATCCACACCCTCCAAGGAATTTCACAGCCATCACTGACGCAGGCTGACCTCCTTGCACCTGCAGAGCAACATCACAGACAGACCTCAGGCTGTCCTGCCCGAAACTCATAAATGCATCACCATACAAAGGAACAAGGGGTCCTCTGCAGCATAACAGCTCCCCACCGTGCTTTGATGTACCACCAAACAACTCCACTTCTGAGCATTCCTGTTCACCAGGGTGAACAGTGGTGTGCAAGCTTCCATCTTCCCGGATCATTTCTCCCAGCAGCAAAATACTGGAGCTGCTCAGGCCAGCAGGCTTACTATGGAGCATCCAAAAATTCAAGGAAGGTGGAGTGCAATCCCTTTGGAGCATGAGTACTTTCTGCAGCAATGATCTCCTGTCTAGTCTGTTTGCTATTACATTCAACTGTCCATCCATCCATCCACCAATCCATCCATCCTCATAGTCACCTTTATTCTCACTGCAGGTGAGCACCTACATTTCCATGGAAAGGGTAATGTAGATTTTTTCATCAATGGCCATCTCATCTCACTTTGATTTATTTAGAAGGCAGGCCTATTCTTTTTTGCTTGTTTCACTTTGGATGCCACAGCCAGGATTTACTTACTTGAGCATCTCTGACCTTTACCTCCTGTGACCATTTCCCACCAAATACCTCCTCTGAAAGGGTTTGATTTTAAAAAGAGACCATTTGCTGCAGGGAACAGATTTCTTTGCCTTTGCAGTCCCACTTGTGTGCTGGGGAGAGGCAGTGTTGGGAGGGCTGCTGTGCCATACCCTGGGGTTCGAGAGAAGGGTCTGGCCTGCATTGGGGTGAGACTGATTGTAAGGAAGGGAGGGAGGGAAAGGGGAGATAGAGACGCAAGAAACCTCGTCACTTCCACAACTGCTACTGCTCAGGAGAAAGGAGCAAAAGAAATATATATCTGCTTGCCTATTAATTTAAATCTAGACAGAGGAAGAAGTCAACGAACTGTAATTTATGAGCTGTCAAAGACTGAAAAATTCCTTTTGACACTGTATTTTCAGTTATTACATGCTTTCCTGCAAGACGACAGCGTAATTCTGTAGGGAGTCTTCTAGTGAACAGCACAATAGCAGAGGGCAGTGGGGGCTTTCTTATTATCTTTTCTTCCCCCTTTCGTCTTCTCTCCCACTCCTTTCAATCATCCCCCCTTTCCTACCTTGCTGCTTGCCCAAACAGCTGCAAGGAAGTAAATCAGCAGCAGTCCCTGTCCTGCCAGCCCTTCAACACCTCCAAGGCAGTGCTCAGTGCTGGGCTGGATCTGGCACCACGCAGAGATTTCTGAGGACTCACTGGGTGATGGGAATGGAGATTAGGCAATGACCACAACTCCACCAGAGACAAGGGAAATATACTCTCACATTGTCTCTGGCATTTTAAGCACTTCAGCTGGTTTGCCTCTGCCCATGTTAGGTACCCACCACTCCTGCTGGCACACCTTTTGGTTGGGTCCCTCTCACTTCTATCAGCACTGATTGACAAGTGCCAGCTCCCTCAGATGCCCAGAAGTTGGCAGCACCAACTGCCTGGCTCCCTGCTTCTCCATAAAGTGAATCAGGACAGTGGAGATTCATGCCAGGATCCTGGGTAACACATGCTCCCCTGGAGAAGAGTAGTTTCTCCTCTTTTATAAGCCATCCTGAAGGTTTGCTCCTTGGAAGGCAGTGGTAGAATCTTGAGATGGACACCCCTGGACCACACAAAAACCAGAGCATGGGGTGGCATTTTGGTGGTAGTGTTTGCAGAAGGGAAGGCATGAAAGGGCCACCTGCCCATGGGCATCTGTCCACGTCTCCATCAAGTTCTGGGGACACACAGATTTGGGAAGTGATGACAGTGGCACCTCTGCCCAGGGTCAGTTGATGGAGGAACCCAAGCTAACATCAAATGAAATTTGACCTGAAAATGTTTCTTTCTCCTGAATCCAACCTGAAGTTCCCTTGGCATCCAGCTCATTTCCTTATCACTTGGGGACAGGAGTGGGGGAGGCTTTCACAACAAATGTCATTTATCCCTGTATTTCCAAATCTTCCTTTTCCTTACACACACAATTGCTTTTTAATTTGAGTTGCTGGTGGTAGTGGTAAGGTTGTCTTTTTGCTTTATTTTTTTCTTCCCAGCTTTGGTTTCTCACTCACAGCTCAGAAAACCCTTTTAAGGTCTATTCTCTGTGATAGGCACTTCGCCTCCTATTTAGAGAATCACTCCCACACGCTGCACGCATCCATATGCAAACACGCAGACACACGATTTTTCTGGGTGAACTGAACTACAAATCTTGCACTTTAATATAATTTAGGCAGCCTGTGCAAAGCTCTCTGAAGTCAGCATCATGGACTAGTCTTCTGAAAAATGCTGTAGAAAAGTCCAGAGGAAGGGATCATGCTTTCTGCAGGATTGTGCTGCAAGGCAAGTGCTCACAATCCCCAGAGTCTATTCCAGGTTATGTGTCTGTTAAACTTCTGTGGGTCTCAGCCACCCCAAGCCTGAATCAGGGCCAACACCACCACCTACTACTACTTAGGCGGTGTTTGAATGATTATGTTAGACCTTCGTTAAGTCTGCTATCATTGCTGTTCTTTCAGAATTGAGTATCAAAACAACAAGGCCAAAACTCACCTGGATTGCAGGTGAAAAGATGAAAAAAAAAAAAAAAAAAAAGTTTGCCCAGAACTACTCTTACATCTAACAGCAAAAACAGGGAGATAAAAGACTGTCTCTTGAATGTGAGGTGAATCCTTAGGGACCTGGGGACAAACTGTTGTATCTTACTCATGAGTGGGTTATTGATGGGCAAACTTTCAGTGTTTTTGTTAAAATTTAGGAAAGCCTGCCCCATATCCTTCAAGCTACTGCTATCTGGGTCCTAGCTTCCACTTAGATAAGGTGTGAGCTACCACCTGAAAAAAAAGACAGGACAAGTAGCTCACTATAAGACCAAGGACCACCAAACCACCCAGGGCTAGACCTTCCTCAGTCTGGGACAATGTGGCTGGAGCAGGTCAAAAAAAGAGACAGTGGAAGCCAGTAGTGAAACAGTGAAAAAGACAAAGCAGGACTCAACGCATGTTCCCTGACATATTTTGGTTAACATCACATATGCTAAATAAATGTCATCCCAACTGGGACCTGGGCTTTGTTTCCAGCTCAGAGAAATGTTCAGGGAGGCTGAATGATAAGAACCCTATTGCCTTTACATTGCTTCACTGTGCAGGGAAGTCTCTGAGTGCATGCAATACTGTTACTTTTGCTCCCAGGAAAAAGATATTGAAGTGGAGAAAGGAAAAAACTGTCCTGTGTTTCTTGTTACATAGATCACTCTTAGGAATTATGACTTTGGCTTCCTTTATTTGCTGGTCTCTCCAGCTCTCACAATCTCAGTGGGAGTAGCTTGTAAGGGGGTATTTAATCCTAGGGTCCTTGCTACATAATAGTGGAAGAATATAATAAAGAAGAACAGGGTCCTTCTTAGGATAGTTGAGTCACTGTATTTGCAAAGATAATATCTACACCCGCATAGCAAACACAACCTGCCAGTGAACCAGCCATTAAAAATAAGCTGCAATAACCAAGAGCGAAGAACAGAAATAGCTGAGGTCTATGCCCAACTTCTGTAGCAATATCTGGAGAAAGGAAAATGCAGTATTACTTAAATACTGTTGTTAGAGGGTGGTGCTGCAGCAGAGGTGAAGTCCTGCTGTTCAGGCTGGGAGAAGGAACAATGCCAGAGGCAAGGGAAGGAAGGAGAGGGGCTATGTGTCTTTGAGATCCTATCTTCCCCGTGGCAAAACTGACTGATTGAGTTTTCCTTATCAGTATAAGTTATCTTGAGCTGCAAAGGTTCTCTAGAATTGGAACTTCCTTGTAGTTCTTGCTGAGCACAGTGTTCAAGAGGGTGGACATTAAATGGATTAAGAAGTGGGTAATGGACAAATCTCAAAATGCAGTTGTCAAAGAGAAACCATGATAGAGTGAGGGTATTTGCAGCAGGGCTCTACACGGATCAGTAGCCAGCTCTGACGCTAGTCAGCATTGTCATGAATGATGTGGAATTAAATATCCCGGCTGATAAAATCTGTGGATAACACAAAATGGAAAATTGTAAGGACAGAACTCTGATACAGAGTCATCTAAGTCACTTAGGTCACTCTGAACAAGCCTGGGCTGGCTAAGACATTATGTGCGTGTTTCTGCAGAACCAAATTTAAGTTGACTCAGGGCAGAAAAGGGCTGCAAAACAGGCCTAAAGAATGAGGGGCTGCATTTCATAAGACAGCAGCCTAGAAAAGTACCTAAGCAATGATGCAGAAAAGTGGTTAACACGGCTGAGGAAGACAACACCATCTCCCAGCATGGAGGTGGGCAAAACCATCTAGTGAGCCTCTTGCTATATAAACAAAGAACCTGAAGGACAAAGATGATTTTTTAGTAGGTGACGCTGAGAAAGAGTACTTGAGAAAGAGTACTTGAGAAAGCTGATCCAAGCCTGGCATTCATCTTTTAAAAACTGTAATCACTTTTTAAAAAACCTGTATAAATGAAACTCATGCCTCTAAGTGCCAGGTTTGAAAAGTTGTGCTCATCCTTGCCTGAGAGAGCTCCAAGAGACTTGGGCCTTTATGGAAGTATCTTTTCTGGGAAAAATAGGCTATATACGAAAGAGCACTTTAATCACCTGAAGAGAGACTGCACTTTTCTCCAAAACTTTTCTAATTTGAACACGATGCCAAACACATTAAAGCGAGAAGTCAGAGACAGGCTCTTGTCACAAGAGGATGCACATCAAAGCAAGCTATGATGCTGTCGGATGCTCTGCCTGTCGTCCTCGTAGTAAGAGTTGGCCCCTCACCAGGACACACATTTTAGCCAAAACACAGCCTATGGGGATGGCTGCAGGGCAGCAGCAGGATGGCTTCAGCCCAGGGTTCAGCCCCCTGGGGCAGCTCTGTGGGCATCTTGGGTACAGAGGAGGAGAGACCAGACCCCTACAAATCCCTTTTGAACAATCAGACATGTAAGCTTCTGACTAGCCTGGGGTTAAGGGGGTTTGGGGAGAAAGGAGGAGTTTGCCACTACTGTATTTTCCCCTGTGCAATGCCCATCTTTGCTTCCTGACTGATGCTGCAGATCACTGAAGAGGGTCTTTAGCACGGGGAGCGTGCCGAGCCCGGGCGCTGGCTCCCTGTGTCAGTGTTATCGCTCGCTGTCACATTTCGAAAGAGGAAGCGAGTCTGTGCCACGCACACAGAGAACAAAGCCCTCGCCAAGCCGAGTGAGAGTTACAACTTGTCAGCACGTCTCTCAGCCTGCCGAGGGCCAAACATGAAACACAAAAAAGGCCTGAAATGAGGGGAAAAGGGAAAATAATAGCGCAGCGAGCTCTCAAGCTCAGAAAAGGCTTGCTATAAAACAGCACCTTCGCTCTCTGCCTCTCTCTGTTTCTCTGAGTCCTGGCTACTGATGAAGGGAAGAGATGACTCCCCTTAGCACAGTTACAGTACTGTTGCAGTAATAGGGACCAGAGCCAGGTTCAGATCTGGCTTGCACAGCCTTGCTTTCTCCACACACCCCAAAAAGCATTATTAGCCAAAAAGCATTATTAGTAATGATGAAATCTGAGGTGGAAAGAGTCTGCAGAGGGTCATTTTTTACTATATGGACAGTAAAGCTCTAGTGGTTAAAAACACCTTTCTAAGACTTGGACTTTACCCTGAACTAGTCAATTAATTTCTCCCATTACTAACATTGAGTAGGAATGGGATAGCAGTTTTTTATATTTGCTGATCTTGCATTAGCTGTGTTGGTGGGACAAATAATTCTATCTTTGCACAGTGTATGTCTGTAATGCTGATTTATACCTAGTATGATCTTGTTTCAGGAAGCTTTCTAGATTTATGCTTACTAATCGTTCGGTCCAGGTGTGTAATTTTCTGTTTCAAACAGTTTTGACATGGATAATATGCCATGGCAAGAGAAAGACAATAGTATGGGCAGCACGGCACAGGGCTGAGATGAAAGACCAATTTCAGAGCACTTCTGTGAAAAAACAGAGATGCAGCTATACAAACTGACTGAAAACAGGAGACAAACTTCATATGGACTCTGTCCTATACTGCCAGTTGTTGATACAGTTGGTAGTATATGCATCCTTCAGGCTCTCTGGTCTAATTAAAATTAGATGAAGCACAGCACTGTCAGTAGAAAACTACTTGACAAATATTTGTCTTGCTCCCATCACGGCAATGTGCTGCATCTCCTTCTGATGCCCATACTGGTAAGGGACTGAGCTCCCCCCTATTAAGACTCACCTGCTGCTAAGAAAAACATCATCCAGTTCAACACCCTTGCCACAGGCAGGGCCCCCCTTCTGCCAGACAAGATGTTCAAAGCCAAATCCAGCCTGGCCTTGAACACATGAGTCTTCTGAGTAGACAAAGAGATGCCCCTTCTCTTGCAGGTGTGTAGAAGTCTTTTGTCCCCAGCTCTTCCCTTTTGCTCTTCTCCATGTGTTCTATACCACAGGGTCTCAGGTGTGAGCTCAAGAGAGGCACATGTAAGATCAAGGTGTGGTTGAAAGCCAGGATTTTATCTAACTCTTGATAAACAAGACAACAAATTCTGTAATCCTGAAGGAAAACATAAGGACAATATTGGTCCTTCAGATAGGTCAAGGGCACCCAGCTATGCTACTTTTACAGAAGCAGAGCCCTCATTCAGTTAGAGTCACTAGGTAGCGTTGTGCTGAGCTGAGAAGGATTTTAAAAGATTGATGGAAAGGAGAAACTCACCAAGGAGACAGACAAGGCAGGATTTGGCCCTGAGCACTCCCATCTTCCTGCATGTCACAGAGGATGATGGAGAAAAGATTTGCAGGTGCAAGCCACTAATATGGCATAGGCATCCACTACAACCAACACCTGTTTGCTGTGATTTCAGACCATAGCAGCCAAGACCAGAATTGTGAGACTGTCCCCACAGGCTCACCAGGGAAGGGCTGACTAAACTGTGTGAATGGGGAGGTGCCGAGCCTTTTCCTGACCAAACTCACCCCTGAGACCCACTTGTCCACAGCCCTGCCAGCAGCACCAGTGCCTGCATTAAACTGCCTCTGCAGCGGGAGGCTGTTTATGAACTAATTCTTTACTGCTGGCATAGCACCCGGCTCGTTTTCACCTTTCTTAAAGGTTAACCTCATTTCCTTCTATTAGTTGGTTTTAGCGAATGCCATTCGGCGCGGCAGTTAAAGAGCTCTGTCAGCGGATGGAAATGACAGTGGCATTTAAAGCCAGCCGGAGTTGAGAGCTGGGGGGGTGGGAAGGTGGGTGGAAGAAATAATCTTCAATAAAATGTTTGTAGGGAGATGCTAAGTGACATCAAAGAAAGCAGCCGTGCTTTCCCCAAGAGGAGAAATCTTTGGCTCAGCGTGCTCAGTGGGATGGGTCTCCCCTGAGTTTGAAACCAGAGCAAATGCAGGGAGGAAAAGTGACTGGAGGACTCCAGAAGATGCTCTGGACATCCCACCTCTATGGATAACTTCTTTTTGGGTCCAGCTGGCCTTACTTAGTGAGAAGTGTGTGCTGAGTGTTACTGTCACTGAAGGGAAGTTCCCCTGTGAGTGTTGATTATAAATTCTGTTGCAAGCCCTGCCTGGCATATCAGGGCATCCTGTCTGATCCCAATTTTACTGCATTCCTTCACTGCTCTGCAGTGCTGTTTCAAAACCTGGAGTGAGACCTGCAGGAAAGTCTTCTACTCAGAGGAAAGGATGAGTTTTGCCTGTGCAGGAGATTTCACATGGGGTTTGTTTTCTTTTCCTTACTGCAACAGAACGCTGAAAGGAGTGTAAGCAAGCAGGTTAAATCAGGGAAATACATGCAGACTACCAAACTCTGGCACAGAAAAGGTGTGATGGGCGTAGACCAGGCTCTTGCTGTCCTTCTGGTCTGTCCTCACCAGATCTCTCCTGGCATGGGTGTAAGACATTGTTCTGCATCAGGGAGAATCTGCTGTACCCAGCAGTGGCAAAGACATCTGAGCAGTGTTTCAGCAAATGGGTAGTCTGATCCAAAGCCTGCAAGGCTCCGTGGCACTCTTTTTCATTAACTTCAATAAGCTTCAGCTCTAACCCTGAATCCCCAATGTTTATTTCAAGCACTGATGTAACATCACTGGAATATAATGTTCCTCCTCAGACACACGTTAAGGTAACAGTCTAAATGAATATGTGGATAAGTCAAGCCAGATCCTGCTGGGTGACATCCTGAAGCAGATCCATTCATTTCCTGGGTCATTTGTCGAGCTGGCCAAAGTACTTCAAAGGAACAGGTGCCTAGGCCAACGTGTAGATTTGTAACAGGCAAAGCATTCCCCTGGAACAGATTCATTTCAGTGAGATTTTTGCCAGGGGACTTATTTTTTTTTTTTTATTTTTTTTATTTAATGCATTGAGTTCTCTTTTCAGGAGATACAAATCTATCATTTTAACAGGATATTTTTTGATTTAATTTTGTTTCAAGTCTGTATTGTATTAAACCACTAGCTTCCATCCTGAGTTAGACCAAAGGTTTGTCTAGTCCAGCATCCTCTGTTCCAACAGTGCCCATTAGAAACAGTAGGAACAAGGCTTTTATGAAGAGTGATCCTCCCCCTAATACCCTCTGGCTTCCAGCAGACAGAGGTTTAGTGACTAAGATAGATTTTGCATCTGGATATTCATGTTTTATAGCACTGAGTGGACATAAGCACCACTAATCTGTCTCATTCGCCTTGGAGCTAATTTATTACTTTTGCATTCAGCAACATCCCATGACAGAAATGTCTTTTATTTATTCATATAGTGTGTGAAAATATACTTTCTTTTGTCTGGCTGAGAACCACAGCCATTCTGCTTTATATATTTTATGTTTTGAGGTTATTAAGACAAAGGCTTTTTATTCCTCTGAGACAATACCCTGTAACATTTCACAACTGAAGAATTTCCGTTTCACAAGAACTTTGGCCTCTCCAATTCAAAGTGGAAGTACATTTTTTGAGACATCAGTATTTCTTATAGAAAAAAATTTCATTTTTCATCCAGTTTCAGTCATTTCATTATATCAGTGTAATTGAGGGTGACAGCAGCAAAAATAATAATAGCAAAAAAAACCCCAAAAACCAGCCAAACGTAAAACTACCAACAATAACAAAAAACCTACTTAGGTACCCTGGGAAGAACTGGCAAGAATGCATTAAAGTTTCATAATAGCAACTTCTTCCTGCCAGCTGGACTAGGAGAGTCACAAGGACAGGTTGGGAGGATCAGACACACCAGCCTAATCACACTGGCACCACGTCATGTGCCTCCGCCTCACTGTTCAGCTGCCCATATGCAGGTGTGTTCTATATAGAAGCAGAGTCCAATTCTCACCTTCATTTTTATCAATAAAATCTTCCAAATGGTACTTCCACCCAGATAGAGTGGAACTAGTTTAACAGAAGTTATGCTGTCTTTTTAGGTGACCTGCCTTGTGGGGGGAGAAAGTCCCTGTTAGGGTGTCCTAGCAGTCAGTGGGATGTCTGGAGGATTAACTGGGTGGATCCTATTGGGGTTCAGGTCTTGTACTGTTCACCTGCAACTAGCCACATACACTGCATGCCCAGCTCAACTGCTCACATCCACAAGCAAAACCTTACAGCATTTCAGCTCCTGCTCCATAAAGCAGGGTGAAATTATTTTTTTTCACCAATCTTCTTATTCTTCTACTTGCAGTTACAGGCAAGATTATCTCTTTACATCCTCATAAACACAGCCTGGCAAGCTCCACTTTTGATTTTAGCTAAGGATTCTAGGTACAGCATCAAACAAGTAATGCACAAAACTTCTGTGTGAAATACAGCTTCATAACTGAAGTGAACATTAGGCTAAGAGCTGTATGAAGTAGGAAAGGTGTTATTGAGACCTCTGAGACGTGCTGCTTGGATTCCTTTATTATTATTGTTTTCTTTTGCCTTTTCTTCATTTTCTTTGTTTGTAGATGAGGGCATGGAGAGGAAAAAAGCCAGGAAGTTTATAAAAGCAATAGAGAAGGGAGTTGAGGCATTTTGTGGAGATCTTTAATGACATTCTGTATAATTTGAAAGTGGGGAGAAAAGGGGAGAGAGAAAAAGGGAATTAGCAAAAAAACTGGCAAAAGAAAAGTGGAATGTGGAGAGAAGCGTGTGGATGAATTTTAATGCAATCAGAAAGCTGTAATAATGGTAATAAAGGAATATATTCAGACGTCAAGAGAGGGAGAAGGGAACAGGACCCGCGACACCAGAATTTAAATTAGACATAGACGTATAATTCTCTTTTCTTCCCCCCCTCCTTTCCTCAAATGAAGAAAATGGAATTTTTAAGCACAGCAAAGGAGGGATTAACAATTGGCAGGTTTTCAGCCCTTTGTCTTTTGGCGAATCCCATTTAATCACCGTCTTTAATATTAAGGAGGCTGTGGCCGTGCGGGGCTGTCTCAGGCTTGGGGGAAAAGGGATGATATACAGAGGAAAAGAGAGATAACACTTAGGTTCAGGCAATTGTGAGGAAGTGTTTCAATTACCTCCACTGAAGTCTTTAAAAACTGAAGTTTAATTTGATCTGAAATGTCGTCCCAGCTCCTGCAAGAGAAAATATGTCCTTCCCACCCCCCTTCCTGCCCATGCCCACGCTGTTTCAATAGTCCTCGGTGCTCAAGGCTGGAGTGCTACCACAGATTAATGTCTTGGCCTTCTAGGCTTCTGGAAAGGGTTTCAAAGCTTCGACAGGTCACCAGTGAGATGAGTTTAGGAACTGAAACTTATTTTCCTGACATACCAGTCTTGACACCACTGACCCTGCGGAGTTTGTCAAGAAGCTTCTAAGCTTTGCTCTGAATGGGTGTGAAAACCAAATGGCCCCTCAGGCTCAGCCTCAACCCTGTGTGGCCACAGAGTGAAAAGGGGATGTTACACATAGGAATTAAGGAATTAAGATCTGTTAAATTCCCCAGAACCAAAGGCAATAGGAGTTGTATTCAAATCTGAGCTGCCTCTGGAAGATGAGTGCAAAAGCACAAATCAGTGTCCATTTGAGGTGTCATTTGATAGGACAAGACAGTCTTCTCCTTCATCTCCTTCTTCTTCTGGAAATCCATCAAAGTGGGCCAGGATAATATTTGTGGATTCACAGGAGGAAGGAGCCTAAACAGTCATGCAAATTCCTGTGAAGTTTAGTCATAGCACAGCTGGACACATCTGCTCTTCCATGCTGGGACTCCTTAGGAGCTTTCTCCCAAGAATGTTTCCAGGGTTCTTCCTGGGAAATGGGAACTGTAAGAACAGGCAGCAGCTAGGGAAAGAGGTCTAATTTTTACCTTTTTTTCATTGAAAGGTTGATTTAGATTCAGATATTCTTCCTGTTGTGGCAGGATTGTGAAAAAAAAGTGTGTGTTTAGGCTATAGATTGAGTTTAGAAAGACCAGATTTTGACTCCCAAGTCTTTTCCTAAAAAGCATTACCTCAGGAACAATTCTCAAAAATATTCCAGTTGTGTGTTTCAGATAACGACTAAGAAGAATTATGAGCTGTGAGGCACAGTTCAGAGGCAGAAGCTTTATGCTTTGCCTGGCACAGGATTTTAGACTTTTCTCACCAGCAGCTTTGTGAAGCAAGGGCTACAAATAAAATGGATCTTTTCAAGTTGTTTTCCCGGCTCAATATCAAACACCATAAAACCTGTCATTTAAGATCTGCACAGGGAATAGCATCTCTTGGCAATGGACAGTTGTGACGGTGCTGCTCAGCAAGTCAGAACTACAGATATTTGTCTTGGGGTTATAATATTTGCAGCTGTACAAGAAGAGTCTGCTGTTAGGATCATTTAGGCTATGTCTTCATGGCAGGATTTGCTTGGCCTGTGGCCAGAGTTTTGTCCATACCCTATGTGCACAGAGGAAGCCTGAGTGTGTTTTCATCTGAACTGGCCAGATGAGGCTCTCGGTTTGCGGTTGGGTTTCACTGCAGTGCTGGTGCACAAAGGGTGTTGCTACAGCAGCATAGACTAGCCAGACCCAAACCAAACCCACTCCCCTGCTCTGAACAGTCTCCTCCATCTCCTTCCATTTTTCATCATGGCTCTGCACTTTTTCCATCCTGCTCATATGCTTGCTTTCCCAGACAATACCTGGATGTGGTTTACAGCTGCTGCACATCAAGGACCTCTTCCAGTTCCTTGTGTAGCAGGTCTTTCCTCAAGAAGGTAGGACTGTAATATAGATTAGGACACTGAAAGAAGAGAATAGGCCCAGTCATGTTTAATTAAAAAACATCATCTTAGACATTGGGTTCAACATGCGGCAACAAGTTAATTTTCTTTCCAGTTTCTCACAGGGCCAACAGCAGCCAATATCTGTGTTCTCTTGGACACAAGGACCTTGATCACTGTGCCACTGTCTTTAGGAGTCACACTACTGCAGGACATGAAAATCTCTCCCTGTAAGATAACTCCAAGGTTCACAGTCATTGTAATTTACCAAAGTAGACTTTTATTGAGGACTAAACCCTGCCTTGACTACCCCCATTCTCTTGCATGAAAAGGAGTTGGGAAAGCTCCAGCCACTTAAATCTGATAGACTGTAGGGTTCAGCGACAGATCTGACTCCCAGCCTGCCAGGTATATTTCACTATTTCTGCCAGGGCTACCTGTGCTCCTGGAGTATGACAAACCTCACCCATGACCAGTTTTGCCAGCTGCAAACACCAATTAGTCTTTTTGCAGATGGGGAAACTGAGGCTGCCTTTTTTACTGGGTAATTTATGTAGCCCATATTTCCACTGAGGCCACTGTCCTTGACAGAGATATAAGTATTTAATAACAGTAACTGCACAGTCATCCATCTCTTTGGTACCAGGAATAACAAATCACTCTAAGAGAAAAGTGGTTGTGCTTTCCCCAGTTTCCAAAGTATGGTTTAAGATGGGACTCAGGAGTCCCAAAAACCAGTCTGAAATGTACAGGAAAGAGCTTCAGCCAAGCTCTTAGATATCCTCATGGGTCCATTCTTCCATAACTGGATCAGGAATGATTTCCACTCTTTCCTGAAGCAAGATCTAGGTTCTATCTATTGAAAATAGTTTGTGGCATGTTGAAAATTAGCAGAAGGAAGTTCCTGACTCAGTGCATGCTTAAGTTGGAGGATGTCTGGCTGCAGGATGTGCTGGATGCTTGCAAGCACACAGGGGTTCAAAAGTCCACTGAACAATTACATCAAAGAAAGACACTTCAGAAACTATTACATATGAAAAAAAAAAACAAAACAAAACAGAAAANACAACGCAGACTCCTGAATTCCCTGAATTGCAGAGCACTGAATATTTGGGGGGGTCAACAAAATTCCCCGTTCTTTTACTCTTCCCTAGACATCCACAACTAGCTGTTGCCAGAGACAGCAAACAGAGTCAGACAGACCCTCTGTCTCTTGTTCAGCTGTTCTTTCACTCTGTTTACAGGATCCATGTCCAAGTCAAGGCTCAGAGTGCAGCCAAGCAATTAAGTAAGAGAAATCCTTCAAACTAAGTTTCTGACATGCAACAGTGGAGACTAACACACCTGTGGGATGAAGCTTCCTTCTTTGCACGGGAGAATTATGCTCCCACACCTGGGCTTATACTCATTTGCGCTTGTCCCCATCACACAGCTGTTCAGATTAGCTGTTATTCTCTCTAGCCCGGGTGTCTCAAAGCCTCTGTCTCCAGCAGTTGGAGACCAGCAGCTGTGCAATCATATCTGCTAACGTATGGGATATAAAGGATCTGTTAAGTAAAACCAAACCAGGGAGGGAGGAGGGGGAGAGATCAGTGCAAGGAAATCAGTCCTGCTAAGATGTGATTAGGGATGCCCCACAACACCCAGCTGCAAGGAAGAGGTGAACTCAGCAAACATTTTAAAGCCTGCAGCAGAATGAGCCCCTTGAGGGTGTTGTTTAATACGGGGGGAGGAGGGAAAAGGGGCCAAATAGGAGCTGCAGGTGGAAGGAGGGTTTGTTTGCTATTGTTTTGAGTTAGGTAGCATTATGCTTCTGTTGTTTGGGCTTTTGAATCATGTTGGATTTTTCCCCCATCCTAATTTCTGAAGAACCTCTTTTACAAGGTTCATGTATTTTCCAGCAAGGTACCACGGAGAAGATAATTAGCTAATTTACAATTAGCTACAACAGTATTCATAATCACTTCCCCTGTGGAAAGGGTGGTAATCATCATCACGTAGCTGTAGGACTGCTGTGAAAATGGCAGTAGGAGTGTGAAAGCCAGGCCCTGGGAAATGCCCTGCTTTTAGCCTATTGATCACCTGATTAGCACAGGTTAAGGAGAATGGTGGGGCACTCTGGCTCAAGAGAATGACAGGTTTGAGCTTGAAGATTTGAGTTCAGACCTCAAACCAAACTTTCATAACATTCAGGATATCTGCCGCTCACTCTTCTTCTCTCAAGCTCCTTCTTTCTTCTTTGACCAGTAGAGGATTCCTTGGTCATGACTGTCTGAAAGAAGCCCAGGTTTATAGCTCTTTTTCACCACTGTGACTTTGGCATATGCCTGATCCCACTCTTGGAGTTGGGAGTTCTGCTGGATGAAAGGCTGGACATGAGTCAACAATGGGCTCTTGTAGCCGAGAAACCAGCCTTGTCCTGAACTGCATCAAAAGAAAGTTGAGGCAGGTGGTTCTGCCCCTCTGTTCCATTTTTGTGAGGCTGTTTTTGTGGTTTTGAGACTGCTACACCCACCTCTGGGGCCCTTGCCATAAGAAGGGTGTGGACCTCTTGTAGAGTATCCAGAGGAGGCCGCAGAGATAATCAGGGGACTGGAACACCTCTGCTATGAAGACAGGCTGAGAGAAGAGAAGAGAAGGCTTCAGGCAGACCTTATTGAAGTCTTTAAATACTTTAGGATGCTTATCAGAGGTGGGGACAGACTTCTGAATATCACCAGTACCAGTAGCATAAGGGCTCCTGCTTATCAAACAAAAGACAGCAGATTCACTCTAGATACAAGGAATACTTTTTACACCAAGAAGTTGGTGAAACACTGGCATAGGCTGCCCAGAGGGGTTATAGGTTTCTCACTCCTGAAAACTTTCAAGATCCTGTTGGACAAAGCTCTGAGAAACCTGCTCTAGTTGAGGATGTCCCTGCTCACTGCCAAGGGCTTGGACCAAATGACCTTTAAAGGTCCCTCCCAACCCAAACCACTCTGATTCTGTGCATGTGGAGAACACCCTCAGAGCTATCTCCTCCTCCTTCTCTGCCAAGGACGAATCAGGAGAGTGGGCAAACAAGATCAACTCTGCTTCTTGAATCCTCTCTTGTAAATGTGCCACTTGGTCCTGTGCACTGGCTTTTCTTCTCACCCACACCTGCACAGGAAACTTCCCCAGGCTGCTTGTTTGTTGTATTGTGGTGCTTAGAAGACAGAATCTTAAAGGCCTTCCCAGTGCCAGGACAAGGCACTGCAGCTGCTCCCCCTCTGTGTGTACAAGAATGTTTGGGAAGGAGGGGAAGAGCAGCAGGCACAAATCATTATTAGGTATATAAATTAGCCTGGGACACAGAGATGGTGAATCTGTCCCTCTTTATTTTCAAGGCCTCGGAAGTTCTAGATGGTAAAGCCGGTTTGCACTTTCCCGATACAAGGATTCAACCTCTTTGTTTTGCATGAGGAATACAAGAACACAAGTGTATTTATATACTCTTATCTAAATGTACCCCCACGCACACACATACATTAGCGAGAGCTATCTGGATAAACACAATCCTGTGTCATGTCTCCCTGCAAGTGACCCTAATTTTCCCCCAGTCCCTCCACAATTGCTGTGATTCTTGTTCTTGTCCTCTTGCTCCACAGAGGGTCAAACATCCTGCATCTCATTGTCCCTTCTGTCTCTTTAATTAGTGCCCATCCTCCCCCTTCTCCCCCTCGCTCGTGTCCCCCCTTCCCATCTCCCTTCAGCACTTGGTTTCCAGCTCTCTGTTATTTCACCTTTCACGTGCGCCGCCTCCTTCGCCCGGGCCCATCTGACACCTCTGCCTTACACTCATCATGGAAACATAACATTTAAATACAAATAGAACAGGGAATAATTTAACCCCTATTTGCACTGGGGAAGGTGCCAAGGCTGCATATAAACACTGCGGGGGGGTCTGTAGATGTTGTATATTTATCTGACAAGTTGCGTTTCTTCACCACGGTGCCTTACAGACAGCTTTTCCTGACAGGCACTCCTGGCAGAGTGGTCAAGAAAAGGGAAGCCTGGTTCCACAGGGGTATTGGAAAGGTCACCAAAGGGACATCCCTGGGAACTCTGATTTGCCATTGCCGTGGTCTTTCTCTACCTTCCTGTCCTCCTGTGAGAGTGATACCTTCTGTCACTGTTGTGATTTATTTATGGTAAAGTGGGGCAGACCTGAGCAGAACTTAATTTTCAGTATTATCAGGACTCACCAGCAAAAACCTCCTTGGCTCTCCTGGGTGCCACCACACACAAAAATATCCAGCCATGGTTGGACATTTCCATGGCAAAGCGGGAATGATGGACTCAGCTTGTAGAAAAAGACTGACAATGGGGTGTACAATAATGAGGGAAGACAAAAACGTGAGGAGAAGAGGCTCACATAGACACCATATTCAGTTGCAATGTTGCAGGGCAGTGCCACTGCTCATAGTGGTGCTGTTTTAGGACTGTCACTGCAGCAAGGTTAGTGAGGAGTCCTCAGAAAGAAAGAAGATAGAAACTGAGATAGAAACTCAAACTGTGACTTCAGAGAGTGTAATAGAAATTTGGACAGGTTGTTGCTCACAAAGCAAAGGGAAGATGCTCAGATATGAATGAATACTTGATGCAAAGCCATGTGTGGCCTTGAGGAGGCTACATGGAATAGGCTTCTTTCATCATACCTGTCCTTAGACACACTGAGTAAGCTCACTGTCTTCATTCCCCCCGTAGGGAGGAGATGGAGGATGCTCCTCCTGGGTGCCCGTGTCCATTGAGCAAGACTGTGTGGTATTGCATGGTACAGCTGCCTCTCTGTGGCCACAGACCAGTTTAGGTTGGAGCACAAGGTCATGTCCACAGCTCATGCTGGGGGCATCCCAGATCATGGCCTCCTTTCATCCTTCTCTTCTGCCCTGGACCGAAGAGGAGTTCTCCTTTACTGTGTGTTCACTTTGGTCTGTGACCTATGTCTTAGGAAGCCTGGTCTGAAGATTTTTTGCCCCACAGTCCCAGAGTCTGAAATGGCATTGAACATTGAGCCTGTCAGTGGAGGAGATAGGGGACTGAGCCTGCCCAGTGCTCTTAAACTCAGGTATGGATCCTGAAACAGATGTAGTGGGAACAATGTCTCACTGAAAAAGGAGGAAGCATGGGACTCAGGATGGTGATATATGTGGATTATTGCTGGTAGAGATGGACCCTACAGGCAGGAAGAGCTCAGGGAAAGCATAATCTAGGACTGGTCCAGGCTTGTGTGCAGCCTAAAACTCAGATTTTTGCAGGATGTAGCACCCTCAAATCTCACTAGAGGACACTGGAAACGCCTGGTGAGGAGCACCAGTGGTGGGCCCACAAGCTCAAGACACACCTTGATGACATCAGCAAATCCCCTCTTCATTTTATTCTTGAAAACTCCTGGCTTTTTTAGATATATTTACAAATCAGAAGTAGTTTTCTTGGTGCTTGGCATGTCAGGTTTTTGTCTGGGATGTGGAAGAGTAGTGTATGATGATGCCTAGGGTGTAAGAGACCCATAAAAGACCATTAGAGGATAAACTCATTAGCCAAGACCTGGAACACGTTGAATGGTCCCTTCTGCTGGACTTTTCCCTCTATTTTTCTACTCAGGATATGTGACTAGTGTTGTTAAAACACAGTGTTGAGTTCCCTGAAAGAGCTGGGATGTGAGAGGCAAATGCAGCACTTTGTTATCGAAACTACTGAAAGTAAAAAAAAACTTGTTAAATCAACTCATTTTTTATCAGTCTAGAGTGTGATTCTGTAGAGTTCTGAGATGGCTGATATAACAAATGATTCCCCCGACTACACAGGGTGCTGTTTCTCAGGAGGGAGACAGGATGCTGGTTTGGGATGGGGTTGGAGGTGATGTCCAAGCTTTGGCTGTCCATGAGGATCCCTTTCATGCCATCTCCCCTGGACCAGCAGCTCCTGGGGAGGGGGATCCTCCCCTTTGACAGAGCCTGCCCCTGATGGTCAGATGACCATCTCATGGGCAGCTCACCAATGCACCACATCATCTGCCAGCCAGTGCAGTCCCAGTGTACTGCAAAGATGAGGGGTGGGGGGATGTAAAAATAATAATTTGAGCAGTTCCTTCAACACCTGGTTTCAGCTTTGCATAAACTAGACCAGACAAGGCAGTTTCAGGCCAGTTCCACACTAGAGAGTTTTGCTGACAGAGGGATGTGATTTTTTTTTTTAAATGATACATTTATATTAGCGAAAAGTCTGGTGAAAACAGTTACACAGCTAGAGGAGTGCTTTTGCTGATGCAGCTTATTTGAAACAGGGGAAGCTGTATAAAGTACAATATAACACCCTTCTGTTGTGCTGGAAGTATTTAGTAGACACAAAGTTTCTAGGCAAAACCTTTTGCCAGTCCTATTCCTAGTTCTTTCCAGCTGATCTGCCCCCTTCCTAAAATATCTTGCAGGAAGCTGGTCCCATTTGCTAGGTAGATTTTCTTCCAATATCTGGGAAACATTTGGACTTTGGACTGGACTCATTTCCTAAGGCTCTATCATGCCCTAGACTGAAAGATATTCTCCAGAGCACACAGTGAGCTTCAGTAGCTGCTTCTCTAAGGCTTGTACCTCACATCTTGGAGTCTCTTCTGCAGGACACTTTGGCCATTGGGAAAACAAGCTTTTCACATGTCCAAATCACCTTCTTGTGAGATGGGGACAACGTACGAGCTGCGTGGTGTTAGGTGGGGCTTTGTGCACCACTACAATCTGAACTTTTTGTTGCCAGCAAAGACCTCAAAACACCTCTCTGCATAATAAGTTCCAACATAAAGTAGGAATATTTCTTGCTTTAATAGGTCTATCAAATGGCTATTTCTGTTTTTCTCACCTATCAGAAGTGTACCTATATCTCCCTAAAACTATTTTTCCTACCAGTTCAGCAGCCTAGCTGAAGGCAACATAATTCCTGCTTTTCAGTGGGCAGCACACTTTTTGTTGTTGTGGATAACTCAACTGCAGGGTTGAAAGCTCCTAATATCCTCATTCAATAGCCACTGCATGAAAAATTATTCACATCCAAGGCTGTAAAGTAATTTGCCAATGTGCAGGTGCATCTTGGAGAGGGGAATTTTGATCAAACACTGGTTTGAAGCAGAACAGATTGCCTACTCCAGTGATTTCTCAGTGAACAAAAGTGACATGAATTGCCCAATTAGTCAGCCAGAAAAGGGTTATTGCAAACCAGTGTTTTGTTCAGCTTTAGGTTAACCTGTACACTAAAAAAATAAATTAAATTTTTAAAAATTATTTCGATATTTACATATATTTATTCAAATTAGTTACATCTGCTCTGTAACGTGCTCTGAAAAAACCCTCTCGGTTCACACATTTACATAGTGTTTAATGAATCATAAATAAGACATTTATGAATCATGTGCAAATGGCCTGTTTACATACACGATGTAAACTATGTAAATTTCCTTTTTTTCTGGGTGTAATGGTGGTAGTCTTTGAACAGAAACCTGATCAAGAGGAATCACTCAGCCCCCTCTGAGATCCTTCTGACAATCATTTGTTTTCACCAATATTTTCTGGCGGTGTCTCATGAAGATCCCCAAACTTGGTTTAAGTCCAAGTATAAATCATAGAATCTTTTGGGTTGGGAGGGACCCTGAGGATCATCCAGTTCCAATTCCTGCTCTGGGCTGACTCCAGCAGGTTCCTGTCCCTCCTGTGCTGGGAGCCCAGGGCTGGGTGCAGTGCTCCAGGTGGGTCTCAGCAGAGCAGAGCAGAGGGGCAGAATCCCCTCCCTGCCCTGCTGCCCACGGGGCTCTGGATGCAGCCCAGGACACGTTTGGTTCTGTGAGTGCACAGTGCTGGGTCACCCTGAGTACCCTTGTTCAAAATACAATTATCCACTAGCAGAGAACGTCCTGCTCTGGCATGAAATACCACCTGTCTGAGCTATCTCAGATATTAACAATCTTATAAGTTAACTTTATATTTCAAAAAACAATTTAAGTTTCAAAAACTTTGAGTATATTTCAAATGAACTTTATAAATATATTAAAAATCTCATCCAGACTGGTAGATACAAGTCTCTGAGTGGGCATGAATGACAAATCTCCAGTTTACAGGCTGTGACTTCCGTTATATCCTGATTTTAAAAAGCTTATGTTAAACATTTTTTTCCTGCAACTTATTTAGTATTGCGAGGGCTACTAACTTATGTTATTTTTCATTTGGACTTGATTCCAATATACTATATTTATCACATTCCTCTTGGATTGCAGTTTGAGCAATGTTGTCATTTCAGTTACTGCAAACTGACTGCAAAAACTGATCAGAAGAAGATGATTTGGAAGACTTTGGTGCCTAAATTTTAAGAGGCAGATAAAGATTTTATATATAACCAATTTTATATATAACCATTTTTGTTTGTTGTTTGGTGGTTCGGTTCTTCCAAAATTTGCTGGATTATTTTCCAGTACTCATGTGAAGTCAGAGGCTGTTAAGGTTTTTTGAGTCAGCCACCTGAAAAGACAAGCAGCTTCTGAGATGTGTCACCTCGGTGAAGTCACCATTGGTGTTGCATGTGATACTGAGCCATCTTGGCTTTCACATCCCTCCTGAAATATGGTAAGCATCTCTTTATTTTGTTCCAGAAGACAGAAAACTCTTTGTGGGCATGCTCAATAAGCAGCAGTCGGAAGACGATGTGCGCAGGCTATTCGAGGCGTTTGGCAACATCGAGGAGTGCACAATCCTTCGGGGACCCGATGGCAACAGCAAAGGTAAGGGGTGCCCTGTGCTGAGCTAGACCCCGGTCTTCATGTATATATAATTTTCTGGTGTGACAAAAGTATCTTGCAGCCCCCAGAACAGCACCTCTTACTTCAGGAGGGGGCACATTTTTACTCTGCTGGACACTCTCTGCTTGTGCATCAGAGGAAAAAGTTGATTGTGGTGTAAAACACTCATCTCCAGTGGGCTATGGGTCACCACATGCAAACTGATGCCTCCCCTCTGAACAGGGCCTTTACATTCACTCAAGATGTGCTCTCCCCACCCCACTGAAGAGGATGACTTTCTTTAAAAAAAGCCAATATTGGTACTTTACATCTTGACTCACCGGCTCCATCATCACCTCTGTTTATCTCTCACCCACCAGCCCCAGGTCTTTCCCTTCTTCACCTGGTCTTTGCATGGACTTGTACCAGGCAGCAATTGCAGCTGCAAGGGTACAGGTGCCAGTTTAGATATTACACTCATTACACATTTACTGTTTGAAACACACAAATACTTCATTAAAAAACTAGGCGTCTTTCCTTCTTCTGCCACTTTTTTTTTACCTGGATAGCACAAAAAATCTTCTGCTACAGCCCAGGTGTGAGAGTAAGGTTTCTGTCTTGTCCAGGAAGGTCATATTTTTCCTCCATAAGTCTCTAGACAAAGTAACTTCAATCTGAATAGGAAACCCTCTCCTCCTGGCAGTTAATGTGTCCATTAAATATTGATCTACATATAATATAGCATAAACTGTGTTGGCATGTGCAACACCAGAGAAGAGGCCAGTCCTGCCGACACAGTTCTTATCTCACTGGATATTTTGACAAGTGACAACATCAACCAGCACATTTTTGCAGCAGGGAGGCAAAAAAATCTAAATCACAGTGATGTACTGGAGAAAGATATTGTTATTCCATAAAATCACTGGTGGCCAAAAAAAAAAATACTTTGCACCAGCCTCATAGCTGTTCAACACACATCAGCACAGATCAGCCTTCCTGATATAAATGGCTGAAAATAAGCTGTGGGCACCTTTTTTCAGTTTTGTGGTTACTTCATTTCCACAACACCCAAAGACAGGGGCTGGCCCACAGGGAAGTAGTAGGCTAGGATGTCCTAGAGAAGCTCCAACCATCATAACAGCAGACAGTTAAGCATGTCATTCACTGAACAAATCAGTAAATTGAGGAAAAGCAAAAAAAAAAAAAAAGTCTGTCTGCTTCCACTTGGAATGAAATCTAATGACAAAGGAGTTAAACAGAGTAATAATAAAGGCAATAAAGTCTGAGTTCTGTAAGAAACAAATTCCAGAGGAGATCCAACCCACAGACTTGTCTTCATACTTGCTCTATCTTTTTTTTTTTTTTCCTTCTGAAACAATTTCATTATAAGACAAAATCTGAGTGGCAGCTCCATATTGCTAACCAGTTTAATTATTAGTGCTAGCAGGCTGCAGTCTCAGGCTGACGTTTCACTGAGCTGTTCAGGATCAATACTGAGCCTTGACAGAGTTAATATTACCAGCTTCCATTTGCTGGTGCTATTTACTGAGAATGTGAAGCTCCTAATTTACACACACACGGTTTCGTGCATGCACACATGCACACAGAGCAGTCAATCCAATGGAAAACTTAAGGCTAGTGCCCTTATCTTAGGAGACAGTCAGGCAAGCCACAACTCCCACAAAGTTATTCCCAGTCTGTAATGTTTTCCATCTGCTAGAAACCAATGTGACACACATTGCTTGTGAGCTACTTATTTTGGGTAAAACCCATAAGGCTTAAATTCTACGTAAGTTGAGATTTAAGCAGATTGTCTAAATTCCAGATAGCAGCCAGATCCCATGCACTTAAATCCTACCCAGCCCACCAGGTATCCCTGTGGTGAGCCTCTACACCCTTCAGGTAGCTCAGTGCAAGCACTGCTCTCAGAAGCTGAGTTGTAGCTCCCCAGTTTAATCCCATCACAGTCCAGGCATAGCCAAAAAGCTGCCTAAACCTTTTCTGAAGCTGTGGGTGCTCTCCTGAGCCATGGGCCATGGCCTTCAGGGTCTGCAGAAATACTTCCTGCAAGAGTTGCAGTGCTAGGAATGGTGGCTGGAGCAGGTAACCAAGTGGCAGAAGAGTTGGGGCTGAGGAATTTCTCACCCTGAAGGGAAATGCAGCACCTGTGTTTCCTGGGAGAGGATGGAGTGATTCCACACCACTCCATGTAAAGCTCACCAGGGTTCAGTCAGGAGTGCAGCAGTTGTCAGGTGAGGGACCTGAAGTGGATCCAGAAGGACCCACAGAGTCTTCATTGCTGCTGTTCTCTGTGCAGCTATTCTTTTTTCCTTTCTAATTTTTTCCCATTCAGCAGTCTGCCTCAATTAGTCAGAAAGTAAAAATTTCCAACAGCACCCTCCACAAGAAGAGCCTTACTACCCTGTGCAATTACAATCCTAGGGCCTGATTCTGCAGTCTCCTCCAAGCTGACAAAACAATCAGGGCAGCCCTTCCAGCTCTAGTCTGGAAGCAAAGGAACAAGAAAACCTTAAGCACGTGTATCACCCTGTTCAGCAGAGGTTATATCTCTGTGCGTGTCAAAATCCCTTCACACTCCAGAGTTGCTCCTGTCAAAAGGACACCATTGTTCTGAGAAGAGTGACATGACTCACATCCTCAGCTCACTCGCTCCTGGAGGCAGTTCTGGTGACAATGGGAAGGCAGATTATGTGCATTCCTGGTGTTGTGTACAGAAGCCATCTGATTAAATGCACAAACAAAAGGACAAAATGTTGGGATCTCTGCTATTGCCTTGCCATTTACACCAGTAAAAGCTGAGTTTTCACTCATCCTGCTACCTCAAAACCTACTGGAATCAGTTAATAGGAAGCAGTAGGAGGGATCCCATTAGCATCCTGAGCATTAAACAAGATAAATGCCTGCTACTCCCTTTATTCCCACCTTTATCCAGCTCCACTGATCCATCAGGACCCTCAGCACAGGGGTGAATTTCACCTGACAAGAGTGAAGCCTTCAACATGACAGCAGCACCACAGCCAAAAATCCTGCTCTAAATGAAATTGGTGACTGGAACTGGAAAGCTTTTGTATATTTGCTAATCAGCATCTTCTTTTTAGAGGCAGAAAGTACAAAAGAATCTCTGCAAATAATTAAACACCCTAATTCTGGATTATCTCTGATTAATGAAGAGGAAGACGCAGTATCTCAGGAGCCTGGGAATGCTGGGCTGGGATTATGTCATAATTGATCCCTATTGTTTCCAGCTGAAGTTTATCTATCTCATTTTCTCATGATTGTCTCCTCTCAGCTCCTTATAAATTAGATCCAACTATTAGCAATAATGATCGGGCCTTTCCTGAAATACAGCCTGAGCACAGTGCTGAGAGGGTGATGCAAAGTGAACAGCCCTCAAAGTGAACTGTAAGATATTTTATATGTGTATATTATTTTTAGAACGGGCTATCACTACTTTCTTCAGTCTCATTTCTATCAGCCTGCAGTGTTGATTTTAGGGACCTTTGGGGTTCATTCTTCTACTTTGCATCTCTTCTACTTTCACCCTGCACTGTAGGGATCCAAAAGGGTGTGAAGACTTTCTAAATGTGCTGCAAAGGGGCTGAAGGAGAGCCATCCCACTGTCAGGACTGGCATCCCATGCCCTGCAATCTGCATCCCTTCAGGGAAACCGAGAGGGCTTTGCAAATTGATTAAAAGCTCAAAAGTCGTTGGTAGTAATAGAAGGGGATGGAAGCCAAAACTTCTCAGATCTCTCCCAATCTGTTCTAGAAACTGCCTTAGCATATGGAAATTACCCTTCCCATCTCTGAGTCAGTTTGCTTGTAGCTAGGAGTTTTGGCAGTACTTTCCCCCACCCTAGAAGTGCATGTAACCCTTTGAAGTGTTGATCATTTTTGCACTCCAGCACATATCCATAAATGCCCCTTTCTGCCCTAAAACCTTATGTAAGAGTTTGGTGTGAGATTCCCCGCACAGCAATACAGGCCAGAGAAACACTGCCCACATTTCTCCAATGTCCAGAAGAGAACACCTACACAGGCACTGACTTTGCAGCTACAAAAAACTAAGATTCAAGTTTTAGTGGTGGCAGGATGGTAATCAACACATGGGTACCTCTCCCACCCCTGCTACTTCACCAGAAGGTGTCTCATGCTTTGCCAGACCTACGTGGCTTGGAGCCAAGACAAGCTCTGGGCAGTCTGTCACAGAGCTCTACCAAGCACTGATAGGATAAGGTACCTTGTGGGTTTGGAGTTACTTGAATGCCTTCTGTGCATTTGTCCTGTGGTTGCTTGTATCAAGTATGTGCAGATTTCCAGTAACTTGCACACGCTTCCATGTTGTTTCCCACAACCACAGAGGGAGAAACACTCATCATTAACTCTAATACAAATAAAAGAAACAGCTTTTTCACCCAATAAATTGTAAAACTGTGCAAGATTCTGCCATGGAAAGCTGTGGATGTCAAAACATGACTGGATTCAAGATGTACTCGCTAAGTTTGTGCCTGTCAGTACTTATTACAAGCAATGTGGGGAATTCTGGAAGCAGCTTAGCCTTAAGATGTCCTCAGGCTGATGATGTCTGGTGTCTGGACTCTGGAAGAGGACCAGGACACTTTTTTCTGTTATACTTTCTTCACAACCATATTATGGTCAGTTCTGAGGACAGGATGCTTAGCTAGATGGAATTTCATGGTATCCTTGCAAACTTTCTTACGCTCTTCTTTTTCCTCTTCCAGGGTGTGCGTTTGTGAAATACTCTTCACATGCAGAGGCCCAAGCTGCCATCAATGCCTTGCATGGCAGCCAGACAATGCCGGTGAGTAGCTCTGTCACACAGGCAAGTGAGAATTGGGCCAGCCCTGGCTGCCCTGTGGCCTGATTGAGGAGGAGAAATTATTTATCTGTATTCTGCAACTCATCATCCAGGAAGGCCCAGGGCCTTGGGTGTGCTTAACTCATAAGAGGAAAGGCTGGGATGGCACTGTCATTCCTCACAGAACCCCAGTGGGTGCTGTGTTCTGTCACCAGCAGTTTTGAGGGCCTGAAAAAAAGACATATGGTTCACACATGCCAAAAAGTTTGGGTCAGACTCACCATGGGCACAACCTTTCAAGTTTCAGAGGGATGAATCAAGTAGAAACTGGTGTCTAAGAGTTTTTTCATTTCCCCTCCTCAGACAGTCCCTGTGTCTAGGCAAAGGATAAAGAACTTTTTGCCAGCACTCAGCAGAGAGAAGCATGCTCACATCATGGCAGTAGGGGCTAGAGACAAATCCCAACAGTGATGGGCACCTGTCTCTGTTACCACAAAAGTACCAACCTAGGCAAAGGTCTGGTCCCCTACACCTGCCCTTTGAAAGTGTGGCAGACCAGTTACTGGATCTTCCAGGAAATATCGGAGGGATCAGTCCACTTGCACAAATTTCTACTCATATGGGGTTTCAAGACTGATTGTTCAATTAAATAGAAATGGAATTGTATTTTTGATGCAAATAGATATTTGTACACCATCATGAGACAGAGAAGAATGTAAGGCATTCCACTGTCAGTAGGAGAAGAAAATCTGGTATAACTTGTTTTGGTTTATTATAATAGCGTATTATTTTTATTACTAATTATTCACAGTGTAAATCATGGAAGGCTAAGAAGCATGTTGACAACTTGGAAAGGATACAAGAAAGCTCAATTAAAAATATTTGAGAGTGTAAAATCTCCCTTTCAGTAAGAGACTCTAATGTAAATTCATGAATTTATCAAAATAAGTTTAAAGTGGGCCTGACAGATTTTCTCTAGATTTTTGCAGGGATTAAAAAGGAAAATTCTTTACAAGCAAAAAGGTTTCTAAAACTAGCAAACTATCAAGATCTCATTTTTTGGAACCCTATC
Source organism: Peucedramus taeniatus (assembly GCA_013400575.1). Classification (NCBI taxonomy): domain Eukaryota; kingdom Metazoa; phylum Chordata; class Aves; order Passeriformes; family Fringillidae; genus Peucedramus; species Peucedramus taeniatus. Next base: position 72,270 of record WBNO01022597.1, read on the forward strand.
TTAGACAACTCAGTTTAAAAATGGTACATGTTTACCAGTGATGGTACCAAAAAAAGTCTCCTCAAAGATGGGGTCTCCGTTTTTTTAAGTACTTAAATACTTTTAAGAGTCTCTTCCTAAAAAGCTCCTTCTAAAAAAAACAGATGTTGGGTTTGATGCTGACATCCCATACTGATATATTATGGACATCTTTCCTGAGACAAGTTACAGAGGTACCTTTGGTGACTTTCTTTCAAACTTTGACCCAAAATGACAGTGATGGTGACATAAGCTGATATCAAGAATTCCAATTTAGTAGGGTGTGGTACCACAAAAAGGTTTAGTCAAAAGTCAGTCCTCATCCCAAAAACCCTGCAAATTCCTGTGACAAAGACAAGAGGAAGATGAGAAAACAGATAAAACCCAAGGAGAGTTAAAGATTTTATCTAGATCTAGTATACCCAAAATATCATTTTTCCTCCTCAGCTCTTTCCCTTCCTACTTTCAGAACACTTTGGATTACAAAAACCTACTCATCTCACAACCACCTAGGAACAACTTAAGACTCCATCCTGGTGGTATCACCTGAGCTTAGGACATACAAAACACCTGAGAATTTGGCCACTTCATAGATCAATTTTATGGGACCATTTGTCCTCTTGACTTATCTGACTCCAGCACCTGTTATAGAAATATTCTTTAATAACCAGAGCTGGGCATCTGAAAAAGCAACACAATTTATCCTTTACTAGATGGCCACCCCAGACTCAGAGCCAAGTTTCCACAGCTTCACAAGTTTACATGAGTTGGCTGAACCTCACAGTACATACTTATAGTTCACAGAAAAAGCAAGGAGAAAATTAATTTATAAGCTAAATTATGTGGCATTGTCTTGTGTCTCCCATGATCTACAAGCAGGCACAAGACTGCTACCATGTCTCTGCAGACTCGTGAGTGACCAACACTCAATGAAGACATAGAGCACAACGGGTTTTTCCCACAGTGGCTCAAAATTTCTAAGGCTGTTAGAATAAGATAGGCCAAATCCTGCCATGATCTCTGTGCCCATTCTTGTTTTCATGGTATTTTGGGGTGTGCAGCGTTGCTCAGGACTCACATGGACGTTCACAGGGAAATGCAGCCACCTCGTGGTGAGATGCCGACGCAGCCCATCGCGCTTGGGAAGGAGGGGGGCATTTCTGCCATCTTCCTTCAGCCCCCTTCCATTCCTCTCGCCACTAGGACTGGCCTCATCTGCCCGGCTGCGATGCCAACTCAACGCTGTTCCTGTGGCTCAGCCAATTTCAGCATCTCTTGGTTTGTCCTCGTGTACCACCAGCAGGGCATCCATCATCATTCTCGTCAGGTCTCGAGCCGTTCGTTCCTGCGGCAGACTCCTGTTTCTCCACAGCTGTCAGGATTATTGCTCTACTGTGACTTCCTGTTCACACAACATATGTTGCCTAATAGTTTCAAAAGGCAACTTTCTTTTATGAAAGTTCCTTTCTTTTTTTTTTTTTAATTAACCTTACCTTGGACAAGTGCCTGACCATCAGCCATTACAAACCTATTTCTCTATGCAAGGCACTTGTTTCTCCTAAGGGTCCACCAAGTCTAAATCTTTCCAGTTTTTACACAATTTCCTTTAGAAATAAGCTACCCAAAATCCCCTACTTTTGAGCAGGCACAAAGTTCCTTCTATATCTACCTGTTAAGAGAGCTTCCTTTTTGTCTTTTTACATCATATTTTCTATCAGTTCATCAACTTTATGAGAGTGTTTTACTGGATCTCTGTATCATCCTTTTTAAGAGATCATAATCTTCATGTACTTTTGCTTGTCTTTATAATATGTTTACAGCAATTATATGTCCTGTACTTTTAGCTTTGATTATTCCATCCCTTCCTGTCTCTGTTTCCCATCCATATGTGAACAGAAACAGGTCTCTTTCTATCATTCTCTTCTCTTCCTATTCCAAGTCTTGTCCCTAACAGCCTTTTCCACCAACACAAATTCAGCTGCTATTGCTGTAGTGACAGCTTGCAGATCTAATTTCTCTGCTTCAGGACTGACTCCTGTCCAACCCAAAATCTTGGTCCATCTTTCCAGCATCTCCTGGTGGCTGTTTAGCTGTCAGAACAAGCTCAGTATGTACAAAACTGAACTCTTTAACTTTTCCACCCAAAACCTGTCTCTTCTATTTTCCACCTTCATTCTCAATCACTGTGGACAGTATTATCATTCTACCTGTCAGTCATGCTCCTTCCTAGCATCACCCTCAGTTTGGTTTTCTCCTTCTCCCCATCTCTTCATATCTGGGCAATAGCCAAATGTTGAAGAGTCATTCTGCAGAGCACGTCTTACTAATCTAAGATATGGCCTTGTCCATCCACCCACACAGAACAAACTCTTCCCAAAACTTCATTGAACTATCATAGAATGGTTTGGATTGAAAGGGACCTTAAAGATCATCTACATGTCCATTAGCAGGAGTAGAGACACTTCCAACTGGACCGGGTTGGTCAAGGCCGTACCCAAGCAGGCCTTGGTCACTGCCAGGGATGGAGCACCCACAGCTTCTCTGGGCAGCAGGCTCCACTGCCTCACCACTGTCACAGCAACAAATTTCCTCTTAACAGCTGATCTAAGCCTGGCCTTTTTCAGTCTGAAGCCATTCCCCTCTGTCCTGTCACCCCAGACCCTTGTCAAAAGCCCTCTTCATCTCTCTTGTAGCCCTTTAGGCACAGGAAGGTGTTATAAAGTCTCCCCAGAGCCTTCTCTTCTCCTCTCTCTACCCTGAACAACACCAACTCTCTCAGTCTGTCTTCACAGGAGAGGTGCCCCTGCCCTGTGAGCATCTTTGTGGTCTCCTCTGGACTCGATCCAACAGGTCCATGTCCTTCTTATGTTTGGACCCCCAGAGCTGGATGCAGCACTGCAGGAGGGATCTCAAGAGAGTGCAGTAGAGGGGCAGAATCACACACCTTTAAGTCACAGGTACTATTCTCCTACCCAGAAGCTACACAGGATTAAAAAATAGAGTATTTTTTTGCATCCTTTTCACCATCTCGCTCACTGTGGCAACTCGGAATTCCTTTGGTTATGAACTCACTCCTGGAAGAGGTAGAACAGTACTGTTAGTGTGCACATTTCCTGCACAGGGGTGAGAAGAAGTGAAGAGTGTGATGTGTTTGGCTTATCTTTAACAGTGTAAAAGTTTGTGACCTATTCTAAATATCTTCTAGGATTTCTGCAGAAATCCGAGAGAGACATTTCCAGAGATTTCTGCATTCTTCACTTTTTCTGTGCTAGGATGGGCAATATCACCTTCTGGGCATGCCTGTCCCATTATAATGGGTAACTCAATAACAGACTTAGACTGAATACCTGAGGTGGGACTCATCTAACCTAATTTGAGACATCCAGAAGTTAAGAAATTCATGTCTGAGGCTGTCATCTAAGTTTGTCATCTAAGTTTCTCTTATAATCAATAGAGGAAAATAGATACCTCTGGAGAAATTTTATTTTACAGAAATAGATTTTGAAACCTGTCAAACTAATAGGCAAGCCCAAATAGAAGTGTGCTTTTTAGCTAATTTTAGGCATCAATTTGCTCTGGTACTCCAGCTCCAAAATAGTGGTTCTTCATCCAAAGTGCAACTTAGAATGAAAAAAGGACCAGAACAAAAACAAGACCAGTGCTTAAAAATTAAAGCCAGTGCAGCTTAAAGTGAGCACTTCACATTCAATGCGAGGAGACCTGAGATGTGTCCTGGGTGTTTGTTGCCCAGATAAAGCAATTTGGGATTCAGAAATCAGGCATCCTGCAGCAGAGTCCCCTGACTCCTGTTCCATTAGATGTGCTGTGAACTTGCTTAACACACTGTCAGCACTATCTTCATTCCATATCTTTCTTTAATTAATGATGTTTAAGGCCATCAAGGCCTCCAGCTTCTGTAAGGTGGCTTCGCCTACCACACAGACCAAATCCTCTCTTTATTTTACTACAGAAGCCTGCAGGAGCTTGGTCAAGGCACTGCATTTCCTCTGCATCCAGGCACGAGCATTCCAAGTCTATCTACGGCTGGCTGAACATTTTCCATGAAAATTACTTTTCAGATGGAATCCTTGGTTTTTTGAAAAGGGAAAATGTGAGACTTGGATACAAGCACTGAACAGACATCTGCCTTTCAGAGAAAGATTCAGTTTTGCTGAACTTTGAAAAAACAGTAGTGTTGCAATGCACAACTTCGTTAACTTAGGGGCTTTCATTTAAATATTTTTCCATGCAGCTCATACACAAATGACAAAACCAAATTCAAATCTCTTCCCAGGAACCATCTATATCAAATTATGCAATTATTGCTCAGTGTTGTTAGATGACATATAGATTAGATCTGTAGTTGTTGTACTTTACACTTTTTATTAAGCAAGAAAATATGAATGGCATAACACCTTGAAGGAGGTTGATTTTGAACATCTGTCCATCATGTTCTTTGGAAGTCCACCCACAGTACAAAAATTCCCAGCCAAACATGGGTAACAGTCAGGTGAAAAAATTGTCTTCTTTCCTTAGACAATGTATTGTTCATCCCTTCATACCATAAGAGATTTTTTCCCGTTATTTAAGCTAAAGGAATTTGTCACCTCTTTGGCTTATCAGGTAAGAGTGGCTTAAATATGAGAGTATCAAAAACTGCCCCAAGAATCATTGAATCACAGAATGGTTTGGGTAGGAAGGGACCCTGAAGATCATCTAGTCCCATCCCTGGCATGGGCAGGGACACCAGGCACTAAACCAGAACTTACAAGGGTCTTTGTCTTGTACAGTGGCCTCTTTCAAACTAATGGCAAACGGGGCACTGGTTCTCATCTTCCTGGCTTTGGATGCTCAGGCACCCCACCAACAAAACCACCCCCAGCTCACACTAATGACTGCTGCTGTTATTGCTGTGCATTCCTGTGGTGCAGCTATGACTTTGCAGAGCTCCGTGAGGCTGCCTTCAGACACAGCCCCACTGTGGAAACCAGCTGAACAGCTGTGCTCACCCCCCACTAACACAGCAGAGGAATATTTAGGTGAATTTGGGGTGGAGGGGAAAGCAGTGCAGAGTCTGCAGAAGGAGCTCTGAGCAGGTGGAGAAAAGGAGGAAAATGGGCCTTTGTGGGCACAATGAAGCTGCAGCCTGGGTGCTGCGCTCACAAATGGTGGGGAAGCAGATTTTTTTTTTTTTTTTTTTGGAGCAGGCTGCACCAAAGCACTGAGTCGGCAAGAACTCCCAGGGAGGAGCAGCCTGGTGGCTCCGGTGAGTGGGGGGCCACAATGCCGTAGATCAGCTGAGGTATTTTTAACAATTATTTTGATATAAACAGCTCTGAACTTGAGGAGCTCCATGTAAATGGGAAGCAGTGGGGCTTGTAATTAGATTTGTGTACACTTTCATAAATTGCTGGAAAACATCAAAGCCGTGATAGAAGGCTGTGGTGCACTTTATTTCCTTCTTCTGTTCTTCTGTTAATTGAATGGTTGATGTGTGGATAGGAAGCGTTGGCTTCGCAGAGTACTATTTACAGACCCGCTGACAGCTGCACTGTGAAAATTAACAGGAACAGAGCAGCCTCTGTCACAGCTCTTCCCATGAGGGACTTGCTTCAAATTAGATCATTTCTTTCATAGGAGAAACTTTCCTCATCGCTCCTCCCTTCTTCGCAAATACGCACTCACATCCAGCTGCACACTGCCCTTCTCCCCTCAGGCTCATGGCAGCCTTTAGTGCTCAGAAGGGTTTGTCATTTCCACAAAGTTGGGGTACTCAGGCTGCTGTTTAAAAACTCTAGTGCGTTCCATTTCCAGCAAGACACATTTGTTGGGAAGTCATCCAAATCTGTGAGCTGGATGCGTGGAGCCAACAGCTTCATGTTTGCAGGTCTCTCATTAACTAGAACATTCTTTTCATCCTGCTAGAAACTCTAGTAGACATCCTCTCAGACTACTACTGTTAGAAATGTGGTTACTCTTGTTGCTAGAGAAAATTGCTGTGTGCTAAACACCATAAAAACCTCTGACAGGACAGTTCCTACACTCAGCAGTTTGCTAACTAAAGGCCAGGGTTAACCTGGCTGGATGAATTACTTCAAAGTGTCAGTCAAAGTATAAAACTTCAAGGTCATCTACACTTTTGTTACTGTTGATGGAGAGAGTCTAGGACCTGAGAGAGACTGTCTTGAATAGCTGAGGGCTTAGAATTGATACCCAAAATGCCTGCAATTGCATCATCTGTATGTCTCCTTACAAGAGAGAAGTAAAAGAAACAATAACACAATGTATGGGGGTGAACAAGTCTTTTACATAATTAATCTATATGTTTAGCCTGTTCTTAGCCAAGTGACAGCAGTTCCTGGTTCCAGTAGAGAAGTAATAACCAGTGAACACCTGAGAATTTAAATCTTAATATTTATTGATATCTGAGAAATACAGAATAAAGAATATCAAAGTCGAAGCCTTCAGTTCACCCCCTCACTGAAAATGTCTTCAAAACATCCCAGTAACATAAACAAAACCATAGACAAACCCATAGTATAAACAGATAACAATTAAACAGACCACGATTCAGAATAGTAATTAACCAAACAAAATTTACTTTCATTAAGATTCCAGCATGGGCTCAAGTTATCAGTTAATAAAAGCCGCATTGTGAGAGTCAGTAGAGACAGAGTCACTGAGCCCCTCAGGCTGTGAGGGTAAATAGAATCACAGTATCACAGAATGGTCAAAGTTGGAAGAGATCTTTAAGTCCAACTACCAACCCAACACCACCTTTGTAACTCCTAAACCACATCCCTCAGATCCAGATGCCTCATAAACACCTCCAGGGATGGTGACTCCATTAGGGCAACCCTAACAGTGGTTTTTTTCTAATATCTAGTCAGGATCTCTCCTGTCTCACCTTAAGGCCGTTTCCTCTGACCTTCCACTGCAGCCATAGTAGGAAAGACCAGTCCCCACCTCTCTATAACTTCCTTTTAGGTAGACATAGAGAGCCACAAGTTCTCCCCGTGAGCCTCCTCTTCTTGAAACTAAAATAGGAAATGGAAAATCCATTAGACTTTTCTTTTGCATGACCACAGAAACATAAAGAGGAGATTCCCAGAGGTAATCCAGGCTGAAAGTTGATGAAACCCGAGCATCTAAGTATCTTTCATGACTCATACCTGAGTTTGGCTGAAAGTTAGTTGCCCAAAGTCACAAAGCCTAGGACAGAGTGAGGTACCATCACTGCCAGTCCACCTGTCCAAATTAGTGCAGAAGGCTGAGGCCTGTTTTGACACGCTGGGTGTTAGAGAAGCTGATGGGTGAAGGAAATGCCAACTCTGACCCTATTTTTCTCTTTTCTGTTGATTTGAACTCTCTAAAGAGCACACATTCCTTGCAATGTCTTTGTACAACACAGAGGCTGTCTTGTTTAACTCAGGGCAAAGCACAGCACATCCATTCCTTGTATTAAAAAATAGTAATCACTTAAAAACCCATTAATAAGTCACCAGCAGCAGGCATGGCCCTCTATCCACTAATTAATGGTTTTTTGAATATGCTACTTAAACACCATTTATAAAGGTGTGTGTTGTCCTTTAGGATGAAAAAAGCAGTGGACATGTAATACCTACATGTTAGTTTGCAGCCATTTCTACCACCAAAGTCCAGTGACTCTTGATAGCTCATTTTTGCTTTCCATTGAGCAGTGGGCTCTGGATAGAGGGGGAAAAAATCTCATAGACCCCATCCCACCACCTCCATCAAGACTGCTGATTCTACAAGCTTTGGGACAGCAGGTTCCCAGTGTCACCATAATTTCCCTTAATTCTTCCTATAAAAAGTAAGATTGTAAGACTGTGTTCCCCGCCACTCCCATAGTTTCATAAATTAATTCAATTAATAAACTAATTAATCATGTTTCTGGGTCCCAGAGCAGAGATCCAGGCAGCCTGGCTGCCCGACACAGGGTGTGAATCATGCTGCCCCCAAAGATGGCCTTCTCTTCTCTGGTTACATCTCCAAAACCACAGAGTCATCCAGCAGGACACTGAAGTGACTAGTGGGACATGAGAGAGATCACTGGACATCTTCCCTGGGCTTCTCTGCTCCCTCTGACCCACAGCCTCCACACAGGACACAACCAACAACTGCTTGTGAGCCACATTACCTCATTCTGGGGAAAAAAAAAATGGATTGGCACCCACCCATCCCTTCACAGGTCCAAGGGGAGCTGGGCATTAAATCAGCAGCTGTGGAGGTGGCCTCAGGAAAGCAGGAACAGGATCATGCCACTACTGAGAATTGCCCAGGTCCTGGTGATAACAGCAGCCCCTGCAATTCTTGCTCCACTCAACTCTTGTCTAATCTGTGTGAGACTAGCACTTGAGGGGCTAAAATCATTCACAAGCAATGACCTTCCTGGGATATCAGAGCCATTGACAAGCCTCCAGCGTGGGAGACATGAAACAGTCCCTGCCTGCCAAGGGAGTTCCTGGCCTACTGGAGGTAGCTCCACTGGGCATCACCACCTTCCTCTAATAAAGATTAAAGATGTCAGCATTGTCTTTACCTCTTCTGCTTGCTTTGGGGGCATTTCTTTCTTCCTCCTTTTCTCTTCCTGTATCTTTTGATCTAAGCCTCATTTATATCAGTGGGAGCTTCCTACATAGTTAAGTAGGCTCTGGATCAGCATTAAATCACTCTGGATGCTTCTCATTTTTCCCTTTAATTCACTCCTTCCCAGCCTTGCTCAGGTGTGTGCTCAGTACTGATAACACACGTTCTTGTGAGGAAAACAGGAAGATCTTAGTAAATGGTAGAATGCTATCCCTGTGCAAAACATAGCATTAGTGATGTGGCAGCTACTGTCCAAATGGGTTTTGCAAAGTTCAAAATTAATTTTTAGAGGACAAAGATGCCCTCAAAGAACCAAAACAAAGAATAAAAACAATGACTATCGAATAAGACTCTCAGATGAAGCTCACACAAATTCATGAATGTGAAGCATCCTACCAGACACCAATGTCTCTGCCTCAGATGTCCACTGGCTAGTGAAATCCCATAGAAGAGCATGCCTGACTTCCCATTCCAAAGCCCTGTTTGGTTGGAGCTCACAGGAATAGTGATTGGGAAGGTGGTGTGTTTCAGTCTTAGTGGAGTGGAATGAAGCAAGGGCAGATCCTTCAACACCAACCAGCTTCTTATTTCACCAAAACCCAGTAGAGCTTCACTGAATTTAGACGATTTCATAGCTTCAGCTGACCATCTGTTTCTCTGTATCAAAGGATGGGTGACACCTCCCTGAAAGCAGAACATTTTCTCAATTAACTGTGGAATCATAGAAAAGTCTGGGTTAGAAGCAACCTTTAAATCCCATCTGGTCCAGTCCATGGCTGGACAGTGCTTGGAGATCTTCAGTTTAAATATGCTGCAAAAATTTAAATCTTTTAAAAGATTCAAAAATTCAAATTGCTCTGTTGAGCAATATGGTTTGCACCATGATAGCCTAGAGTCTTGCAGCATGACAGGGATCTGGGAGGCACAGTCATGTGCAGGCTGTTGGCACTGCACATGGAAATGCTCTTTTATGTCATATGAACAGCTGAAATGTACCTGCCCAGCTTTCCAGCCCTTTCTCAACATCTTTTTTTTTTCCCCAAGTCATCATAGGCTGTTCATGTCCTCATCCTGAGGTGTCAAAGAGGTGTGAGCAGAGTCCTGAAGCATCAGGATCTCTATACCTGGCTGAGATGCTACTTTGCTTTGACAATAATCAATTCACATTATAACCCTGGAATAATTCCACTTCTCTTATTTTCGTCCTTGCTTGTTTAACTGAAAGGAAAGATCATCCATAGATCTCTCTACTGCAGCTACCAAATATGTTTTTAATAGTAATAATAATTTATAAAAAATATTAAGTTGTTTTTTTTTTTTTTTGGTGTAAGGATATTTTATGGGGAAGTATATTTTTAGTTAATATGGAACTAAACATACTTAATCTTTCAAACCATGTTGCTCTTATTGGAAAGGGGAAATATACAACATTTTCTCTTGGTTTCTGGATTTTATGTCTTTCTTCAAATAGACAAAAAAAATTTACTATTTTCACAGTCCTAACTATCAGTAAAGAACTTCTAGTCTGTTGATGTAACAATACCTCCCACTTCATAATGCATTAAGGAAAGTGAATGATTTTGGGAGGACTTTTGTCATTCATAGACTGAGCTGATAAATGCAGAAGTGCTTGAAGAACTCTGCTTTTAAGTTTAGGTTTTTCAGATATCTGGCTTTGATTCGAGAGGCATACTAACACCTGGGTTATATATTGAGTTCTTCCTAATTAGAATTGGGTACAGTGACACCAGGACTCAATGATTCTGTTGCCCTGTGGAAAGCAATAACTTTAGCTCTGAGAGACACCTGGTAAGTAGTGTATGGGCAAATAAAACCTAAATCAAGCTTCCACTCCAAATAAATTAACAGCTACGGAGACCTGTGAAGGGAAGTACCTGCAGCAACTCTCTCTGCTTAGATATTGCATGAAGAATCTTCTCTACTGAGGGAGCAGCATTATCAAAGGGTCCATCACTACAGTCCTGGATGAATGCCTCCTTTCCCCTCTCCATCTCTGTCACTCTCAAGAGTGTCTAAACCAGCTCTCAGGACTGTAAAGTGGAAATAGCTCCTAGTGACTGCTGTCCTACTCATCTTTCAGATGAGACATGAAATTGAAGCCCTGAGTGCAGAAAAATAACATATTTCACAAGATGGGAGGGATGTTAGTCCTGGTCTTTTGGTCACCTTCCAGCCTGGGTAATTACATTTCTGCCTAGCTGAAATTCCCACTGCTCTGCAGTTTAATTGGACAGTAGTTTCTTTCTCACTTGCCTTAAATCCCAGGCTGGGGTCAAACCCCACTGTCTGATTCAGCAGCCCTATTTTCAATAGAGCTGCATAGGCATTTCCAAAATATTCCAAATTTGTTTTCAAACTTAGGGGACATCATGCCAAATGGCCTGAGCTGACAGAGCCCAAAGCAAATAAATCCCCCTTTGGCTTTTGGGCCTTAACATCAAGGATCCTTGCATGGAAACATTACCCCGATTGTGTTGCTGAAGGTCAGCATCCTCCCAGCTCTGCTTTGTAATGACAAAGGGAGTACTAAGGCAAAATTTCCACCACAAACAAACCCATTTCTGTGGTGGCACTTAGGAATACAGTCATTGCCCAAAAGACGAGCATCCAGCAGCACCTACTCATTTAAGCATCTTTGTGTTCATGGCTGACATTTTGGAAGGCACTTTATAGGAGCTGCACATTCAGGTCTCTTACACTCAAGAGCTTTAGACACTGGAACTTTAATATAACCATTTTTTAAAAATATTTTTGGCCCAGAACTTTTATCTGGCTCCATTTGAGCTAACGAAGATGTAAAGGTCCACCTACACGAGACACCCTTGTGTTAAAGTACTTAAATGTATGTTTGCCTCCAGCAGGAGATTCACTAAGCTTAAAGTGAAACACAATTTAATGACTTTGGCAAATTAGGCCCAGATTCATCAGTTTTGAAGGAAAAAGGTGTCTAACCATCTGTGGAGATTAGTAACCTGCAGAATCAGAGCAGATTTATAGGGCTGGCAGAGAAAGGAAATTCAGGCATATATTCTGCAGGGCCAGATTTTCACAGAACTTTTCCTAAGAATATTGCTCTAGGGAGAAGCAATTAGACACCTGAGCTAGTAGACAGGGATGGGAAGCAGAACAGCCCCCTTGTAGTCCAAGCAGAGGCAGTAAGAGACCTGCTAAGTCGCTTAGGTGCTCACAAGCCAATGGGGACAGATGGGATCCATCCTAAAGTGATGAGGGAGCTGGTGGAAGAGGTCACCAAGCTGCTCTCCCTCATTTATCACCAGTTCTGGTTCACTGGGAAGATCCCAGATGACTGGAGGTGCCAATGTGACATGCATTCATCAGAAAGGCTGGAAGAAGGGTCTAGAAAATACAGACCTGTCAGCCTGACCTTGGTCCCCAGCAAGGTTATGGAACAGATCATTTGAGTGCCATCACAAGGACCTCACAGGATAGCTGAGGGATGAGACCCACCCAGCATGGGTTTAGGAGGGACAGGTCCTGCCTCCTTTGTTGATCAAATGAAGGCTGTGGATGTGTCTGCCTGAACTTCAGCAAAGCCTTTGACACCATCTCCCACAGCATCCTCCTGGAAAAGCTGACAGCCCACAGCTTGGACAGGAGCACTCTTTGCTGGGTTAGGAACTGGCTGGATGGCCAGGCCCAAAGAGTGGTGGTGAGCAGTGCTGCATCCAGCTGGCAGCCAGCCACCAGTGGTGTCCTCCTGGGATCAGTGCTGGGGCCAGTCCTGTTTTATTGATGATCTGGATGAGGGAGTTGAGCCCACCATCATCAAATGTACAGGTGACATGAAGTTATGGGGGAGTGCTGAAGGGTAGGAGTGATCTGCAGAGAGACCTCAACAGGCTGGACAGATGGGCTGAATCCAGCAATGGATGGAGTCCTGGGTCCTGCACTTGGAGCACAACACCCCCCTGCAGTGTGCAGGCTGGGGACAGAGTGGGTGGCCAGTGGCCAGGCAGAAAGGGATGTGGGGGTGCTCTTTGACAGGTGAGTGAACGTGAGCCAGCAGTGTGCCCGGGTGGCCAAGAAGGCAAATGGAACCTGGCCTGTATCAGGAATAGTGTGGCCAGCAGGACCAGGGAAGTAATTCTTTCCCCTGTACTTGGCACTGGTGAGGCTCCACCTTAAATACTGTGTCCAGTTCTGGGCCCCAAATTTAGGAAAGACATTGAGATGCTGGAGTGTGTCCAGAAAGGGGCAACAAAGCTGGTGAAGGGCAGCATAAGTCCATGAGGAACGTCTGAGAAACCTGGGGTTGTTTAGCCTAGAGAAGAGGAGGCTCAGGGGGAACCTCTACATCGCTCTCTACAACTCCCTGAAAGGAGGCTGTAGCCAGGTGAGGGTCAGTTTCTTCTCCCAGGCAAGAGGACACAGTCTTAAGCTGCTCCAGGTGAGGTTTAGTTTGGACATTAGGAGGAATTTCTTCACAGAAAGCGTGATGGGGCATTGGAATGGACTGCCCAGGGAGGTGGTTCCTGGGGGTGTTTAAGAAAAGACTGGAGTGGTGCTCAGTGCCATGGTCTGGTTGACAAGTGGTGTTGGGTCACAGGTTGGACTCAATTATCTCAAAGGTCTTTTCTATCCTAGTTGATTCAGTGATTCTGTGATCTTTCCCTGCTGCCAGGCAGTAATGTTTGGCCTCCTGAAACGCTTTTACTTAATCTGTGTATACACTCCATTTGGAAGACCGTATCTAATGGGAAAAAGTTCCAACAACCAGGCAATAGATTTGTTTTCCTTTGCCTTTAAATGAAATATCAATGGATGGATATTTTATTTTTAGCTGAATATGAAATTTCACAAGCGACCTGTCAAGCTCCTGTTTTCAAGAATGACTTTATTTCACACGTCAAGACAGCCTGGGAAATTAGTTTTTCTCACAGAGGACTCTGATTAGGGATTACAAAGTGAGTGTGGTGCAGAGTGATTTTTCCTCCATCTTTCCCCTCACCCCACCAACCTAGAGAGTGCCTGACTCTGCTGACTAAGGGGAGCAATTCATTACCATGCGGGGGAGGGGGATGGGAAGAAAGATAGTCATATTAAGTAGACTTGCTGGCCCAAGAGAGAATAGGAGAAGCATAATAATACTTAGCCCTTATCATTCTTTTCATCAGTAGATATCAAAGCACTTGAAAAAGGCGGTTGATTTGAGGGGAAAAGAGATAAATTCCAATTGCAAGCAGCCTATTGCAGAGGCACCAGCAGGAAGGCTCACTTTCATGATAGTATCTTCTGACTGTGGGTCTGCAGGGTAGAGAAATTAACAGGTCCTTTCCTCTGAAAAATGCAGAAGTACATTTCAAACGTTATTGACTTACCCAGTGTAGCTCTCATGGGGTTTGGCAAAATATGAGGTCCAGTCCAAGAACCAGAGAGAGCGAGGAGATTATGTATTACTAGTAAATGACAGAGCAGACAGGACCTATTGCCTTTGCCAGCAGACAACAGCTGATTTACACCATGGTTTAACTCCTCATGGAAGCAATAAATAGTCCAGATGAAGGGCTGCAGCATTTTTACCCTATGGAAAACCTGGCCCATTCTGGGGTATTTCTATTGTTATCCAGAGGATTAGTAGAAGGCACTAGAGTAGAAAGCAGCCTTGTTCTGCTGTATACGAACAGCAGTATTTGGCTCCACTGTTAAAAGTTCTGCACTGGCTGATCTGATACAGTTTACTGCCTGATTTCCTTTGGGCCACATGAAAGAGCTGCACATGAGGAACCACACACTGAAAGCATCAATCCCAAGGTCAGTCTTCATATTCAAGAGCAGTGCAGCATCGCTAGTGGCTACACATCTTTAACTGCTTACATGCACATCTCATTGCAGAGAACTCTTAGAAAAACCTCTTCTTTTTCTCTTCTTTCTTTGTAGTGTGTGGTCTAGCTTGAATCTATTTGCCAATGGCCTTTCTGCCCTGTGTGTATGATAGCAATGTTCAAAGAGGCCTGAAGTCCTGCTGCGACAGGCAACCCAGAAAAACATCTCTCAGGAGGCAAGATGAGATCCCATTGGGTCAAACAGCTGCTGTGCAGTCACTATGACTCACATCAGAAGGGAAGAACACTCCAGGGGCAAGCACTTCATGTGGAAGTTACCCATGTTTTCATGATGCCATCTACAATAATAGCTTGGTTTTCGACAGTGTGAGGCATCAGCAAATGCCTGAGGCAGTTTTCTGGCCCTAAGACTTCCAGGGCAAATAGAGATTGAGAGAAAAGGAGAAGGAAGAAGATACCAACTTATTTACACTTCTCTGTCATGCTAACAAGAGCAGGTCATATCTTCAAAATCCCTTCTGCAGAGATGAATGCACTCTTGCCTTATTCAATTTCAAAATCCTCCATCCTGCATTGTGCCCATAGTGAGTCAGGCTCTGCTCTGCAAATCACAACAGCAGCTCTAAACAGCCCAATCTGCTGTGGACCAGTGCCTCCCTCCAATACAGCTGCAAATAGGTTTAAATCATTAGATGCAAGTTACCAAACAGTCTCTTGGATCAGGGTTAATTAAATGAGTGTTGAAATCTAATTAAGAACTGGTCCAGGTGATAATTAGCAGGAAATGTATGCATTAAAATATTCATTTGTCGATGAGCTGCAATTAAGAGTGTGATTTGGGGAAGGATCAATATCTGCATCACATGATCTAAAGAAAAATTAAAAGTCACCCAGCCTTCAACTGAAGTGCAGGGGAATTTTGGCTACAGGCTTTTTTTCTCTCTTCTCCTCTACTCCCCCTTCTGTTTTGGTTTTATAATAACTGCTGAAGATTGCTCTCCATCTTTGAATGGAGCATTCATCTCTGCATCCCTTTGTTTTCCTGAAGCACTTCTTTCAAAACCTTGCTCTTCATCACATTGTGTGAGTGAGTTATAGATTTATTAGAGAGAGACTAACAGGTCAAAAAGAAAGATTCTTTGCCAATGAAAATCACTTTCTCCCAGTACAGATTGCTAATCCAAGGGAACATCGCTCATTGTGTGGTGTTAGATTGTTGGGGTCGTTTTTTAGCAGGTTAATTCCTCAAGTCTTTATTCATAACTGAGGATCTGAAGAGGCTATTGAATATGTATAGCTTAGACTTATATATATGTATGTCTATAGCTGTGGTTTACTACACTCTTCCCAATTTGTAGCAGAGCAATTCTGCTTTCACTGAGACTATTTTTTCTGGTTACAGGTGCATAGGGGCGTCTGTAAGCCTGTTAATAATATTTTTCTCATGCAATCCCAGAAAATTCCTCCTCTGCTAGGAAAACAAGGGTCCTGCAACAGTTCAGCTCCTCTGGCATGGAGCTGGTCTTCCTCTACTGCCACAGCCAGAAACTGAGCTGGTCATTTCCCACACTGACTGTACCTCTACCAGGGAACACCAGTTTGTCAAAACAGAAGCTATGGGGAGCACAATTATTTCAGCTGCTCTCTGTCAGTGTCCTGAGAGCTCACCTGCCCATCTCCCTAGGCTGGGTGGCCGCCCAGCTCCCAGGGCAATTGAACACTGCTGTCAGGACTGCAGCCAGATTGTCCCTCCCCTACACCTTCTCTTTCCCTGGGGAGGCTGCCCTGTGGGGAAGCAACCAACTCGTGAAGTTAGGACTTCCTTGGAGACAGACCAAAAAATACCTTCCTAGGTAGATCTATTTCTTCTCATCTCTGCCCCCTATCAGAAATTCAAGGATTGCAGCTACTAACCTTTCCTCTGGTTTTGGGAAGGAGAGGGGTTTCTTTCATTCCCAAAAGCACTACATTTTTCAGATTTCTGCAGGCAGCTCTGATGATCATCCATAGTTCTGTACTGGTGTTGACTGCAGACATAATCCTAATATTGTAAATCTTTCCTGGAAATGTGTGGGCTCTTTTGTGGTAGCCTCTATTTCCTACTGTTTGTGGAGAGGGAGCTCAGGTCCATCCAGTACTATTTTTGCTCCCTTAATCTAGCAGTGCTGAAGAGATGCTGTTTCAGGATGACACATACACCCTGCCCAGCATACTCACTCCTGCCTCCAAGGCTGGGCAGGGATTTTTCACTGGAGTTGAGGGTTACAAGACACAGCATTGTAAAAGGGTGATCTGCTTCAGGGGTCTGGAATGCAGAGACCTCACACATTCCACCAAAACAAATCAGTCCAGAAATCCTACCACGTTCATGCAGCAAAGCCTCCTACATTTTGCTACACTGTGTCCAGATCTCTGTCCTCTGATGAGGACAACATTCCGGCCTGAAGGTTGAAAGAATAAGGCAACAATTTTTGCAGAGAAAATGTAAATGACAGCCTAGAAGCTTGAATTTTGGAGGAAACTAGGAGCCAGGCTGCTGGCATTCACCCTCCAGGGTCCTTTACTTCCTGATGCTCTCACCCTCTTGCAAAAGTCAAAATTCACAGCCTGACAGGTTGCATGGAAAACATCAGATTCTGGATCCCATTCTACTAAATCTGTGTTGGATGTATGGATTGATGAGCTGGTGTGCATCAGGCTCATTCCCTGTGTGTCTCCTTTTGTTTCCTGTGCTGCAGGGAGCCTCTTCAAGCCTGGTGGTGAAGTTTGCGGACACGGACAAGGAGCGTACGATGAGGCGCATGCAGCAAATGGCAGGACAAATGGGCATGTTCAACCCCATGGCCATCCAGTTTGGAGCTTATGGAGCCTATGCACAGGCAGTAAGTATAGACAGCAGCTCTCTGCACGTTCATGGGAGGAAGAGTATCACTGGCAATGCACAAAAACTCGTGGGAGTGGACAAAAAACCTGAGCAGAAGAGGAAGCGGTGGCTTCTCTGTTGAACTGGTTGCATGATGGGAGTAAAAATTAGCCATGCCATGCAGGGTAGACTCTGGGAATCTCCCAGGTGTCTCCAAGACAGTCCATAGACAGTTCTAGCAGTAACTTTTGGTCATGTGTGGACCCATGCAAAACACTCACCATGGGAACTAAGCCATTGTTGTCAAATGAAAGCGCAGCTACACTTTGAGGGTTTGGATAAAATAAACCTGCTCAGTTTATCCCAGTTCTCTGCCTCATGTCACTACTACCCTGCTGCATCTTGCAAAGCCATGGGTACCTTTGAAGTCACCACAGGGCAAAACAGCAGCTGTTGAGAGGAATGCTTTTAGATTCACAAAGCATGATAGCTAATAATAAAATGTACACACAGACACATGCCCACACACAGTCCTGCTGTCCCATGCAGTATGACTGAAACACACTGGGAAAAAATCTAGTTGTGCAGGCTTCAGGTTTCCTGTGGACATACCAAACCTGAGAAGATGTGACTGTACAGGGTGCTGGGCTCTTATGATATGAAATGAATGCCTCTGAAATTACTTGTTTTCCTTAGACTAAAATTAGCAAGGATCTGCATGACAAGACTAGGCTCAGGTAACTTGGACTCTCTGCCAGATATTTTGGAGGAAGGTGGACATGATACCTGCAGCAGGCAGACACAATACTTCCCAGTGACTTTGGCTGCTTTCTCTGAAGCAGATTTTCAGGCAGTGACAGTGCATATGGGTGCTTCATCTATTTGATGGAAAAATGTGGCCCCCTGCACAATTTTTGCACAGAGGGAAGTGCTGTTGAACACATTGCCCAGAGTAAAATCTTCCTGAAGGGGAGACCCAAACCTTGCCTCAGGTATGCAGGGTCAGTTTAGGAATAACACTCTGGTGTGACAATAGTCCTTCCAGAGCAATGACCGCAAGATTTTCCTTTCTTCCCTGACTGTTTCTTTCTCATGTGTTGGCACCAAATATTTCCCATCACACCACCATGTTCTCTTTTTAATTTGAAGGTCTTGACATTTCTGTTCCTCTCTGATAGTCCTGTGCCTTGCTGAACACTTGGCACAACCCAGCCTACCCCTTGTGTGAGCCACGCAGAGTTGTGAGGATGTGCTGTAGGGCTCCACTGAAGTTCCTCCTCTCCTTCTAGCTGCACCTCTTGGTGCACTTCTGGAGTTTTTATTCCCTCTCTTCTAGAAAAATTCTATTTTTACTTCCATTTTGCTATCTTCATTTCTATTCCTAGTCAAAATCAGTCTCTGTCTCTTCCTTTGTCCTCTGCTCCCTTCCTCAGATTATAGAAGAGCTACTTCCTCCTCAGCCTGGCTGTGTTTAACACTTCCCCTGGCCAGAGAAGGCTGCAGAAAGAAGAAAAGAGACAATAAATCCCAAATGAGCCCAGGACAGTGGCCAGCAGACTGTCAGAGGGATGTAGCACCTTTGCCCCCATGCACCAGAGGAATTAACAGGAGGCAATCCACGGACAGCTTGGGACAAACATTTGCTGAGGCTGTCAGGCAGGAGAAGTGGCCTCAGTGTTACTCTGCAGACATTGGTCAGGCAGCTGGAGAGATAGTAAAGACACCACTGTCCTGATGTTCTGGTCCAAAAACTCTTCTTGCATTATTTTTAATCTAGAGTAACTCTTCCAATTTCCAGACAAGGTTTATACTGATGTAAGAGGATGCAGTCTGTGCCTTTAGACCACAAAAGTTTCCTCTGTTTCTCATCAGATAATACAGGTGCATTATGAGGGGATGTGAGGAATCAGGGCAGGAGGAAGAGGAAAAAGAATTTCTGGTCTTCTCCCATCCACTTGAAACAAATGGATATTTTTCATGTTGATTTCTGTGAAAGCAGAATTGGACCCATACTCTTTTTTTTTATTATTATTATTCTGATAAAAATGCTAATAAGGGGGAAAAAATAAGTTTTAGATCTTGACCCATTGGATATGACAAGCTGGTGACACCAATTACCCTGGGGACTTCAGAGCTGTCTAAATGATGGGATCACATTTCTGTGTGGCGCCTGTACACCCAGAGTGTGCTCAGATGCTGTCTCTCAATCAGCCTCCCTATCTGCTCCATCTCACAGGCTCACATGAAAGGGAGGGAAGGGAGCGTCGAGGCTCTGTGACGTTGCCTTGGTCCCGATTAATCCAGCTCGGACTGCTGGCTCTCAGATATCAGGGTGATTGGCACCTTGCAAATGCCAGCAGGAGATGGAGGAATCGATAGGGGAGAGGGAAAGGGAGACAGCAGCTTTATTCAGTCTGAAGTCAAAGAGCTAAGGCAAATCAAGAGGAGGGAAGGTGAAATATCAGGAGCACGACTGTCATGACTGGTGATGCCACTGCCACCAGCTACTCTTGTGACATTGGTTGAATTGTTTGACCCCCTGATCTTGTTTCCTGATGTACAAATAAACCTGATGATCAGATTTACTTATTTTCTCTTCTCCCTCAGGGACACAGCTCTCTCTTGTACTATCTTTCCATGAGCTTTCTCAGAGGGATATGAAAGTAACATAAATGTAAAGATTGCCTCAGTGCTTAATAGTAAGCCCAGCACAAGCATGAGACATCAGGCTCTCTGATTTGTAGCCTCTCCTCCCAGCTATCCCCCAGCAGTCCAAACCTGACTGATGTCTCTATATAAGAATTCCCAAGCAATCCCATGACAGTGGTTTTTCAATAGCTTCTAATGGTGTGTCCCCATGGAGGAGGTTTCTCAGGATCCCGTTGCTGCAGTTTCTTGCTGAATTTCCCCCAGAGAAGCATCTTGCACATTGCCGTGACTGGATTAGCTCCCAAAAGCTCACAAAATGCAACAAGGTGGTCAGTGCAGCAGAAATCCCCATGGTGTAGCTGTTTGATTGATTGGTGGGCAGCCATGGGTTTGCAAACCCAGCAATACCACTGAGGAGAGGCAGCAAGGGTCTCAGTCCATCGAAGTTTGACAGATAAACTTTAGTGCTGCCATCAGGACAGATCTGGGCCCCAGCTCCTCCCCAGGTTACCTCCTTTACAGCCCAGCAAATGGCCATGGCACAGCTCTCCCTGCTGCTGCACACTGCTAACCCCCTCAGCCTTAAGTTAAACAACTTTAACCTTGATAGCAGCCACAGTCTCATATCAGCCAAGCAACCAGTCCTGGGGTTCAGCAGCCATCTGGCCTCAGACACAGAGGCAAAACAATGAGGAAGCAAAGGGAGTTCTCCACTGTGTGTGGTTTTCTATCCCCTTCTTATGTGCCACCTTCAAGCAGACCAGACAAAGCTTGGCACCAACTCTGTCTGCTGTTTCAGTGGCACAGAAAGTCACATCAGACCTACCTCACCTCTTTTGTATGCAGCTCAAGGCAAGTCAGATTTCATAGCTTCCTAAAGCTCCCAGAGCCCCTACTCTAATTTATTTCAGGGTGGGTTTTTTGATTGTTTTAGGTTTTTTCTCTTCAGCAATATCTTCCCATACTCATTTAACTTCCCCTTTTATGGAGCAATTATTTTATTTCACAAGTGTACCGGGCACCAGGCCTTTTCATTGTCAGGTTACTGTGGATCTACTTCAGCTGGGTACTGACAGCTGTTTCTGCAGTCTAAGGCCAGGCTGAGGTATAGATCTGGACTCAGCCTGGAGAGAAGGAGAATGATGCTACCTGGCACCACCTTTGATTTGCTGCCAGCCTAGGAAGAACCTGCAGGCACACTCACCACTTCACAGAGCACAGCACAGCTACTTAGGGTGGCCAAGGCAAAATCACAAGCAGTGACAATCAAAACAGCCTGTGAATGGTGGTATATAGTCCTGGCACAAATAAGCTACAGTTCCTGCAGGTCTTTCTTTGAATAAAAGGGGCAAGGAGTGTTTAGTGCCTGTATCATGTCAGTGATGCCTCACCATGTGGAAAGGAAATGTGCACAGATCAAAAAAGGGTGAGGGAGATGGGAAAATGCAGAAGAGCAAAGCAAGAACAAAGGAAAGAGCCTTGGAAAGTGACAGATACAGTATAAATTATTTAATTTTTAAATTATTTAAGATAAGATCAAAGTCATAAATCAAGTTTGCATAAAAAATGGGGTGGGACTGTTAGCCACAGTCTTCTGGCCAAACTCCAGCCATGGGACTGATTGCATCCTGCAGCAGGGCATGAGCATAGAGTTAGTGTGTAAAAACAGACAGGCTGGGACAGAGACAACACAGGCAATGCTAACATTTGTTCTCTGGCCTGGAACAAGTCCTTTCTCAGTAAATCCCAGCTCTCCTCACTCTGAAAAAGTACAAATGGCTGCTGCTCCTGAAGTGCAGACAATAACTGCAACAAAAATTTGGAATGTCCAGCACAGCAGAGCACTCAGACATCACCTTAAGTGGTCTCCTTGGGAAGTTAGGGCAGCAGTTACTACCATGCTGACCATAAAACCCTGGGTGCCCCATTCTGCCTCCCTGTCCAGCTCCCATGGAGATGAAAGGATATTTCTGCTAAATGATCTGAGGTAGTGCTGACAGAAAGAATTGCTTTTTCCAGTATTTCTTCAATTTGTACTGTGAAATTATTTTGGAGAGATACTTTTTTAAAAAAAACAGCTAGCCCTATGAAATCAGGGAAAATTACTGACTGTAGGCTGCCTTCTGGATATAATAGTTAATATATTTAAATTACCAAAATGGGACAGTATATTTGGTAAATACTACCTGTTATGCAAATTATTTGCACTGATCCATTCCAGAAGAGGAAGATATTTTGAGGCCATAATACTTTTTAGCAGGGATAATACCATATTTCTGACCACCAGCTCCCAAGTAATTCAGAAATAATGACACTAAGATTTGGACTCTACATACAATTTTTTTAGGTCTTTTGGGTGGGTTTTCCACAGTTCTCAGGAAGTTAGGAACCCAAGCTATTTTGTGTCAGACTTTGGAAGGACACTAAGACATGAATCCAGATGTTGCATAATTGTTTAGGTTTTTTTAATATCCTAATTATATTTAAATTTTATTTTCAAAGCAGAAATTTCTATTTCCAAGAAAACATAAGAAGTATGAAGGACAATTCTGATTTTTCTACCAATTATCTTCTGTTTGTTTCAAGGCTTGGAAAGTATTTTTAGATTTAACTCCCCACATCCAGTTAGGTACAGCAGACATGAATTTGTCAATTACACAATATTACCAAATATGAATTGTATTACTGTTTGATTGATTATTTTACTTACCTCTTTCCATCACAGGGATGCCATGAAGATTCATTAGCTAAGTCTGTATAGATCATTAGATGTGGGAAGTGTGGGATGCTGTTACTACTTTTATTATTATTATTATTATTGCTGAATGAAGAATATGAAAATTCAAACAAAGCACTATATGGTTCAGAGACAAAGATAGAAAATAGCACTGGAAAAAAAGGAGAAGGTCATCACATTGTTCAGAGTAAGACTGCAGGGCAATGATCACGCTATTTCAGAAAGAGCTCATCAGAAATAATCCCCCTTTCTCCTCTTCCCCTTCTTCAGTTTCACACACATTTCTTTTGGGGGATGGGGAAGGCAGGCTGTGCATGCTTTTCTTACTTCTAGCAGGATTTTTTGCTCTGAGAAAGTTCTTTCATCCTCCATACAATTGTTCTTCCTGTAAGAAAAGGACATTATTTCCTACCCTTGAGTACCACTGCAACTTAAAGTAGGAAAAAGATGTGTGAGAGGAACCCTTAGTCGTGTCTCTATGGATCAGACAACACTGCCACCCCTTCCCGTGCTTCAGATGGCTTTTCCAGGGCCTCTCCACCTGTTTCCAGCACTGGGATGGTGACTGCAGGCTCCTGTCTCTTGGGGTGCTGCCCAAGGGCAGGAACCAGTCTGGCAGCATCTCCTGGTCTTCTCAGAAGGTAAATATTTGAGCAATAGAAAAGACAGCAGGAAAGAAGGAATGAATCCTTAAAATGGATGGGGAAAAGCTCCAAATGCTGAGGCAAAGGTCATGCGAAGGAAGCTGGAGAAGCTAAAGGAAGTACGTCCTTCCAGCTAAGGGAAGGAAAAGCTCCTCTCTGTCCCCTTGGATCAGTCTGAGATAATAAGGCTGCTGCCTTCCTGATTAGTGCTCTGTAGCCCCAGCCCAGGCAGGGAAAATCTGCATTTCAAATGGCATATTTTAAAGTACACAATACCCAGGGGCCCTGCTGCTATTGATTTGCCTCTGGTGGGGTCACTGCCTCACTTTCTACAGCTTTATTAACTGGGACCATACACTGGGTCTCTTTCAAAGTGAAAGGAGAGTGGATGGGACATTTGTCTTCAGGGGGAGCTGGGGAAGGAGTGGGGTGACTTTCATTGGGAATGCCTTGGAGGTTTTAGAAGGAAGACTGGTGACCCTTACAGGACTTGTTCTCCTTCTGTAAATTTCCCTGGAGCCATCCTGGGGGGGAAGCAGGCAGGTCTTATGCTGTCAGCTTCTTTCAAGGTGACTGAGTTCCTGTCCTCCCACCCTCGTGGTGTCACTGCACTCAGCCAAGCTCTGACCATCAGCCACTGGGCTGGGCAGGAGCCCCCTCTTCTTCTCCCCTAACTTTTGCCCCTGAGAACCTCCAAAGAGAGTGGCATAGGCACGAATGGGATCTGTGACCTCAGAAGTTTGGCAGGAAATTTGTCAAGGGTTGAAACGTCCAAACATTGCTGGGCCTTGGTTGAGGCCACCTCTCCAGCCAAGGAAGCAAAGCCATCAGCTGGAGTACACAGCTGTGTTCAGGTGTGGAATTCTCTACTCCTTCCTGCTCCAGGCAGCCCCACCTTTACCCTATTGACTAGGTCTGAAGGCTGCAGAGAGGCCTGTGTCCTCCGGGTCATGATGTGAAGGGCTCATTTCTGCATGCCAGAAGGGTTCCCGGGTCTCTAAGACATCTCAGAGAGTACAACCACAGAGCACTGAGTATAATAGATATTGGGTGACTGTTCTCTGCAGGAGTACCTCTGTTTTGTGGCAGAAACACCTGATCTAGTCTCCCATATCATAGGTTAGGACCTTACTTTTACCACATCAAAGTGAAAAGGGGTAAGAAAGTGCTAGAGGCTAGAAAACTATTTATTTAAAATCTACAAAGCTACAAATATATTAAAAATATATTAAAAAAACAAACAAACAAAAAATCCTTAGGTATCACCCAGGTAAAAATACCCAGAACAGAAAATGAGATGTGAGTCAGCACACCTACTGTTGGAGTCAACCCAGTGTTAAAGATGGATGGATGGATGGATGGATGGATGGATGGATGGATGGATGGATGGATGGATGGATGGATTCCCCTTCCTCCTTTACCTTCTTGGTATATTTTCTAATATAGCCTGCTCAGTACCTCCTCTGGAGAATAAACTCAAATGATGCCCAGGAAAAAATGTACTCCTTAAAGGAGAGTCAACATAGTGTATAATACAAAAGGTAGTCTAATCACTCCATCAGTGATTGCAAGGAGCAAAATATCACTAATTAAAATGTAAAAGTACCTTGTGCAGGGTAAAATAAATCAGGATAATTAACCATCAAAGTGAAAGCCACCACTTTGCCACCAATCTTCATTAGGCTTCAAAAACTAATAATACTCAAATCCAGTACAACACATTTCACCTGTAGATCTGACAATGTGTGCAGTCAGGTATCCTGTGTTACATTTTGTTGCTGGAGAAATCAAGGCAAGTTTACATAACTTGTGCATAGTTATTCAGCAGGTTGTTGTCAGACCACCTCTTACTTTGGACTGTTTATGGATGGTGACAGGGAAAGTTTCAGCATTTGAATGACTGCAGTGATTTCAAGGGTTTGTTTTAGTGTGTATGTGTAAGAACAGTTAATTTAGCTGATATTTCAATATTAAAGCAAAGAGAAGGGAACAGTCTATTCCTTGCCATAACTTCTGAAGTCTGTTTAATTCTGAGAAGCATGTCCCATGTGCTTAAAGAACTGCATCAGAGGGTGATTTCCTGATGGGAGAGAGAGTGAAATCAGAGAGAGCAGTGAAACAGAGTTACTCCAATTTTGGAGACAGCAAAGACATGACTCACTTCTGAAATCACCAGAAAAAAACATTCCTCTTTTCCACTATTATCATCAAGTCACGGATTACCAGAGGCTGGGGAATGTACAGAAAGCGTGAGGTTTCCCAAACTTTCTGCACGTCTTCTTTCCCCCACATCTTCTCTAAGCACCCTGAACTTGTCACTCCTGAGGGCTGGATACTCAGACATTCCCACCTTGTCTGGCTCTTTGTACAGCACCAGGGAAGGAGACAAGAAGCAGCTTCAACCAAACTGTCTTACCCTTCACATCAGGACTATTCTAAAATCTCTCTCCAGCTATACGAACTGCACCAGCTGTGTGCTAGGTACTGAATGTAACATAATGATAACAAAGTCTTGTTTTAAGGAAAGAAGCTTTTCCAGAATTCATAAACATTCACCAACATTCTGCTCCAAAATTTTTAGCCCCAAATGCCTGAAGATGCAGCCTGGGTTCCTTATTTCTGACTTTTGTAGGCCCTGAAAGAAGCAGCATTTTGACCATTTTCTAGAAAAAATTAATTGAGAAAGTCAACCCAGATCAAAACCACAGGCTTTCTCACTAGACAATACTAATCTTGCTAAAAGAGGGAAGCTCCCTTCTCTTGTACAGCACTTCTTGGGGGTCTTTGGTAGTGTTGGAAATCAGTGCTATGATCTGGTAAAAAGTTTTGGTCGTGGTTTTGCTCAGTACCCAGCTGAAGCCTCCTAGCAGCACCAGAAAAAGTAATTTTTGTCACTGACAGGTGGAAAAAATCAGGTTATCCCTAGAGAACTAGTCAAAATTTCTACTTTGGAGAAAGAATCCCCTTTTCCTACACTGGTCTCCCATCAGTAACCTCCAGGCTTTTCCAGAATTTTGATATAGGCAATGTAAGCCACGAAACCGCTCTGCTCAGGTATGTTGTGTTTTGTCTGTATAAAGACTTTTCTCTGCCTTTTGGACCAGAGAAGTACCAAGGAGCTGGTGGGCCAAGTCCCAGTCACTGGACACCTCCAAACTAGGGAACACATGGCGGAGTGGGGACCATAAAAACCCCAATTTTCCAAGATGCCCTTTGCTTCCAGCCGCTGCGGCGAGAAGAATGACCAAGCCTGGGGGGTAGCACAGGAGTGGTGTGCTGACACCCCAAAACACCGGGACACATCCCGCCCTCACCGGGTGCCCTCCCGATGCTGGCGCCACAGGCTGCCCCGCCAGTGACCGCGTGATATTTTTTCCCTGCTCTCTTTGTTCCAGCTGATGCAGCAGCAAGCGGCGATCATGGCGTCGGTGGCGCAGGGCGGATACCTGAACCCCATGGCCGCCTTCGCCGCGGCCCAGATGCAGCAGATGGCGGCTCTGAACATGAACGGCCTGGCAGCCGCCCCCATGACTCCAACCTCAGGTAAGGGGACGGCGGGCTGGGGACAGCAAAGGGCAGGGAAATCAGGCCACATCCCACAGGACACCTGGCGGGATTTGTTAGCTCTTCAGCCAGGGGAGGATCGGGTTACTCCCGGGTAACAAGGGAAAGGACCAGAGGAGAGGATCTCAAGTGGCAGCAGAGGAGGTTTGGATTGGATATTAGAAAGAGTTTCTTTCTCAAAATGGTTGTAAAACATTGTAAGAGACTGCCCAGGGCAGTGAACCAGTGTCCATCCCTGGAGTTACTTAAAAGGCATGTAGATGTGGAACTAAGGGACACAGCTTCGTGGCAGGCTTGGCACTGCTGGCTTAATGGTTGAACTCTTGATCTTAGAGGTCTTAGAGAACATTAACTATCCTGTGCTTCTATGACATTTCTCAGTCTAACCCCATACACAACTTCTCTTTAGCTCTAAGAACCCTTTAAATACCACCAAACATCCCACAGTGACCTACACTGGATTATTGGGACATATATATGTCCAAAAGGTCAGTGCTGGTGCTATCACAGCCATGCTGTCCCACAGACTAGCAAAATAGGGTTGTGGTGAGATGCAATATCATTAACAAGATAAATTTTGTCCTTTGGATACATAAGCATTTCTCCCTGTTGTGAAATTGGACAGAAGGCACTCAAGGAAGACATCTGGTGCTACCTGGAGTGAGGGTGTTTAGTGAGAGGGATTCTGGCTGCAGGAACAGAGACAGGCAGTCAGTGAAGGGCTCCCAGGACCTGGTTAGGCTGCAAAAAGCCCATTCTAGAAGCTGCAGTATATGGTTCAGCTAGCAGAGAAATTAGCTGAGATGGGAACAGGACTGTCTTTCTTGGAGTTTCATGGGAAGAACGTGATTACCATTTGGGCAGGAACAGGTCAAGGAATCATCAGCTCTGGTAGTCCTGGACTGACACTTGGCCAAACAGTATGGAAGTAGGGAAGCAGGAAAAGTGGGGCCAAACCTTGAAAGAAGTGAGGATGTGGGAAGTTTTTCAATATACTAGAGTCTGGTAGGGAGGCAGAGGACTCAAAGGCACATCTTGAAAGGACCATTTGTAATAGAATATCATGAGGGAAGGGGGAGAGACGGGAGAGTCAGAAAGACAGATCTCATTCCACAAGACTTTGTGGAGACCCAAGGAAAAGCACTTGACTCAAAAATCTTATACTGCACATTTCAAAATATATGTTTACACAATGATAAATGTATAAACAAAAAGTCGATGGAGCTACTGCAAATCCAAATAAAAAAGTGGCTTAATTATATGTGCACCCTTTAAACCCGCTGCTGGCAAGATTATCATATTTGCATTAGCTAGATTTGTTTTGTGTTGGTGGGAGCAGAGAGAACATCAAACAAAGACTGCCTGGAATTCAAATATTTTCAGGGTCTGGAAAGCTGAATCCAGGCAGTAGTTTGCAATGGACCCACCACAAAAGAGCAAAAGCTCTTTTGAATATACATAAGTACATTCTTGAAAACAGTGTGTTCTGTATTATGGGTGTGAAAACACCTGCACAACAGCCAGGTTCTGTGCCCACCAGGATCTCCAGCATATGAAAAACATCCCAGCTCTTTTTTGGTGTAATTGTTTCCTCTTCTGCTATGACCAGTGCCTTTCAGAGTCATAGAATCATGCAATTTACATTGAAAAGGACCTTTGAGATCATTAAGGCTAACCGTTAACTGGGCACTGTCAAGCCCACCACTAAACCATATCCTTCAACACCACATCCCTGTGTCTTTAAAATACATCCAGGATGGCAACTCCACCATTTCCCTGGGCAGCCTATTCCAGTGTTTGATAGGATGAGGGGACTGTTAAACTCTCACTGTCAGAATAGAGGAGAGGAAGCTCATGTTTTTTACATGCTTTCTGGATCACCCATGACTGGTCATTATTGAAAATAAGATGCTGGTTTAGATGATCCCTTGATGTCTTTCACGGCGGCCGATTTTGCACTCTCCTAATGACACATTTTCAATCACAGAGCCTATTCACTCTGGCATTATTTCAGATTTACCTTGAATGAGTAGCTTCCTTCATGAAAAACCTCTGTGGTGGGTTGTGGAAATGTCCATTGACAATTATTCCTTAGGAGAAATGTTTAGACTTTGAAATTACTCCTTGTATTACTACAACACTCACAAAGCATGTGATAAGATGCATAGAAAATGTTTCACATAATGTCTGAGCAAGCAAGCCTACAACACTAGCAGCGATTTCTGAGTAGCCAGGAGATATCTGAAGCCTAACATTAATTCTCCTGCTGGCTTTTGTTAGCATTCAGAAAGCCAAATGGAAAATGATCATTCTGCTTCATAGCAGGATTTCTAGTCATTGAAGTATATCTTTTTTCTGCCTTGGAAGGAAAATGAAATATTTCAAAGTTCTCAGAAAAAAAAAAAAAAAACAGGCACTAGAAAAAGTGTTTGGAACACCGAAAAAAAAAATAGAAAGGAAGTGTTTTGATCTTTCTGAAGCAAAAGAAAAATTGTGCTAGGAGAAAAGGTTCTGGTAACCCAGAAGTCCTAGAGGCTTTGGAGGCATTGGCTCAGCGCAGTGCCTCTGTGCTGGCATCTTCAGGCCTCCGAATGCAGCTGGTTTCCTCTGCATCCTCTAGGAGAGTGGATTCCTGGGAATATGACCATAAATTCATTCAGTCCCATGGAACCTAGGGGCTCAGAGTTTTGGATCCAGGAAAATCTAATAGATGAGAGACAGTATCCATCTCACCTGGCTTTAACCATCCAAAACTCAGACATTTCATTTGAACTGTGGTCAGTGGAGTGCAATAAGCACTCCCCATGGGTAATTCAGACCAAGAAAATTTTAATGCTGTTTGCTGTCATTTTAACAGTCTTTCCTCAAGGGTCAGGTTTATCTCAGACAACAGTCCATAATTGTGAGGGAATTAATTTGACATTTCTGAGAGTTTGGTTTAGGTTTTACATATCTCCCATCACTGCGACAATCTGGGTGAAAAGTGGGTCTGGCAGTGGGTCTGCTACTCTGTTACCTGCAGAGAGGGGCTAGAAATGAAATTTTATTTAGGCTTCCTTCCTTCTTCCTCCTCTCCCTCCCTGCCTCCCTCCCTCTCTTTCTCCTTGTTGTAAATCTGCACCTGGTGTGGCTACAGCAAGAGATCTCAAATGAGGGATGAAATCCACAACTGGCATGCACCACCACCATTTGTTTTCCACGGTGGCATTATGCCAGTTTTACTCCAGCTACAGATCTGACCTCTCCAGGGGGGTTCTTTATAAGAAGAAAATTGAAGAATTCCAATAAATATGCCTAAACTTCCTTAGACATGCACAAAATAGTGAGCACAAATCCCTTGCTGCAATTTTAGAAAAAAAAATATTTACATTTTCTATGCAAATAAAGGAGAGATCCAGAAAAGCAACTGAAATTTTAAGTAGCCTTTGTGATTTGGAAGCTGATGGCATATGCTAAGAGCATTGCCTTTGGACTTCAGTTGCCACTGCTGGCTCCCTGTACCTCCACAGAGGACATTTTTAAAGGCCAACACCATTTAAATAAGAAAAGGGGAAGCAGCAGCTTGTCTGCTCAGGGTATAAGAAATGAGCTGAAGTGCTGCCTTTTTTTTTTTTTTTGGGCTACTCAAATCTGAACATATTAAAATATCTCATGCATCTGTAGCAGCTTTCTTAAAGCACCAACACAGATTTAAGCAGTTGTTAAAGGGTGTTATTGGACTAACCCATCACCGAATGCTGCAATGGTGAAGAAAATATCTGCAATTGGTTTAAAAGAGAGGTTACTGCAAAAATTGTGCTTTCAATCGGTAGCATACCCTGACACAGAAAGATATTGTTGAAGATAAGATAGTTTAACTTCCCATGCACACCTAGCAAGAGAAAAATATGATTTCAGGCTCATTGAAAACTCATTTTTGGTCCCTGAAATCATCCTGAACATGTTGCAAGAAGAACAGACTGTCCAGTCATTTTGCACATACACAGGAGGAAGACAGTGAGGTAGCAGACGGGTTTAATTCTTTCCCAGAAATTTAAGAATTCTCTACCAGTGGGTGACAAGATCCCACTCAGAACATAAAGATGTATTTTTTCTTCTGAAATAGCAGCATTAGAGTCCCCCACAGGATGCATCTGGGAAGAAGGAAAGAATAAGATTCCATGAAAGGAAGTTGGACATTTTGTCCAAATTTTGCCCCAGTTCATTGAGAGATATCTATTAAAACAGTATGAAGTCATGGACCAAACAGTAACATTTAAAAATGTATCACTGGCTACCTTTAGGCTACAAATAAACTTGACAAGTCTTTTAAGGATCCCTAGTGCTGAGAAAGTTCAGAATGAGTTTGCACATGAAAGGTGTATTCATGAGAGAGTGCAGACAGAGCAGTCCTGGAAATCAGTACACCCACAGAGATCCAAAGGGAATCTGATAGGAACTGCTGTAGAAAGTTCCTGGGGCTGAGAGTTTTTGGAGGTTTTTCAAGCTTCTCTTCAGTGCTTTCTGAACAGAGGAGCAACTGCAAGCAGTCCATTTATTTGCTCAACAGCTTGGGAGCTTTTCATTTCTCGTGTGGTTTTTTCTGCGGGTGGTGGTCGCAGCTGCTGTTTTGTCAACAGTTTTCTCCACAAAGTTGTTGTTTCCAGTACTCACCAGCTCTGCCCTTGTGTCCTCCTCGTTTTCAGGTGGAAGCACGCCTCCTGGCATAACTGCACCAGCTGTGCCTAGCATCCCATCTCCAATTGGGGTGAATGGTTTCACTGGCCTCCCGCCGCAGGCTAATGGGCAGCCAGCTGCTGAAGCCGTCTTTGCTAATGGCATTCACCCTTACCCAGGTAAGCCAGACTCACCCTGTGCCCACAACCTGTTGCCTCAGTCCTAGGGATACTGCCCACACCCACAGGCTTTGCCCAACAAAAGCCTGTGGCATAGGTTCAGAAGGGTTATACCCCACACCACCAGGGCTCGTTATAGCATTGGTGTATTGTGTCTTATGCAGCTACAGTGTTAAACGGTTCAATCTGGATGACAAACATCAAGGGCATGTTGGAGGTGGAAAAACTGTGTACTGAATATTTGAGTGCTCATCTGCTGGATAGCATGTCTGGTGAATACAGTCAGGACAACCAGCATGTTTTGCTTCAGCTGAAAATTGACCTGACTCCTGAGCAGTTCATGCTGGCAGATCCCCTCGCAGAACTCCCAAGGGTCTTGCTTCTGGTTAGCCTTGAGGAGCTGTGCTAAGCCTGTTTGCACCCAGCACTGGTATCTCCTGCTGGAATTCTCCTGCAGCCAGATGGCTCTGGGAGGATGATCCAAAGGGTCCACGTGTCCTCTGACCCAAGTGGCTTCCTGTGTGCAGGGAGCAGGGGTTGATCTTCGAAATGCCCACTGCACACAAACCCTGCTGCCTTACCAGGCCTGGAGAGTAAAGCTGCATTAATAGAGCCTCTGAATGGGCTCAGGGTCACCCTTTGGTGGCACACTGCAGGAGAACTGCTGCTGGGATTCACACTGTGCCTAGCTTGAAGATGCCAGCACTAAAGAAGTGATTTCACAAGCACTGGCAGTCAGAGATGAATGAGGGAGGTTAAAGCATCCATACCTGCCCCTATACCTGCATTTACAAATATACACACAGTCTAAATCTGTAATTACCAATTACCATTCCTTAATGTGCACCTACATTTTTTCAGCATACTCAAGACTTGAGATAGCTCTCTCCTCCAATACACTTCCTCTAGAAAGACATTTTTTACCATTCCTGTACACATACTAATGGTAACAATCATAGCAATAAAAATCTCAGTAAATGTTACTAATTGATCCTAATCACCAGCTGGCAAAGGAGTATTTTACCCTGGGGAACTGATAGATTGATCTAGTCTGGTAGGAAGTCAGATACTGAGTTCAATGTTCCAGCCAAAAAGCTCCAAAAAACTCTAAGAAAAACTAATTCTTTCAAACTTAGCCAGTCCTGAAAACTCAGAAGATCCATCATCATAGGGGACTTTATGAGCAACAAGGAAAAATACCATATAATTTAGAAATATCAAAATCTTCCCTAGGTATTAACAAATAATTATCCTCCTCCCATCAAACACTTTGTAAGCATGGACTTTGGGTTCAACTCTAAGCAGAATTAAAATCAAGTGACTTACTTTACTCAAAATTAGGCATGTATATATGTGTTGTAGCAGTGTAAAGACAGGGGAGATTTTGGAGTCATCAGAAGACTGCAGAGGGCCCTTAGTATGTTCAGCGAGTTCAACCACAGCACTGAGAAAGCATTCTGTCTTTAAGGTTATATAAACATGGCTGTCTGTTCTTCTGTCCATTTATTTCAGTTTGTCTGTTTGCCAGTCAATCATTTCTCAGTTTATTCATCCACTTCTATGTATGTCTGTCCTTTTTTTCTGGTTTATTTAGATCCTTTGAGCCAATTTGGATGATCCATTAGTGTAGGTACAGTGAAAAGATGTTCTTTCTAGGTGAATCTTAATAGCTTGAGCTTTTGTTACTATCCCAAACTATCCCCATAATTAAAGAATACCTCAGTTAGGTATTTCATCCACAGTTTATATAAAAGTCAATGGCCTTAATCTGATTCTCTCTGAGTTTTGGAGATTCTTGCTCAGGCAGCAATTCACAGTAGGTCCCTGCACAAACACCAACAGGCTGACACACTGAAAGGTGACAGTCATCCTGCCCCTCTTCACTGCAGGCAGAGAGACTCCCTTGTCAGTAGAGCTGACATCCAAACAGTCTGAGCTGCGTAAAGTTTGGATTTATCTCAGGGTAACTTCAGCAATATATTTGTCTTTCTCATTGCTCAGCTTCCCCATAATGTGGTGACACCTTAAGTTATACCAGAGGTGTAAAGGGAACAGTGGCAGGTCAAGCACCCACCTCTCATTATGCTTTTGTCTCTCCCTGAAATGCTGAAAGCAAGTCCACATAGCTTACATCATGCGTTTGCTCCATCTAATTGTGTTCCTTCTCATGAGCATTTATGCACTCTCCAAACCTCTCCTCCTTGCCACAGGCTTTATTCAGTCCTGGAGCTTAGAAGCATGAAAAATAAAAGGATTAGACATTTATATGGGTAATGAGAACATCCACAGCCATATTAGACTGGATAAAAATGTAGATAGGACACAAAACTTCATGTTTTATGATATAAGCCAGCCACTAATTGCTTGGGGTTAGAAAGAAATTTTCATCACTGGGCAGCTTGTTCCATCATTATGGGATTTTTCTCTCTCTCCTCTATTGCATCTCTTACTGCCCTGTGGTTCTGCATGTCTCTGTCCCTAAATGCAAGGATAGAAATAAAATATTACAGCTGAGCAGGCAATTGCACTAACACTATAGAGAAGGGAAGATCATGACAGTCCCCATCCAAAGCCAGCATCTTCCAAACAACTTTCTTTTATGGTATATCTCTCATTCTAAAAGTGGATAAGACTGCTGCTGTATTATGTACATAATCATACTCTTGCTATGATTATGACTTGCCATATATTGCTTAAATCTTGAATATTGCTTTCAGATACTCCTTCATAGTCCACAAAAAAATCTCAAATGTGGGTTCACACCATTACAGCCTGTAGCAGAATGTTCTTTGTTGCCTGAAAATAGAAAAACAGGACAACAAACATCTCTAGAGGCATGGCATCCATATCATTCAGACCCTAAAAAATTCCATTAATTGTGCAGTTTGTCTACATGTTCACCTTTCTGACCAGCCATATTATTTTTGATGCTGCATCCAAAGGACTCCAGAATACCACAGCCTTTATAAAAAGCAAGTCCATATTAAGTAATTGTATTTAGTCTGTAATTCCACTTTTTTTTTTCTTCTGTCTTCCCCTCTGCTCTTTTTCCAAGATTCCCTTTGACTGGAGAAGGGATGTACACGGTATCATTTCAGTCAGATTACCAAACCATCCATGCTTTTGTGGCAAATGGATGAATACTTTGAACATCCCTGCTCGCCAGGGCTTTGATCACAGCCTCTGTCCCTGCAGGAATTAGCTTTCTCTGTTAATCTGGTCAGGCTATGGATCCATGCAGTGGTACTAGAAAACCATTCCTAGCAGTCATAACCTTTGCAAGCCAGGGTCTCACCTTCTCCAAGATCAGACAGTACATAATGCCTCAGTGCACTTTTTGCCACAGAGTGAATAACAAGGCAATAAGTATTTCCCCTTCCACTAGTCCGAGCCCCTTTGGAGATTTGACCTTTTTGTGTATTAATTCCTGCCCTTTAATCTTTCAGTTTGCAGAGCTATTGAACGTGGCAATGTGTCACAATATATAGTGGGGACAAAGAGCATAATCTGTTGTGCCGTGATCTTGTGAGTCACTTTGCAGCAGCACAAGAGCATTTGCCATTTCCACATTAGTCACAGTAGCAGGGATTGCACTCTTCTGCCAAAGCTTCTTAGCCACCCAGAGCCTCTCTTGTAACCATGTGTGATGTACAGTAACAGTAGACACCATCTGCACTGGCTTCTGCTGTGTCTCACATCATCAGAATTCTGCTCTCTGCACATAGGTCCTGCCCTGCTGAATTGCATTGTGAGGGACTAGACAAAATTCTTAATCCAAAGATAAAGCTTCTTTGGTAAAAGAAGGGGATGGAAAGATGAGAAAATGGGGAGACCAAAGGGTAGCAAACAAGAGAGAGAAGGGACTGGCTGTCAAAAAATTGGTGAAATGAGAGAACTGGAAGAAGGAACAAAGCAGAGCTCCCAGAAAATTGAGGACTGCTTCTGTCTTCTGTCCAGTGATGTGTCCAGAAAGAATTGGAAATACACCACACAGCATCTCACACCCCTTTACTGCTCCTAGGCCAAAGGAGGTCCAACTTGACCAGAGCCAGGGATGCCCAGCAGTTTGGCAGCTTTGTAGAGCCTTAGATGGGGAATGCTTTCATGAGTGCTGAGTTCTTCAGCTTCCTCACAAGGGGAAGCAGAGGGGCAGGCACTGATCTCTTCTCTGGTGACCAGTAACAGAACCTGAGGGAATGATTTGAAGTTGTGTCAGAGGAGATTAAATTTGGATATCAACGAAAGGTTCTTCACTCCAAGAGTGACTGGGCACTGGAGCAGGCTCCCTAAGAAAATAGTCCTAGCACCAATCCTGACAGGTTCAAGAAGCATTTGCACAATACTCTCAGGTACATGGTGTGACTCTTGGGGTTCCCCTGCAAAGGATTTTGATGATCCTTAAAGATCCCTTCCTAATCAGAATATTCTGTGATTCTGATTAAGTGCATTTGGTCTGGATTTAGGTTGCTGAGGAAAAAAAGCTAAGTCCCCTCAGTTCCTTGTTATCCATTAAAACTGTGTCACCTCATTTATTATTTTCAGGCATGCAGTGTTTCTGTTTCTGACTGCTCACTACTTCCAGGACTGGCTCTATCTTTCCACTCTGCAGACCCAGGACAAGATTCTCCACCACCACTCCCCTTTAGCACACAGTGGGTATATCTGGGCTAGCAAGACAGCAATCTCCACTTCATGCCCTGTTCAGGGTCCAGCCCTCTCTGGTCAGGACTAGCTGTCAGTACAAACAGGCAGCCAAGCTTTTATGCCCACCTTTTTCCAAGTCACCACTGAGGCAGGCAGTAAAGGTGTGCCTCACAGGGGAATTCCTGTTCTGTAGCAACTCATGTCTTTGTAACTGAACCAAGACCATCAATTCATTTTCCTTGGCTCAACAAAGAGGTATCAGGTACCAGTTTCACCCCCTGCCAGCAGAGACAGCATTCAGACTCCATCTGTAGTTATTATCATTACCCAAGTTAATTTTGCAGCTTGTCATTGAACAGTGCTGCTGATGGACAGGCTGCTGCTCCAGACCAGTGAGTCCAGTGCCAGTCCTGACCACAGCAGGCACCATCCAGTGGCACTGGGCAAGAGCAGGGCTTCACTAGTGCAGGGAGAGAAAAGGACTGGCTTCCCACACCCCAATGTCTACCCTGATATTTCAGGCCTGAAAGATGCTAGACAAGAAGAGTTTAGGGAGGAGGTGAATCAGGAGAAGAGAAAAAGAGTGACTTGCCTGCACCTGTAGAAGGTCCAGGATGAAAAGCAAACGCCACAGCATTTGGTCCAGACATACACTACGGCCTAGAAATGTGCCTGGCTCAGCTACCCTGAGGCAAAGTTCCTCACTACAGGAAATCTCTGGCTCTATATTGTTTGTTCACCCTAAATCTCCAGGTGAGAGCTTTCCTGTTCATATTTTGTATCAGCAGTTCCAAAACTGCAACAGTGAGCACCTGAGACATCATTAAGACTAGGAAGCATTTATTTGACCCATTTGTAACAATCTGCCATGTGCCATAAACCACGCTTTACTGGTAAAATAAACAAGTGAAGGAATGCACTCATTAAAAATATAATAACAAGTTGCCATCTTCAATTGTAGTTTGAACCACTTTAATGATGGCATGTACTTCCAATGACCGTGCTGCAGCTGTAATGAATGAGGTTGTTTAAGGAAGTTGTGTGAGCCTTTCCAGAGCAAAAGCGTTTTCTCCTCTGATCTGGAAGAGGGTGTAAACACAAATCAGACTCTGTGCTGATGTCTTCAGTAGCACCTATGTGAGTTAAGACCTTGAGCTTTATTTTTAAAGATGACTTAAACTGAGCTCCCCCCAAAATACGGACTTCAGAGTGCCTTAAGAGCTTTTAAAATCTGACCCTGACTTGTGTGATTATGGCCTTCGGCAAAGAGAGGGAAATCTGGTCCTGACTTTGCTGTTGAGTGTTTGTCACCTTGACTAGCTATGTCCATCTGTCTGCCTTTTTGAGTCATCTGTGTCTTTCTTGCTTTGTTATCCAGAAGGTCTTCATTGCTAGACACGTCTCCTATCATGTTTTCAGTCAGCATCCATCTCAGAAGGAATCTGACTAGGGATGGGGCTTGGAGGTGGGACTATTAAGAAAATAATAAAGATAATCCTGATTTCCATGATTGAACAATATGAATTTTATAGAAGGTCCATATGTTGTCCCAAAAAAACACATACAATAGCTGAGGATGCTACCAAAAGGATTTTTTCCTACTAACAGGGTAAAGCAGAGGGTACAAAACCCCTGAATTTCTTTGCTCTTTTGATGTGTAGGGGAAGAGACAGAGGGACAGCATGTCTTTAACTGAGTGGTGTCCACCCCTAAATGGCAAAACGAGACTATAAAACACAGGATCAGCCTCTGTTTTCTGCCAGATCAGCACATTCTTTCTGTTATTGCAGTTATTGTTGTGTCTGAATACCTAATTAATTACCACAGTAAGCGCTGGCTTCTTTAATCACAGCATCAGCTGTCCTAATCAATCTTAATAATATGGAATCTGTACTATGGCACCCATGAATTTTAATCTACATAAATTTCTTAAGACCTCTCGCAAGCTTGTTGTACGAAATGATATAATTATGGATATAGATTAGGGCTGTAGAGAGTGATTTAAATTGGATTTAAGGAGAAGGTGAATAGAGCCCTCCCACTCAGTTATTTATTTATTTTAATCCTGGCCTTCACATAGATTTTTTTTCCTATCATTATGTTATTACCCCCCCCACACTGACTGAACTGCACTGCCTCTCTTTGATTGCCCTCCTCCCCCATCCACCTTCCCAAAGGGGATTGTGGCCAAGCTGCAGCTTCTGAGAGAGGTGTAGAACACCTCTAGGACAGTGAGAGGAATGAATAGGTGGGGCAGAGCACAAAGCTGAGGATCCAGCTCATAACATGCTGTTTCAGACCTATATAGGAAGCATCTGTGCGAAATGGAGTGAAATAGGTGGAAATGAGCATGTCAGTCACAGAATGCACAGATAATCTGAAGCAAGGAGTGGAGAGAATATCACATAGGAGCAAAATCACTCCTTCCACCAAAGAGAAATCACAAAGCATCTTAGGGGCCAAAAATGTGCCAGGCTCTGCTTTTGTCTTTCAGAAGCACTGGACTCCTCTGGTTTCAGAGAGCAGACCACTTTGGCTTTCTCTTACTTGAGCTGGGACAAGGAGGTTGTCCCATAGTCCACTGTGGGACATTTGTGGCATTTCAAGGCCTCTTTTGCTGGCTCAGGCTGTAACTATCATCCTTTTTCCTCACCAGCCTGCTCACTTCTATGCAGATCCTCCTGATTTATACCCCTGAATACCAGAGAAGACTCCAGCCCTACAACCATTTTCACTTAGGGCACCCATATAGCAGCTTGTCTTGGACAGACACTGGAGTCAGGCTACTGACACCTCAGGAAGGATTCTTTATAGAATATCACTTCAACCAATTTTATTTATTTTTAACAACGTGCTTCATTCTGCCACCTCCATCTACTCATTCTCTGACAAAAGCTAAATGTCAGGCCCAACACTAACTGAAAGCCCCTTTAAAAAGTTGGATTTCAATCAAGAGATATATCAGGAGTAAGAAAGTTTCTTGGTGTTAATTTTAAAGCACTTGTATTTCATGCTGACTTGGGAAATCATCCTCAGTTTTTGGCATCAGGCAGAGGATTCGGAAAGTGACATTAACGGATCTACTTTCTTTGAAGGACTTGGGAGTTATTTCTTGACTTCTGCCTAATGAATAAGTGCTGCCTTCGTTAAATTTATATTTATGGCCATATAGTAGGTCATTGGCTTGTTTTATGTCTCCAGGTTTATGGAAGGTTATCTGCCATGGTCACCTTGTGGCATCTTGGCCAGGACTGTCTTGCAAAGAGACAATTGTATCTGAGCAGGATTTTTCCCGTGGAGATATGGAAATGATCAAATTAATATAGAGGAGATGTCCAGGGATAAGGCTCTTGCCCTGAGCTGCCAAATGAAGTTACTATTAGCATCTGTTTTCATGGTACACCTTTAGTTTGCCCTGGCAAGGCCAGATCCTCAGCTCCTGGAAAGCAGCAAGGCCAGAGGGACTTCAGTGGGGCTGATGTGATTGATAGTTCTCCTCTGGCCTCTCAGGAGCCTCTCTGCTTTTTTCTCGCTCCACCAGCTGATCCTCAGCATTTACATTGCAACACCTTTAATCTCGGAAATGTCTGTATGTTTGACATGACACCTTCATGGGTCTGGCCACAGGGAAATCTGTTTCAAATGTTCTCCCCAGGCACATTTGCACAGAGTCAGCACATCCAAGGTCTTTGGATGATGATACAACTTAGAGACATACTGGTGCTGGTCCAAAAGCTGCTGTAGGGTGTTCTGTGATATCTGTGTCTCTCACCTATAGCTCTTATCAGCCCTTATACACCTACTTACCTTGTGTGCCACTCTGGGCTTGTACCCTGGCACAGACAGCACACAGAGGAGCTGTGTTTTCTCAGCCCTATATGTTTGTATTCAAGTAATATTTTCAGTATCAAAGAAGACTGGTAAGCTGGATGGGGAGAAAGGGTGACTGAGGCAGGTTAACTCTCCCACTAATGATCTATGTGAAGGCCACCCTGTGAAGTCATGTGTACCTTATGGAAG
This sequence comes from Peucedramus taeniatus, assembly GCA_013400575.1. Lineage (NCBI taxonomy): Eukaryota > Metazoa > Chordata > Aves > Passeriformes > Fringillidae > Peucedramus > Peucedramus taeniatus. Next base: position 112,679 of record WBNO01022597.1, read on the forward strand.
AGCAAAGCAACCCTACCTGATGGTCTCCTTGTGCTGAGATACAGAAAACACTCATAACTTCTGATCACTTTGAATTTTAGCAAGTGGTGGGCTACAGCCACACCGAACCACTGTGGTAGGTCAGTTCTGAATTGTGAGTTCCTCATGCAACTGAGCCCTTGATGAACTCCTCATGGGTTAATAATATGTAAGAGGGCTGTCACTTTGCAGAACACAGCATGGCCACAACTTCCTCAAGTGTCTAATCTGTGTCTTGAGATTTCTGGATCAATACCAGCTGTTGGTTTCATCCATGCTACAGCTGGGAGCACAGGCAGGTATGCCCTTCGCTAGGTCTGGTTCATCTGGCAGGTGAGCAGCAGCATGAAGATGTGCTCGTGGCTGCCCAAGAGGCCTTGGCTTCCTGCCAGGGTGTCCAGCCAGCCCTGGAGTCTGTGTCCCTGACTCTTCATAGGCCGTGTTGGCCAGCACAGACATGTCCACTCTGCTGAAGTCACCTCTTCATTTGCTGAGTGAGCACAGTCTTCAAGCTAAGGAAGGCAAGTTCTTCAGTGAGCAGAGGTCATCACTTTTAAGAGGTGCCAAGTTAAATTCCAGCTGCTTGTGACTCACCACAACTTTGGCTTTTCCCAAATGGCCAAGGCAGGGTATGAGACTACAAGTAAAACAGAGCCACAAGCCAGGAGCTGCTTCCCCCCCCAGAGGTGCTTTCAATTCTTTCAAGAGCATCCAGGGATGGGCGGGTCACTTAGGGCCCTGTGTGTTAGAACAGATACTTAGCACATTCTTTTCCCATGAGGAAGGGATTCCCAGGTTGGAGCAAAGCTAACTGTAACCTTCCCAGTGGCTTGCATGTGCTGTGAGCCAAGAGGAAGCCCCATGCACGACCTGGGTCACAAGGCAGCCTCATGAGAAACACTCAGTTAGATATTACCCTTGGTGGCAAGTCATAAATACTTGGGGAAATAATGAACTCTGAAAGCTTTAGTGTGGAAGGTAGAAAGGCTGCATTTCATGGCCTGTTATCCCAAACACTTTAAATAAATTATTTACCCAGCTCTAATATTTAATCTTAGAGGTGGGAGATTCTCAGCAAATATTTCCTAAGCAGAATACCTTAGTCCTGATGGTCAAAGTATGGCTCCAAAGGCAGGTGAGATATCCACAGGTGGGATTAGCAGAGCAGCTCTGCAGTGAGCCAGATGATCGTGTCCAGGAGATAGACTCAGCTATAGCTGAGAAGTCAGGCAGTTCCCACACATGCCCAGAAAAGGCAAGGAACACAGGAAAGGACCACAGGACAGATCCTGCTCAGTGAGTTCTCCTGTATCACTGAAGCGCCAGCCATGGCTAATTATCAGCAGGTCAGGGGGGAGAACAATCATGTCCAAATCAGCCTCATCTGGGGAGGAATGAAATACTGTAAATGCATTTCCTGAGCAGCAGAGACAATTTCTTCCTCTGTGCAATGAAAGAAGGACAGTTGCCTTTGGGGCAGAGATGGCAGATCCTCTCCCTCACTGCAGTCTGCAAAACCATAGTTAAAAAAAGACTTGCTTCTCTCATCAAAGGTTCCCTCACCTTTCTCAGGAGACATCTTCTACCTGACAGGACTTGAAGGGTCTAAGTTATTATGATCCATTCTCCAAAAGGGGTGAGGGAATTGATGTATTACTCAACTTTTCACAGCTGGCCCATTTTCTTGTGGAGCAATATGGTCAATATTCTGTTTTTTGAGGATAACAGTTTTAAGCAGAGGTTAAAAAGACTATACTTTAGTTGGTTTCTTCTTCAAGAAGAAAGTAGTAAGTAAAAAAAAAAAAAATGTATTTTCCAAAAATTACCTCCATTATTCTCCTGGAACAACTGCTCTTTAAAAATGTAGTGTAGAATCTCTAGTCTGCCTGGCACTGACCTCCCACAGGTTTTAATGTATTCTCCTCACACCATTTTGTAAAAAATGAAAATCCTTACTAGTAAGATAGTGCATTCCCATTTCACATACACATATATTGAGGGACTTGCCAAAAGTCAGCAAGGAAACCATTCTAAGCTAGGACTGCAATCCCACTTATTTCTTCCTGTGACTACCCCAGCCTCAAAGTCCACATGATCTAGTCATATCCATAATGAACAGGAGCTTCCAGGCCTTAGCCAGCTAATTGGGTTTACCACCTCAAATTTGGTCGTTTCACCATTCCTCCTTGTATTTTGGGAGAAAAGTGTAAGACCTTGCAAGTTTCCATCATGACCAATGGTGATCTTTAAAGTTAAGTTTCAAGCTGGTATTTCTATTTGTAAGAAAACACTTTATCCGTGTTCCTTGGGTATGTAATACTCACGTATGACAACCTCCCCCACACTTTGCCATACAGTCAGTGTCTTTCCTTGGATAGGTGTATGGCACCAGATTTCCTTCCAAGAGGCCCCCACCTTTGCATCCTCCAAGCCTTGCCTCCAGCCACACCTCTGTGCGGGTAAGAAGGAAAAAAGGTGGGATGGATGTGGGAAAGTGGCAGTTCCCTAAGGGATCATCCTACAAGGAATAGGTTGGAGGGACTGCATAAATGTAGAACTGTGCAGTCCCAATAAATACAAATTAAACTCATTAGAAGAAGTGCAATATTAGGGCCAAGGTGACATTTGGACTGGAGGTTTAGCCAAGCTTTGCTTTAAATTTTTTATTGATGCAGATAAAGAAAGAGCTTATCCAACACGTTTCTCTCTCTTTTTTCTCCCTATCAACCAAAGGAGAAAAAGAAAAAATTTCTTAACTAGCTTTGGTTGTATTTGAGCAAGACTTCAAAGTTTCACAAAAATAAACAGTTTTAGTGGGGAGGAATGCACACTTGTAAAGAGAGAAAATACACTTTGAAGCCAGCAAGAGACTGCATGCCTTATGCAGAGATTCACAGCATCCTCCCTGGAGCAGACAAGTGGTGTCCCCCTCCCCTCCATGCAGCTTCTTCTCTCTCACTGGGGGCTGCCTGGCAGCAACACAGTCCTTCGAAGGGATATGGGGATGACAGGAGCCATTGCTTTGTTCTCTTCTCCTTCCTCCTGCTATGCCCCTGTTGTTTTCTGCTCTGATTGAAAGTTTCATGTGACTGTAGCTGTCACTGAGATCTGAGTTTGCACAGCACCTAGCACAGTGTTAGTCCTGGCTTAAGATGAGGGTTCTTTGGGGTTGATTAGTGCCAAAATCTGCATGATCGGTGCAGATCCGTAATTTAAGCTTGGGAAATGGGGAGAGAGGTTTATTTTTCCTCTGCTCCAACGTCTCACGGGGTGATGGCTGGGGGACAGAACCCTCTTAGCCATCCTGGGGGGTTCTCAGCATTCCTGTCCATAGGGCAAGTGAGCTGCTCCTCTTCAACCCTCAGCCCCTGGGTCTATCTGTTTCATAACACATATTGATGATAAAAGATAAGGGGAGAGTGCCTATCATGTTTTAACCCCTTAATTCCTTGTCTCTCTTGTGTCTCCACAGCACAGAGCCCCACTGCAGCAGACCCCTTGCAGCAAGCCTACGCTGGAGTGCAGCAGTACGCAGGTCGTTAGTATTAACACTTTCTCCCAATAAACCTTTCTCTTCTCTAAAGCCATTACCCTCCGAACACACCGCAGGGGGCTGAGGGAAGGGAGGTTTTTACTGATACAGGGACAAGCTGGGGGCCACAGACGCCCTGATTCAATTTGCACAAACATCAAGACATCCAGGGTCTTCTCTCACAAAGGAGACAACCTCCTACCTTTCTAATGGAAAGGCTCCCACTGACCTGCACCCCAATGAAGCTTCATCAACAGAACTGAGTCTGGTCTGCCTTAGCACAGTGCACAAGTGCAAAATCAGGCCACTGCTTTGGAGGCCACTTTCTAAAACAGGTCTCCTGAGTGCTGCAGCAAAGAGGGAAGATGGGCAGCCAGACCCTGCAGAGCCACAGCTTCTAGTGCCTGGCAGGATATGGAATGCCTGCACACACCCATTTTTTTAGGTTTTGTCTACTGGCCATGCCCCACTTAATCAGTCTGAGCCTTGCTTAAGAGCTACCCAGACATCCCTGTGCTTCCCAGCAGATTTCACCACCCCGTGGTTCAGCCTCCACTCGTGCTGCCCCGGGAGCTGAGCAGCTGCTTTGCAGTTGATGGACTGACACCAGCCAAAGTGACCTGGTGCAGACCATGACCCTGCCGTGTTCATCCTCCCCTCACGAGGTGTCCATGGCCAACGTTGCGAGGAAGCTGCCACCCCAAAGTCATTATTTCCTGTGGTAACTGGAGCAATCATGGGTTCCTGCTGAGGAATGGCTATTATCTCGTGTCAGTGCTGTATCTGGAAACTTAATTTAATTCTCCATGTAGGGCTTCATTTGCCGGTGTTTTAGTTATTGTCATTTATTGCTTGTGAGGTTTGATAGATGGGAAGCAACTCAACCCTTTGAGCTGTTAATTAACCCCTCTGCACACACATGGCCCCTATCCTCTTCTCTCTGGTCTTGCAGCCGACCCATACTCTGTATTTTTAGCAGCAAGGCACATCATCTACCATCTGTGGTAGTGAATGGCTCCCCTTGTTTGCTTGGTGGGGGAGCTGAGATGGGGAAAATTGTTTAATTGCTGCTCACTGTTTCCACTGTGTTTGTGTGAGAGAGAGGAAGTCTCTACGGGCATGAAAGAAAATGTATATCCGAGAGTGTATGTGCAACCGTGCCTGTACAGCCTGTGGGCACATGAAGGGGCAAACACACGTGTGAACTGTTTTTATGAGCATGGGAGTTAATCAGGGTGCCAGAGGTGAGGTGGGGGAAAGGTGTGCACGTGCTCTGTGCGTGGCTGTCAGCGTGGGCACCTCTCTGCTGAGCTCGTGAGTGAACGTGTTCCTGCCACCACCACGTGGAATGGCTGCTGAGAGCTGGGAGAGCTCTCAGCAGAGCCCCCCATTTACACTGCATGGCTGCCCTGGGTGTCACTGCAGATGGAGCTGGAGGGAGGGAGGGAGGGAGGATGCTTTGGGCCCTGTGGTACCTCCTGGAGAGCAACCACGGCTCTTGCGCCGCACCTCAGGCTGCATGAGATGGCCCTTCATGGAGCCAAAACACAGGGGCAAAGCCCACGTCTAGCTTGGTGTGGTGGTTTGGAGTGAAAGCTCCTTGCTTCCCAGCACTGAAATCTGTCCTTTCTTTTTTCCCTTTCTCTCCCCTTTAGCTGCTTATCCTGCTGCTTATGGCCAGATTAGCCAAGCGTTCCCACAGCCACCTCCCATGATCCCACAGCAACAGAGAGAAGGTAAGTAAAAGTGATGTCCTCCTTTGTGACCCCAGCAAGCCAACCCCATCTCATTGTTTCCCCTCCTCATGTACCTAGAGCATCCACTAAACACTCAATTGCTTTGAATGCCTGGTCCACTGAGTTTTTCTCCATTTCCATATGTGGCATGGTGTCACTGTCACCAACGGTACTGTGGTGGACCATCCATGTGGGGAACTGCTGATAAGACCTCTTCAATCCCTGGGAGGAAAGCATGCTGGAGTGCCTGGGACATGGAAAGACCAGCTAGCAGCATAGCCATTAACGTCCAATGGGGGCCTCTGTTTGAGACAAGCAACAAGAATGCAGATAAAAATGCAATTGTATTGGAATAAAGAGCTCTACAGGAAACAAAGCACTAGTGGCCCTTCATTAAAAGGCAGTAACATCATCCAGACACCTGCTGTTTGGAGAACAAGGACTTGCTATTTAGAGTAGCTGATCTAGTCCTTTCAGCCTTTCAGCCTCCACCGATAATCTGAAAACATCAGTCAGACCTTGTAGAGCACAATCCCTATATCAGGGTGAGAAAAAAACATGTAGTTAAAGTTCCTGTTTCTTTGCAATGACTATGAGAGTTGCAAGGGTAATCTACTCCACAGGACTGGATGGCTTCACGGAAGACATGAAGAGTAAGGAGAAGTGAATCTACCATTTTTGCATGTAAATGCCTTGGGAGAAAACTGTGCCATGTAATATTTCCTTTACAGTCAGTGGGAAGCAGTGGAATCCTCAGAGGAAACCAACTTGGGTGACTCCATTCCAATTGTCCTCCAAGGAGTCCACTGCTCCCTTTTGACAAGAAGGAGGGATATGCTTGCCTGAGTGAGACATTAAAGTCAGGTGCTCCAGCTTAGCAACTCTCATTTCAAATAGTCACATTTTAAATTTTATCCTCTATTATATCACTAATTCAGACATATTCTATATTATATGTGTTATTATATGTATGTAATTACATTTAATATTTTAATACAGTGTAAGAGTCAGAATGAAATGAATCTAGATTACACCATCAGACTAAAACATTCTGATGATCTAAAACTACTTTGGGGGAGAAATCTCATTTTGTAAGAAAATTAGAAATGTCGTCATTTCCATCTAATTTGGAATTAATTTTTTCCTATGTCAGAATTTCCTGGGGAACACAACTTCCAGCTCCTGATTAGCTCTAGTACATGTCCCTGCTGTGAGAACAGATGCACAGACCTATCGTATCATTACAGAGATGTTTCCCCCATGCTGAAGGACTTTGCTTTTTATTACTTACTGGGGCTAGATTAAGCACAGGACAAAATGGCGAGCAGATCATTGCTCAGCAAAGCTCTGTGCCAGGAACCACCAGAAGCAGGGGGAAGCTGTGGTGCAGGCTTTGAAGACCCTCTGCCTGTAGACCCCTGTGTTCAAAAGGCACAGGCTTGTGTCTCTGTGGGTTAGGAGTGAGTGTCACCCAGTGGACAAGTTATCTCATAACTCTGCTCCTTCCTATGAGCAGCTGGCACTGAGAATGAGTTTGGTTGGGGGACAGCCATATGAGATGAACCACCAGTCCAGTGCAGGTTGCCATTCCCAATGTTCTTAATTTTCCTGCAGTGCTGAAAGGCTGTGTCTTTCTCTGCTTCTTGCTAGAAGAATATTCTCTAAAGCACAACACTCCCCTTTAGCAGAGGGTCAAGACCTTTAAGCATCTCTAACCTTTAACAGGAAAACACAGCGAGAGGGAACTCAATAATAACAATAATGCTCCATGCTGAGAAGAGTATTTTAGGTTTGCAATGATGTGCACAAACATTGATTCGTTAGTGAACCAGCCCTACCACCACAATAACACCAGTGATCACATTGTTAATGACAGTCTCAGCTCTCCACTCCTGGATCCCAGTTGGATAACAAGCCCGGGGACGTTTTTGCTGCTGCAACATTCCTGTAGAGATGAGTCATTACTTCCACATGATCACTGAGGCTGCCGGCAGCTGACAGGGTGTCTAGGGTGGAACTGGTCCAAAACTATCAAGGCTTAAGATAAAATCTTGATTCAGGCCATGTCCACCACACAAAACTTGGAGGTAATTTTAAGTCTGTATTACTCATCTTGATGTAGTTTCTGAAACTAGGAAGTACAACTTCCTAGTACAAGTTTGTGACTCGTATCTGTGCTGTGCTCAAACATTCTGGGCAAGCAGAAGAGGCAATGAAATTCCATCCTCTGAGTGTTTGCTGTAGAGGTGAGGTGTGCAGCTAACCAAAGCGCTGCAGCCTGACTTCATACAACCTCAGGGGTTAGCCCAGTTTTAATTACTGCTGGAAAACAAGCCTTTCCTCATGACATTGTCTCCCAGTGCTGGGATGCAATGATGGATAGCTGATGTCAGAACAGGTATATGGAGTTCACTTATGTTGAAGATGGGCACACAGGAAGAGGTTGGGTCTGCAGCTGTCCCTGTGCTAAAAAACTGACAACCAGCTCAAGTGTGAGGAGCATGGGCAGAGCAATGGCTTATCAATGGCTCAGCTCAGGTCCAGCCAAGCTGAACCCACCAGGTGGTTCTGTGCCCTCAGCCACAGGTTTTTCCATTATCCAGCATAGTCTGCCTGTAATCTGCAGAAGATCCATAAACTGTGCAGTCCTTAAAGCTTTTCTTGCTTTTTTTGTCCTAATCAAGGCTAACTGTTCTTCATGTGTAAAAATGAACAGAAATGTATATGTGTCATAAAATGTATACATGTCATAAAACCAAAAGCCATGGCAGGCATCAGTGTTGAAATGAAACTTCATTTTTTTCTGATGATGTGTCATAGGGGTTAGATTTCAAGCTACGCTACAGCCCTTTTGAAAACAAAAGTAAAGCCTGTCATAAATAATTTTATTATTGTATTCAGCCCTGAATTGCCAAGTATAGTGATCTCCAATAATCCATTAACTCTGTCCAAAACAAGAACTTTTTCTCCAAAAAGAGAGTTAGACTTTTTATTAAGGTTTTTCCATACCAGCTGTGGTTTTTCTGTTGTTCCAGTATCCTAAGCAAGCCCCTTAGAATCATTGCATTTGTGCACTGAGAACTGACTAAGATTTTTAAAGCATTCTGAGATTAAAAACAAATGGGATCATAAAAATGTTTGGGTTGGAAGGGACATTTAAGACCCTGTAGTTCCAACTGCCTGCCATGGGCAGGGACACCTTCCACTAGATCAGGCTGCTCAGAGCTCCATCCTCCCTGGCCTTGAACACTATCAGGAATGGGGCATCCACAACTTCTCTGGGCAAGCTGTGCCAGAACTTCACCACCTTCATAGTAAAGTATTTCTTTCTTATGATCTTGTCTTTGGTTTCTTAAAAATATACCTAAGTGTACAGCCAGACAGCCATACACACAAACATACAGCCTTCTATGGAGTGCCCAAATCAACTTGAATCAGGCAAAAACATATCCCAAAAAAGCTAGGAGGGCTGAAGCAGACAGATTTTGTTTTGTGAGTTCTTTACCAAGGGCTCTGGCTGTGACAGGTAACTTACAGACAGATTTAACAAAAAATCGCTTGTTAAATTCTAAAGACAGAAATTTCATATGTGAGAGTGACAAAACAAATCAAACTACCCATTTTTGGTTTGTTTTTTCTCAGAAGCAAGTGAAGTTTTCAGCATTGGAAGTTAGGAAAAACCCCTCTGTATTGAAAGTCTGGATCAGTAGGGGAAGCCACCGCACAGGTTTCCCAGGAACATTTTAGAGCTAAGCTGGTCTTTTAGAATTGTCCCTGCTTTTTCACACCTGCCCTGGTCCCCTCATTTTGGTCTCTGAGTCATGTGAGGAAAAGTTGATTTCAAGGTGAACTAAGGGTTGTTTTCTCCCTGAGCCCAGGCTAAAGGTGGTGTTGTTAAAGTTGTGTGCCTCCTGGTCTGCCTTATGCCTTGGTAGGTGTTTCTCAGCACAGACAGGCAGAATCCCTACTCGTGCACAACACATCCAAGACCGCAGGAAATGCAGCTGGTATTTTTGAAAGAATTGGCCAGTTTTACAGTGAAAACTGCTGGCTCTGGTGATGTCAGTGGGAATTTTGCCACCAACTGCAGCAAAGCCAAGATTTTACCCATTTTATTATAATGTGGATCTCAAATCCCACAGCAGAAGTGCTCTTGGGCATGTTCAGATGAAGGAATGATTTTTTTTCCCTGTTATTCTGGACTGTGGTCTGCTCCTGGGCAGAATTTTCTCAATTTTAACAGACACCTAAGGGGGTTAGTGTTTGTTTAACACTTTCAGACTGTTTCATATCTAGCTTATTATGCCAATAACTCTGCATTGTGTGGAAATGGATGGCAGCAAGGATTGGAAAAATGATAGTTGCCCAGTGAGAAGACTAAAGAAGAGGCAGACGGGAGGTGGGGGGAAGCTGGAAAAGCTTGGCATGAAATAGGGGAGCCTGATTATGGGCCACTGAGGTTCAAAAGTAATTTGGCTAAGCAGATGACCGGGTGCCTAATTAGTTAATTATCCCACTATACCACTATCCCCTCCTTTTGGAAGAAACCCTGTTACCATCCTCATGACCTTTAGGAAATGCACAAGATGCAAAGGATCAGCTGTTCCTTCATGACAGTCCTTTTAGCAAATTAGTGGGGAAAATTGTGCTTAGCAAATATTCATTAGGGCTTCATTTTCCATTAATCCAAAAGGAAATGTGGAGAGCCTGTGACTTCAATCATGCTGAGGCCCAGGAATTTTAATGAGCTTTAAATGGGCATCTGCCAGAATCCTGACTTCGCCGTACTTCTCTTGCCAGCCGGGGGGATGAGTAATGGGTAATAAAAGGTGGGAGCATCTAGACGAACTCCTCTCCCTAACAGGAAAGGCAAAGTTGTAATTTGCTGTGTTATGACACTGTAATTATGCCCTGATGAAGAAAACGAGAGTATTAAAAAACCCTTTCCTTCCCCACACTGTGCCCCAGACGTAAAAAGGGGAAAGTTGACTGAGTCAGGTCACAGGGTTGTAAGCACATGAGCTAGGGGGAAGGAGGAAACCCTCCTTCTCTCTAACCTCTAACCCTTTTGGCAAAGGGCACACAATGTATCCCCTTCATCTCGATCCCTCTGAGTCAAGCAGAGCTGGAGTTACCTGTCGAGGTCAGTGCAGAGCTGGGCAGCAGCTGGAAGTACCTTTAAAATAAAATGATGAAAAAAACAATCCCTGTCTCATCAAACTATACAGTTTTCTGCTATTGAACACTGCAAAGGTTTTAAATGTCTAATTTTTTTTTTAACAAAACCACTTGGAGACACCTTTTTGACTATTGCTCAAGGACAGCATGCATAAAAATAAAAGGTTGAAAACTTATATTCTAGGCTACTCAACAAGAGGCAGGTTTGCCCTCTTCTGCTCCAAAATGCAATTTCAACAGAATATTTTTTGAGGGTCTCTACTTTAATTTCATATTCCAGCTAAAGACACCTCTCTGGATGTTTTCCAAAACACCCTCTGAAATCAGTAAGAGTATATGTTACAGGATCGAGGCAAAAAAGCCAGTCCCTCTTGTCTAGTAATTTAGATTTAAATCCACCTAAATATCTCCTGCAGAATACTCTAGAATGGAAGACATGGCCTAACTGTCCAGATCTGGGGGAGTGTTCAGGCTAAGTTGAGCTGGGGGGATGGATGTAAAATTCTACAAAACAAGATAAGTCTGTGGGTTTGTGCATATCTTTCTGCTTATTATCATCATTTGTGTGATGTTATTGTCATCACATAGATTCAAGAAGGATAATGAAACTTCTGAGTGCAGACCCTGGGAAGAGACAAGGACAGTGTGGGTCATCCAAAAATCTGCAGATTAAATAAGATTATGAGGAACAAATAAAATCTAAGAACCATAATCTTTCATTCTCTGTGTTCTTACTCCTCCGTTCTGTTCTTTCCATGGCCACATGTGCTGGTGCATTCCTCTCTCTCTCTAGATTTTATCCTGGTGTCCTGGGAAAGCTAATGAAGTTACCATAGCCTCTAGGTGATTTTTTGAGTTCCTGGTCTTCTACTTTGTCCATTCCTCTGAGAGTCTACAGGCTGCTTCCTAGCGTGACCACTCACCAGCCAGAGAGAGAAGATGCCAAAGTAAATCTCCACCATGTGCTTTCTCGTATCCTATTTCTCTTCATTCATGGGTCTTCTTTTTCTCTTGATAGGACCAGAGGGCTGTAACCTGTTTATCTACCATCTGTCCCAGGAGTTTGTTGATGCTGAGCTGATGCAGATGTTCCTGCCTTTCGGTAATGTCATCTCCTCGAAAGTGTTTGTGGATCGGGCGACAAACCAAAGTAAATGCTTTGGTGGGTAAAGATAACAAAACAATTAGATTCATCCAGGAAAGGGCTTTCTCTGAATACTTTACCTTTCAAACTGCTTNCTCGTATCCTATTTCTCTTCATTCATGGGTCTTCTTTTTCTCTTGATAGGACCAGAGGGCTGTAACCTGTTTATCTACCATCTGCCCCAGGAGTTTGGGGATGCTGAGCTGATGCAGATGTTCCTGCCTTTCGGTAATGTCATCTCCTCGAAAGTGTTTGTGGATCGGGCGACAAACCAAAGTAAATGCTTTGGTGGGTAAAGATAACAAAACAATTAGATTCATCCAGGAAAGGGCTTTCTCTGAATACTTTACCTTTCAAACTGCTTTCTTTCTGCTTAAGCTTTATGATTTCTCTCAATTTACTCCTGTCAATACTTTCCCCCTTCCTTCTTTCTCTCCTGATTGTCTCATGCTCAGACTTGTGTGTGCTGCTTAGAGGTCAAGGTTTGGCATCTCACCAGCAGCAAGATGCTGCAGACACTGGTGGGGTCAGAAAATACCCCACTTGTAAAGGGAGGTGGGGAGGGTGCAGAAGAGACTAAAGCAACTGGGGCAAAATGGAGGGGTCTGGGAAAAGGTGAAATTATGAGATTAGCAGAGGGATCATGTTGCAGAAGGGGAATGGCTGTACCTAAAGAAAAGGACAAACAGGTCCTGGGTTTGAAGGGAAAACAGAGCTATGGGGGCAGCTTTCCTGCAGCTGTGATGCATTAGACTGCAAGGGGGTAAGGGCCAAGCACCTGGTGAGAGCCTGGTTTTCTGGGGGAGGATGGCTGCTTGGTAGATCACATTCAGACATGTTCTGACCTCCTGGACCTGAGGCAGCACCCCAGCAGATACAGATGGGCCAAGGTAACCCCGTGCCTCAGCTGTCAGGCCGTGCTAAGAGGCTGGGTTTGAAAGCTGCACCTGGCTCACACAGCTCTGGCCTCACTGCTGGCTCCACCCCACCAGCTGGAGCAGAGAAAGAGCACAGCCTGGAGCTGCCTGTGAGCCACAGACAGGGACACCCTGAGCTGCACCCACTGTGGGAGGGCTCAGCCAGCCAACAGCCATGGAGTGATGTATGTATGGGCTCTCACTGGGATACCCCCTTTTGCAAAGTTGGGGCTTTTAAGGGTCCCTTTTGGCAGTGTAGCAGCATGGGGACCCTGCCACATTTGATCCCATCACACCTGGTGGACAGGGGATCTCTCACAGCCATGTGCCCACCGCTGGGATCTGTAATTTTTGATTCTCTGCCATCCTGCACCTCTTGCAGACCCTTCCTGGGAAGTGCAACAGAACAAACTATTGCTTTTCTTTTCCTGTTACTTGCAGCTAATCTGGATTCTGTCTCTCAGGCAAACTTCCAGAGTTAAGACTCATTGGAGTTTTCATTTGATTTTAAAACCACTCTCAATCTCCACACTATGCTTTCTTTCCATGCTGCCTATCCCTTTCCCCTCCTGAACAGCTCACCTCCCAAATCTCTTACCTCATCCCTTGCTACCCACGGTGCATGTCAGAGAGTACTTCAAGAGTTTTGTGCCCTTTCTCTATGCACAGTTTCTCCTGCCCATCCACAGAGGGTCTGAACAGGCTATTTTCCCTTTTGTTTGAAGGAACCCTGACCCCTGATGAGAGGGACACAGCCCTCCCAGTCACCAGGAGTCCCTGGGTTGCTGCGCTCTCCAGCACTAGAGGAATGAAGGACAGAGGGTCTGGCATGCAGATGCAGCTGGCAAATTCAAATTAGAACTCAAAACTATGAATTAGCCCAAATGAATCCAGATCCCACCTGCTTTTTATATACCAATTATATATATAAATCTCACAACAAGCTGAGCAGACCAGCACAGCTCTAGGTGACACTGAAACTGATGCTCCAAGGAGATCCACAGATTAGAAATGGACCTTTGGCAGTGAATGTGTCATCTATGTTTGGAGGAATTCTGGGCATGGTTCTCCACATATGGAAGAGTAAATGGAGATGCCTTCAGCTGTGAGCCTTATCCTCACTCACTTCAAAGGCTCGTGGCTACAAGGTCCCACAAGGACACAACACACACCCCATCTGTGGGCAGGGATTTGGGGCTGCTTCCGAGGCACTGGAAGGTGCAGGTGAGATCAAGGCTGAGAGTTAAGCAGGAGCTGAGGGGTTTTAGCAGAAACTTTTCTTGAGTTTTACTTGGAGAAACTAAACATCAGCTTGTTGGATGAAGTTAACTCCGAAACTAACTGTGGGATATTAAAGGCTGAAATAAGGTGATGTTCCTTTAGTAGTGTAGACTCAAGTACACAGATAAGCAAAAGAAGGAATTAGAGATTGCTGGTGCATCTTGGTCAGCTTATATCTGCTTCTGAGACACAAATACCCAGGTCCAGTCAATTTGGGGTCCCAGGTGTCAAGTACCAGTTGTCTCTGGATTTCTCCTAGTTTTCCATAGAGCTGAGTGCCTGCTGTGACTGCTGGTCTCAGACAAACATGTTGGCTATACTTCCACATCCACTACCTCCAGAAGGGTAGAAAGAACAAAAGCACAGGTAGCTAAATAGCACAGGTAGGTTACGTTGCTTTTCAAAACGTCCCACCCTCCTGACCTTCAGATTTAGAGCAATGTAAAAATGTAAAAGTTATTAGAGGAAATCAGGTCTTTCAATTGTTTTGCTAAGTCTACTGAAGCTGGCATTTTTGTTGAGGAAATAAATTTAAATAAAAAATAAACTACTTTTTCCTAAAGGAAAATAAGGGATTTTATTAACTTTGAAAGTAAGAAAATTCCTTCTTTGCTGCTAAAACATTTCCCAAAACTCAACATGTAAGAACACAGCATTTGCATTCTATTTCACTTTTTTTAGTGCGGCTAGAGCTCTCCAACTGCTAGCCTGGGGGGACAATTCTGTCTGGCCCCAGAAAGATATTCCACTATTATATGACCTTTTAAAATATATCTGCTAAGCAGATCCCAAATAAATTGCTGTAACAGAGTTTAGCCCCAGGTTGTCGAGAAATTGTCAAGAAGTCCTGCTTTAGACAAACTTTAAAAATTCTATGGAGAAAAATGTCACCATGTTTTTTTCCATGGGAACAGAAAAAACTTTATTTGATGCCTTTGTCTCACTATTGAACAACCTGTAAACAGCTGGCACAAACTGAACAAGTCAGTAGAGCAGCCTGTCAAAATAGAATTGTGGAGGCCCACAAGGATGATCAGGGGGTTGGGTCACCATTCCTATGAAGATGGGCTGAGAGAATTGGGGTTGTTCAGCCTGAAGAAGGCTCCAGGGAAATCTGGTAGCATCTTCCAGTATTTAAAGTGGCTGCAAGAGAGCTGAGATGGACTTTTTACAAAACCATGTACAGACAGGACAAGGGGGATTGGCTTTGAAGTGAAAGAGGGGAGATATAGCTCAGCTATTAAGAACAGATTTTTGACTGTGAGCATGGTGAGGCCCTGGGACAGGCTGGACAGAGAAGCTGTGGATGTCCCATCCTTGGAAATGTCCAAGGCCAGGCTGGATGAAGCTGAGAGCAACCTGGCCTGGTGGAAGGTGTCCCTGCACAGGGCAAGGGTGGCTGGAATTTGATGAACTCAAAGATGCCTTCCAACCCAAACCATTCCATGATTTTTTCCCTTATTATTTGCCTCTGAATTCTTGCCTGCATTTTGAACACAAATTTATCTCTTTTTGCCACTACTAGCAGGATAGTGTTGGGGCAGCTACAGGAGTGTTAGGAAGAAAATGAGATAAGAAACAAACCTTTCTCCTGGTTTCTGGAGTCCATGAGCCTGCAGAGAACCATTAGCACCTGCACATGCTGAAGAAACCATAGCCTGGTCAGCAAGCCTTTGACATTCTCAGTTTAGAGGCCAGTGCCTCCTGGCTGACAAGGAGCAGTGAGGAATGCCAGCTACAGTAACACCAATGCCAGATATAAAATGTGAAAGTGCTCAGAGTATGTCTGTTGTTTTCCCTAGCGGGACTGCCTGCTCTACTGTGTAAGGCTGCCTGAGAAACAACCCTGACTTCTCACTGAAAAAAGTAATTTAGTCTGGGAGGCTTCTTTGCCTATGACTTTTCTTCTGTCACACACATCCAGGCTAGACCCAAATCCTTCATTTTCTCTTGCAATTTTTCAAACCTCTGGCTTTTTTTTCCTCCCATCCCTGTCCTGATGCAGCTGTAACATGGCCAAATGCAGACCATCCTTCTCCTTCCCATTCACCAACACCCCGTGTATCCCCATGACCTAAGCCTCCATCACTGACCATATCTGCATCCCCTTGGGTTTCTCCTCAGGCACTGTCCTGTCTCCATTCTTATATTCAGACTTAGAGATTTCACCTTCTCAGCTCTTCACCCTCTGCCCTTCTCTCTCCTCTCTCACTGGCTCTTCACTCAATGCCCAGCTGACCCCTGTAGCCTCTGCCCACACACTCCTTTTGCAGCCAGCATGTTTCTCCAACTGGGCCATGCTGTCAGTTCCCAGTGAAATGGCAGGGCCACAGCAGGACTCGTCTCATTCAGAGAAAAATTACACTTAGTTGGACACTCCTTGAAGACGGTGGCTCCCATTCTCAGAGTGGGCTGGTCTAGGAAGACTTGCACGGAGGTAAAGTGTGCTGCAGTCTGAATGTCAACATCTGCAGGAACCCAGAGCTCATGTCTGCACAAGGCAGAATTCGCACTGGGTCTCTCACGTTCCCACTACACGTGTGCAAGTTATTCTGTGTGTAGGTGTGCTAAATGTCAGAGGACGTGGATTACATCTTTGTGCTGGTCTCAATGGTTCTGGTGATAACTCCCCCCTCAGTTATGTAGACAGTTTAAATGTGAACAGTTTGTGTATAAGGCTAAAAGAGAACTCCAGTAAAACAACGCTATTAAGGCTGCTAAGGCAAGTAGGCAATGTGAGAAGGGCAACTTTTCACCCTGCCCACACATGGCAAACTCTACCTCTGTCATGGGGTGACGCTGCAACACAGCCCAGGAGCACTCACTCTGGTCTCATAAGACACATTTAAAATAAAGTGCTTGAAGACATTAAGTTAGTGAAATACAGAGACAGATATATTCTAGAAAAATGTTTTAACAGAAGAGAGCGAGCAAGACAGGTCTGGGCAGTATTAATTAGGAAGACATGTCAGAAATTAGAAAAAAGAGAACATGGATGGAGAAGCAGAGGTCAAATGGCTACCCCAAAGTGTCAAATAAGATGTAGATAAATTAAAGCTGGAGGAATTGCTTTACTGGAACACTTGGTTTGCTCCAGTCACCTCTTTCTGAGAGCAATAAGCACCTGGATCTGCCAACTTTTTGCACACCATTGAGCAGCAGACACTGTCAGGCCAATTCTGCTCCATGTCCCTGCTTTGTCTCCTACATGTCTCCTTGGCATGTGCCTGTTCTTCCTGCCCATTGCTGTAGCAGCTTCAGTTTCTCCCCAGGGGACAGTGACTCCAGAAGGCTGTGAACAACCTGTCTTGTTCCCAGAGAGACACTGGGGTTTTCCTCCACATGCTCTGACACCACTGGTGTGAGCAACCACAAGTGGCATAGGTTTTTCTCCTCTTCTGCACATTCCAGATGCACTTTCACATCAGCAAAATGTCCCAGCCCTTTTTGAAATGTCCCACATCAAACAAAACAAGGAGCACTCCAGCTTACAAACTGCAAGGGCTTCTTAGGACCATAGGTTTATATGGCCTAAAGGAAATATCTTGTTTGACTCCTAGTACAACATGAACATTGATTGTTTCATTCCAGATTCCTGCAGGGAGTGCATTTGAAAGTTGCTAATGGGCCACCTCATTTGGAAAAACACCCAGTCTTATATGAAGATGCCAAAATAGAGAAAATAACATCAGTTGATGAGGGTCATAATAGTTAATTAAGTTTGCTGTTAAATAATTCTATTCCCTACTAAACTCCTCCTAGCTTCTGAAAAGAAATTGGGGAGACAAAGGAGAGTGATTAAAAGTGAGAAAAGCAGTGAGGAATGAGAGCTGAATACAGGAGGGGGTGAAGCTCAGGAGAAGGGCTGAGGGATGGGTAGAGCTTGTATCCTGTTATTAAAAACATGCTGTGGCAGTTAAATGTTGCAGTGTGGTGGCAAAAAAGGTGGAGTGGGAGATGCAAGGCAGCAGGCAGGTCGTGATGATCTACAGAATTTCAATCTGGAAGCTGAAATAGAAGGAAGAAAGATGTGTCAGGAGAATAGGACACTGGCAAAGCTGTACAGGGCCCTGGGAGAAGGGGCATTGCACATTAGGTCTAAAGTGCATTGGCAGCACTCCACAAGACATAGGAGAGGAACAAGGGACCCTGAGGTACATTAGGAAAATATTGCTTAGCACCTGCTGACAATGTGCCTCCAATATGCCCTGCCAAATATGGCAATTCTCATTTAATAATAAAAAAGTAAAGATTTAAAAAGAAAGGCAACAACTCTCCTTGGGTTCATCCAGGGAAATGAGCAGGTGCAGAAGTAAGGTGTTGTAAAGGAAAGAAATTCTAGTTGCATGTTCATAGCCCATATGGGTGATCACAGGTCAACCTGGCTGTCAGGCTTGGGCTCCCCTTCTTGGAGCAGTACTCTGACTCCTTTGCACAGGTCTTCAGGATTCATGGATGAGGAGACTTATTTATCAGATAAAAGGTTTTGGGGGTTTCTTTTCTGATTCTTCTTTTGTAAACAGGAAATTCCCACCAAATAGATGCATTATTAGAAAGGACTTGAGGTGTGTAGCTCTGTTTGTTGCTGTTATCAGTACTATAATTAAAATTATATTTTTTTACTATTAACCTGATTTGAAACTTCCAAAGGAAAGTCTCTACCTGATCCTTTCTCCCTGTCACCCTTAGAACTGGGCTCTGCCCCTTATTTCACATGATCTGGTGACAATACATTTTGTTTCAGGGCCCTGGAAAATCTGTTTGTCTTTCCCATATGGCCACAGCCTACAGATCAAAGCTCAGAGAGCAATGGAAGAAACCACTCACTTGAGTGCCACAGTTGAGACAAAACAGAAATTATTTTCCAGGCACATTAAGCATGTCTGATCCCTGGTATGTTTCAGTTCAGATCAGCACTGGTTTGTTGTGGTCCTCTCCACTCTGAAGGACCTGGCACAGCAGGAGAGCCAAGGAGGGATTCATAAGGTGTGTCCAGCTCAGTTGGAAACTAATCCAAGGGGGGACACCCCCAGAGGGATGCTTTGAGCTCTCAGAGAGAAGGGGAAGGAGACAAAGAAGTTTAATATCTGCCAACCTATTCCAAAGCAGCCAGGCTCTGAGATTTCAGGTCTGCAGAGTGAGGATGGAACTCTTCCAGCTGATAAGGAAAGAGTTGTGTGAGTAAGAAAGAGAAGGAGCTGTTCATCAAACTCACTGTACAGCACCTCCAGCCATTGCAGTTGGTTGGGGGAGGCTTTAGGGGGAGGAGGAGGAGCGGGAGAAGTATTAGGGCTGTGAGCCACTATTCATTTACAAACTATAATTAATTTGATGTTTAGATTAATTTCTGATGCACTCTCAAAGGTGCACTGAAAGCATTTTTCCTTTATTATAATGTTGATTGCTTATTGGGGAGATAAATCTAACTGTCAGTTATGCACTGACTTACCAAAACTTTCAGACCAAGCAAGCATGTATGCATAAGGAACAGCTGTTTGCAGCTCTCCAGTTAAAGGGACAGCTTCATCTTTTCCCAATAACTCACATTAAAGAAAACCTATACATTGTACACAGGGACTTCTGCTTTCTTTTGTAGTTCAACAATTTATTAGACAAGAATATGTTAGCAGAATCTATATTCTATTTATCTGGGTGTCCATGTGTCTATCACTATTCTATCCATCTCTCCCCACAAGTGATAAAGTCTACCCAGAATTTTTTTTAAGTTATGAGTACGTGTGTACATACCTACTCTCATGCACACTTACACCATCATTTTAAATGTTCTTTCTCCTGGGGTAATTAGATGGAGGAACTCATTGCTGTAGGGTCATTGTGGCTACTCCTTTAGTGACATTCAAAAGGGAAATGGTCACTGTCTGGCTAACAGAAATAACCAGAGTTAAGAGTTAACACTAGGAGAGGAGTTTTAGTGCTACTTTTATTCCAGTCAGAAGTTTCTGTTCAGAAGTCAGAATAATGACCCCTCCAATGGGCAGGCCCATTTCTGAACTCAAAGTGATGGATTTGCAGAGTGCAGACTTAACACATCTTACTCTTGGGGGACTGCAGACCCACTAGAGCATTTTGTCAACCCGTGGCATCTGGGTTTATTTTTTGTTCTCCCAAGATCTCTGATGCAAGGAAAATTCAAGCTGAGGAATGGATGAGTCTCTATCAGTCCATGCAGCCATCCATACCTAACTTCAGCTTCCTTATATCCACCCATTCTGTCTCATCCACTGCACAGGTCTGCTCTTCACCATCTTGAAGTCGGTTGCCTGGTTAGTTACTGAGCAGCTGTTCCAAAGATCCTCACATCTTCATGCCTGGCCCCAAGCCTTCTTTTTATTCAAATAATAATTAATATTCAAACTCTTGCCATGAATGTGAATTTATTTTTATTTCCTCATCTCTTTTCCTAAGACCCTTCCCAGCAGAGCATTTGAGAGGTTCACAGAGCTAAGTAAAGGCATTTTGCTGGTGCTTGTGGTGTCCTCATTTCACCAAGGGGATGATGAAGCAGAGAAATATCCAAAACAATTTCTTGATCTTGGATTCCTAATCTGGGTTGCCACAAGCCTGATCAGTCTGTTTACCTGCTTTGTCTAAGAATTTAGCATGATGCAGAGCATGCTATGTTTTTGTCTGCTTCAGATGCAGGTATAGGTAGCAGCCTTTCTGCCAGTGAAATCTCAGGTCGTGCACCAAGAGAAGAGGAAAACCCAGTAAATCTTCATCTTCACTGAAAACTAAAGAAGCTTCACACATCTGCAAAAAACATTCTTCCACAATTTTACATATATTTTTTACATTTGTGTGTCCTTATCTCAATTTGGGCCATGACAATTAAGCCACAGCTGGACCTTGCTTGGACATGACTCAGCAAGGACAGGGGAGAGGAACACCCACTTTTGAGAGATAAGAGAGTTTAATGGCATAGATTCAAGCTGTGGTGTACCACTGGCACTCAGAACCTGCTCTATTTAATTCAATAGTTAAAAAAAACAGCCTAGAGGTCTTACTAAAGGAATTCTGTGATATATGATATACTTAGCATAACTGGGATGTCATGGCAGAAATAGGGACAAATTCCAGTTTTCCAAGGCAACATCTGGTTGTACAACTACAAAACCATCCTTTCCCTGCCTTATTTACTGTCTAAATTCCAACACTTACAATAACAAGTCTGATACATTGCCATTTTCCTTGCCCTGTTATGTTATTCATTCTCGACAGTAATTAAAACAAGGGTGCCATGAAAGAGAAAAATACAGAAATGTGTGGTTAGAAGCAATGCCTTATGCATATACAAAGCAACACAGAATTAAAATTTTATAGGTAACATAATTTCTTGCATTTCTAAATCGAGTACTTAATTTTGCAACCTTATCGTTGTTTCAATTTATGGTTGCATGTGATATTTTCCCTTTTCAAGTAAGTAACCCTAAATCAAAAAATCCCCAGATAAGATTAGCATCTTCAAATACTATATATTGATATATTCAAAAGCTGTCATCAGGGTAACAACTTGCAGAT
>WBNO01022600.1:0-55823 GCA_013400575.1 Peucedramus taeniatus
GGGGGGGCTGTTGGTTCCTCATTTTGCAAGTAGAGGAACTGTTATTAGAGAAACTGAGAAAGGGTGAGGAAGATGGATTGCATAATGAGCATCATAGTTTATGAATTTCCCCCCAAGTTCCAAGAGCACAATCTAAATATTTAGGAAAAAAATCAGGTTTTCACAAACCTCATCCTGGAAACATTGAGAGGAATCACATTATCTTTCTTTGCTGTCTAAGTGTCACCTAGAAAAAGCAAAGCCCCTGCAGAAAATAACAAGTACTCACTGTGATTTACTTATTCTATTACGGGTAGGCATAGACATGGCATGAATTCCATAGTGGAAAGGTCTGATATGTTAATTGAAAAATAAGTATTAATAACTGTTGAGGTAGGTACCTTGCTGTATCTGAGAGGTATCCATATAAAGCAGGCAGACAACCCCACACCCAAGAGTTTTTAATACTTCTGGCTTTCCAGTTAAGACAGCCTGAGACATCTAGAGCAGTATTAAAGACCTGTGCATGAGCAAACAAGTAAAGCTGGAAAAAATATTTATGATTCTTCCTAACAAGTAAAGCCTTGTAGATGCCTTAAAAGAAATTTCTATGTGACTAAATATAGATCCAACCCACTCAGAGCTCTCACACATAGCACAGTTTTGTAATGTGCTAGAGCCTCTGTTCTGCAGTTCATAATTATCATGGAGAAGGCAGTTGCAGGTCGGGCTTAACCACTTTGAAAGGGTGGTGCCTGTCTTGCATCCACAGTCCCACAAAGTAGGATGAGCCTGTTGAAAAGTCTAATCCTATTCCTTTCCTAAATGAGCCAAAAGTGTGCCCATAATTCAGCACATAACAACTGCAATGGCTGAGACACTGCATGGAGCTTCAAAACAGGTGTGGTACAGGAGCTTGAGTGATATTGTTTTACTCCAGTTGGTTCCTTCACCTGGCAAGCAGGTAAGAAATCTGAGAGTGCTGAGCCTCTCTCAGGACTAAAATTTTAATTGAGAAATAAGATGAGCTAATGTTCTGGTATGTGGTAGTTTGGCCTTACTTCATGATGAGCTCAACGTTAACCATTTTTTACTGGCTGCCAAAGTAAAAAACCCAGAAAGCCATGACCAGCAGGCAGCATTTCAAGAATATGTTTAAATAAAATGTTCTTCCCATCCACACCTCAGGGATTGTCTTCTAAGAAATCAATGGAGTTAAATAACTCGTGTCAATTTTGGACATAGTTTACATTTTATAGGCTTGGATTTTGATTCTTATATTGATTTTATGTCAATATAAATCCTTCACTTCAAAGGAACTACTTGATTTAAATCTGTAGCAGAACATAACAGGACCTATTTTCTTTTGTCAAAGATCTTTTGACTTCACTGTTGCCAGCCTTACACAGGAATGGTCAAAGGACTCCACCATTAAGTAGGAGTACTTAATTTCATTTTAAGTACATGCCACATAATTACATTTCTAAGATAAATTCATTCTGCAGGCTATTGGTATTAATTGTAAATGAAAAAGAAAGCAAAAGAAGAAAGCTCAAAAGAGACGTGAATCTTGAAAGTGTGTAAAATCTAATTCTGGAACCTCAGTACATATATAGAAGAAAAAAAAAAGTAAATTGGATCAGGTATTCAAACTGTTCCTTTTATGTCCCTTAGCATAATGGCAGTGCATATGTGTGGGCCTGTGTGCATATAGAAATAGACATACATCTACTTGTGTATGTAGCCACACCATATATTTATTAATTAAAGTTAACATGGATCTAAGTAGAAAAAAAAAGTCTGTCAGATCTCAATTCCTTAAGGTTTTGCTACATTTGAGCACCAAGGTACAAATGAAGTTCAGTCAGTTTACCTTTTGATTATGACATTGGTGTTCCTCTTATGGGAAAGGCCATTTTTCACTGGGGCATTGAGAATGAAAAATAGCAGCTCAAATTATTGAAAAGTGATAATGAAGAATTTTTCAGTCTAAGTCTTTTGAAAGTAAATTCCAGTTTTTTGACTTCAGAAGTATTTGAGAACCTCTTTTTAAATTTTTTTTTCAAGTTCACAGACCATTTCTCATGCCATAATCAGGTTTTGCACAGGAACCTGCTGTTCATCAGGGATGTGCAGCTGTTTGACAGCTTTGCTGTGCACACTCGGCAGGAGCTGTTCTTTTATTGGTGCCTTTTCCCTCTGCCCAGCTCTGGAGGGAGGGGAGGAGTCTCTTGTCATCAGCAGATGCCTGTTCTTCAAGGATTTCAAAGTTTATTCCTTTATTCCTTTCTTCCATACTACCACTGCTTGGGAAATTTTGGACAGTGTCCATTGTATATAATTGGAATAAATCAACATGTAAAATTATAGAAAACAGTAAAATGGTGTATTTCATCTTTTTCTATCAGCTCTTATGGTTCAAATATTGACTCTTCTGTTCTCTCTCTTTTCACCAAGCCCTGTCCTTTTTCCATATTGAATGGTGAAAATGTTTTTTTTTTTCCAGTCCTGCTCTTTAAAAAGCTAGTTTTCTTTTCCATTCATCTGTTTTAGTTTTTTTTTTTGTCTGTCACACAACACAGGTTTATACATACTGAAAGATGGGCCTTAGGTAAAGACATAAACTCCTTATGAGAGCAATTAGGAATATTCTGTATACCTTGCCTTCAAAATTTGTTTTCACAGGTGACCTGATCTGGCTGTGTCTGCTTTTGGTTAGGTGGCTTGTGGAAAAACCCTCAATAAGTTTTTCTGGCAGAAAAAAAAAATCATGATTTATTTTGTCTTTGTCTATAAGGAGGAAACAGAGAGAAAAAGGAAGAGGTATGAGATATCAAAGATTATTTTAGACATCATGTGTGCAGCCAATATCATTCTGTGTAACCTTCATTTTACAATTCATTACCATGAGTTCATGAATTCACAGGTGTTTACAATACAAAAAATGAGCTAGCACCAGCTTTGGGGTGCACTGACAGAGCTTTAGAGCTGTGGAATGGGAGTATCTTTTCAGTCCATAGATTTGTTTCAGTAGGAACTTGGCAAATGCTGGAAGAAGGACTGATGGCCTCATGTTAACTTCTTGTAAGTGCTGCTCCTCTGATGTGTTACACGGTCAGCTTACATTCATTTTTCAAGATATTTGTTGTTCCTTGGATGAAAAAATTACTTGAAGAATTAACAAACTGTATATCCTACTATTGTGTAATCACTGTGGAAATAATGACTCTTGCTTGTTGTAAGGAAGCTTAGAAATTTAAAAAAGTTTCAGACCCATCTGTGATGATAGGAATGACACAGCTGAAGCCTTGCCACACAGGACCTCCTACTTTTCACAGTTTGAGTGTTTGCTGGAGGGCATAATGTCATTGTTGATGGCACTACTCAGTTACTGGCACACAAAAATAGTGTAGCTTTCTAATACCAATAAACATTCATTAGAGTCTTGAAAGATAAAGATGATCAGAACCTTGAAACCACAGCTCAAATGGGAGATAACCAAATGAGACTTTGGGTGAGAAATGTCAGTTTTTCTAGAAGGCAAGATATTGTAGGAAGACAGATAAAAGCTTTTGCTGGTGCAGAATAGCTGGCACACAACTGGCATGTTAATGACTCAGGTCAATTAGCACTTTTTGAGGGATGGCTGGGCGAGGGTTGGGAGATTTTATGCAACAGGGACCATTTCCAAAATCAATATGCGTGAGGCTGAATAAAGTTTTGCTTCTCTCCTCTCAGGACAGGCCTCCAAAACTGTTCCAGTAGTTTCTCAAACAATGATAATCTCTTAATCACTATCTTAGTGGAGTAAAACACAACAAACCTCAAAAGCAAAGACCATCAGTTTCACATTACTACCATGCCACTATGAAGGGCTGCAAATTAACCCTTAAAATATTTTTGACCTTTAAACTTAAGAAAACAGCAGGAATGAGAACCCTGATTCTGCAGTGCAAGGTTCTATTTGCATGTACTTGGAGGACACCCAGAGCCCAGCACAGTGCAGAATAACTGTAGCTTTGTGGGCTCTTTTATTTAGCTGTGGGTGAGTGGTCTTGGAGACCTTAAGTCTGTGCCAAAATGTTTATTGAAATGCCCAACTCTTTGGTAGATTTCTTTCTTATCTTCTCTCTCTCTCTGGCACCTGGGTAATTACACTATTGTACTGCTAGTCATTTAATTTCACTTGTTATAGGCTTATTTATGCAGCCCTAGGTAATGTTTAGGAGCAAGTATCCTAGAAAATTTCATTTCACTAGCAATATATATAAGAACAAATTTTTATATTCCTCCTTTTTCCACCTACATATTCCTTACTCTATTCCAGTGAACATAATGCTGACATTTTAAATATAGTATCCTCTTTATCACTTTCCTCTTTGTACATTGGCAATACTTTGCATACCAGCATCATAAATTCTAAAAGTTCCTTCTCTGTTTCTGGAGGAAAGACATTATCATACCTCAAAACTCGTGACTCTACCCTCCTAATTATCTTTAGCCTTTTGCTAAACAACATTAAACATTTCTCCTCAACAGCACTTTCCTTCCTAGAATGAGAGATACAACTAACACTGATTGGACTGGTAGCTTCTCCTAGACTTGGCCTTGCAGCTCAGAAAATGTCATTACCAGTGCTTTAAGACACAAATAAAAAAGTCTTTTCATGTGGAAGAATATTTCCTGACTACTATAACCTCATTTGCCAACATGTGATACTTGGGAACTGAGCTGCATTACCATGCCTATAAAAAGAGCAATCATAGCAGTGCAAGCAGCCTTGACTGCCAATATGTCTTAGTAACCTTTTATATTATAGCAATGTTGTTACTGCCACTATAGGTTAGGGTATGTCACCATTTCCATTATGTTTGAAACCACATTTTTCAGAGCTCTATAACTTTCATACTGTGATAAACATTGAACTGAATCTTTATATGTGGCTTGTCAGATTAAATAGATGAATACATAGTGGCTGGATCTTGGGTGGTCTATTACAACAAAATGGTAAAAAAAATACAAGAGCAAGTAGATTTCTCTAATTTTTGATAGGACAAAAATTAGACATTAGTAAAAGGGAATATAAAATTTACTTTGAAATTAGGCTCTGTATTTTTGGTCTTGAAAAGAAAATTATACTCTGTTATCTGAGTGAAGAAGAGCTAAAATCTAAGAGCTCCTAAAACCTAGGATGGTATTACATTTTCACCTCTTGTCTAGATTAAACAAGGAAGTTATTCTCTACTGGGGAATATTCCTTGCAAGAGCTGGCAGAACAACAAGTTCAAAGTGTGGGCTGGTGGTTCTGAGGGATGTCTGGCAATACCAACTGGAATGCTAGCAGGCAGACTGTCAAAGAAATGGAAAAACTGCATATCCAAAGAAATCATGTTAATAAGCTCGTTTAAGAGGGTCATGGCATTCCTCCTTTCCACTGGTACCTCTCTGCAGTTTTCAGTGAAGTGCATGAACTGATACAATAAGCCAAGATTACAAATATGTAGCCTTCCTCATCAAAGATGACAAAGCAAGTGCTTCCACCTAAAATATTAATTTTAATTCACAAATCCAGGCAATATTTGGAGAAGTGAAAAAAAGACACTTGAACAAGTCTGTTTGTAGCAGCATACTTGGATACTGTGTCACCACGGTAGTTATCCATATACAGTCATTAAGAAGGCAAATCCTGCAATTAACAGACTGATAAACAGATGCTTTTTCCTGCCAGAAACTCCTGCCACCTTTCCATCATGTCTTTATGTGTCCATTGGTTCCTATGCCAATTCTCAGCAGACAGAAGTAGCACTCAGCTTGGCCTCTCTGTGTTTGGATGTGCTCATACACACATCCTGAATATCTGTCAGTATCTCTGAGTATGCTCAGGGCAGCAAATGAATTCTAGCATCAAATAAAAGTAAATAAAAAATCTGTCTGCTCACAACACCTGCATGATGCAAATCTTAAAATGATACTTCCTTATATTTCCAAAATTTGGTTTGTTCTTTTAAGACGAATAGACAACAGCAAGACACAGATGATTATGAGGACCATTCTTAAAACTGCAACAATGTCCCAAACACACTGACAATATTATAAGGGACCAAAGTTTTCAAGGATCTGTGGGGAGATGCCCTTCCCAGGGCATATAAAAATGCTCATGTGATATTAGAGGATTTCCTGAGATTCACATGTACTATTATGCAACAATAAACAGCAAACATTAGCAATAAACTTAAAAAAAATATTTGGCTTATGTATCCTCATTTTTCACCTTATTTGATTGCCCTGAATATTTTACTATTTGACTATTTGATAGTTAAATATTGAACTTTCCTGGAAGTCCTTGTGTAAATTTAACTTAACATTTAAAAATTGCACAATGTTTTTAAAAAATGAGTATTTACACCCAGAAATACTGCATGCTCAGGCAGGAAAAGAAAAAAAAACACAGTGTTACCTTGAGCAATGACAGCTAAGCAGTAGAGATCACATCTAGCCCAGCAGTGTCTTCTAACTCTTGAGTTCTCAGCCCAGGCTTGAGCCCATGCTGGGGCAAACACTGTGCTTTCTCTTCTGTAGCTTGGCTTCAGCATGAAAGGTACTTGTGTGGATAAACCAGAGCAAAATTAAAAGGGGACTACATGGTGTGCTGGAAACCATATCTACTTTGTTGGTCAGTAGACACACATTTTTCTACTTAGTGTCTATATAATCACAGAGGAATTTTTACAGGAAACCTGTAGATTTAAAAGTTGTCAGAAGTTTTTAGGGTTTTTTTAATACCTAATGAGAATTAGGAAATATAACCTGCTTGAAGATATTCCATGGAACCATTATGCTAAATTAATCCTTATGTGTTCATATATACATTGTTTGATTAAACTTGATTTCTATTTTAGTAGAAATTATTTATATAAAATAATTCTTTATTGGAAAATGTGCATTTGCATTGGAAAACCAAATACAGAAGTGAAAGTAATCAAATAAAAGAAATTTACCCTGTGGGTGGAACAAAACCATATTTCCTATTTTATATTTTAATAAGCCGTTTACAAATGAATCAGAAGCAAAAATCATTTGGAGAAAGTGGTAATAGAGCTAAAAATAAATATATATGTTTTACATACATTTACATATGTTTTGCAGCCTGCTACAGGCAGTGTATAAACTAAGACATGAACTTTAATTAATATAGATATTGAACATTATTCACCCATTCTAGCAGTCATCTGAATTTGCAGCTGTCTTTGCATAAAAAAATTAATCTATTTTTGCAGGAATTAAATAGTGTGAAAAAAAACACTGATATAATTTTGCATAACTTATTAATGAGAAATGATCATCAATACAAATCTAATCATTAAGGAAACAACTCAACAGGGAAATATAAAGAAAATAGAGCAGCTGAGAAAACTGGTAATGTGGGTTTATAAGATTTGTACAATTATGCTTGTCTCTTTGGTTTAATTACAAGGTAAGTTATTTGTATACCTCATTTTTATTGAGCTGGAAGGAAAGCTTAGCTCAATATATTGTACAAAATAATAAGTTGTCCTTGAATTTCTATGTGTTTGTCATTAAGAAAATGTACTCCTGAGGTTATGGATGTGATTTACAGCAAACAAATCTAATCAGATTATTTCTTAAAGTTATATTATGTCGGTTAATATTTATGAAACAAATAAATCATGCTCTGGAAGTTTGCAGTGGAGGATTGCTGTGGTGCAGAGTCGCTGTGAAAGCTGGATTGATCACAATAAGGAAGGTACAAAATTCTTATCTATACTTACTAAATGAGATAACAGCATACGAAAATATTAAAGCTGCATTACTGTTCCTCATTTCCCCAACCCTTTCCAGTATTAGTTTAGCATCAAAGGTGGTCCTTTTCTGTACTCTTAGTGATTAATTTTTCATTTCCAGACCAATGGTTTATTTATTTTCAACATATTAAAATGTCTTTAATTCCAACCCCACATATTTTATTGCAATACTATTGATAAAGATTATCTGAATAGCACAGCCCTGAACTCTTGGAAATTTTTTTTTACTTGAACAACAAGCACTAGGAAAATCAGGATATCAATATTTTTCCAGAGGAAGATTTATCAAAGATATATCAAATATATTCTCTTTGATTATAACAGTTTCTTGATGAATATGGATCCTGAATCCAAAATGAAAGTATGTAAAATGACATTTTATCATATTTCCATTCAGCATCAGCTATAGTTCACTTACATATTCTAGGCCCAAAATTAGAATGAGAATTAAAATGCTAGACAAAATGTATGAATACATTTCATTAAATATTGGCCTCAATTTCATGAGATGTTTTCCCTACACTTTTATTTATCAAAATAATTGAAGATCAATGCCTAAAAATTTAAAATTAATTTCCAATAACTTTTTGAGTTCGTTCTAGTGTAAAATATTCCTGGGACTAAAGGGTGATTTGACATACCAATGGACAGGAGGTGGGTGATGGTGTGTGTGGAGCCTCTGTGAGCACTCATTTTGGCTGATCTCAGACATTCAGTTTTTGTGCCACTGTTGGTGTAGGTAGAGTCTCGGTGGAGGATTCTTGGAGATTAGTGGGAGTACCATGCCAGTCTCCTTATCTGAGAGTTGAGAGAGACTTGTCACAGTGCTTAACTTCTGTACAACAGAACAGTACCCTCAGTGGATAAGGAACTCTCTCTAATTCTAGGAAATTCTATGGTTGGATAATTTTTGAAGAAAATTTTCTTATTTTATGTCACAATCCGTTTTGAAGGAAAGTTTAGGGAAAGGTATCTTGGGAAAACTAGAAACCTTTGGAAAATAAAAATTTACCCTACCCTAGGATATTAACACTTTATTGGGTCAGGGGCTGTTCCTGTGCTTCTATCTGATGGGAAATTCTGTGCAAAGTTATTTTTGATGGTTCACTTCAGAAAGGCCAAATTATTTTTCAGCATGCATAGTCCAAGCAAGACTGCAACTGTTTAATAAGTAATTAAAACCAACATAAAAGATGAGAGTTACTAGGAGTTACAACTGATTCCTCATAAAATGTTTTATTAATTGAAAGGGTAACCAAATTTTCAGACTGTATTAGTATCTACATGAATACCAGAACAGCTGTTCAAGATGCTGCATGGGTGATTAAGCACTTGCTTTTCCTGTTCCACCACGTCAAGGTCAAAGCCCTTGTCCTCACCCTCAAGTCCTGTTGCAAAGATTTAGTTCCTTTTACTTTCTACCTGCCCTATGCCTTCCAATTTAGTTATTTATCTCTCTGAGGTATCATCAGCTGCCTCCTTTTTCCGCGGTCAGCAGTAACCCTGGTAAAACATCCATTGCCCTGTAGAGCTGCCCTGACAGCTGCCAGCTGGCTAATCCTCCAAAATGGTGACGGAAGCACATCAGCATATGCTTGACTTCTAGTTTTGTGACACAGTAAATGACTTCATCCTTGTACCAGCAGTTGTCCTTTTATGTTGTAAACACTTTGGGGCTTCTGGGGTAAAACATATATTAAACTTCAGACAAGAAACTTCCCAGTAAGAAGATAAATTATTGAGGTTATAAAGTGAAGGATTCAAAAGATACAAAACTCCTCATTTAGATTCATTTTCTCAGCAGATTATAGACTTCTGGATATAGCCTTTTATTATATAATCACTTTTTTTTATTTTTTTTTGCACAGTTGCTCCTTTAACTAGTGCACAAGATGGCTAGAGCTCTAAGGATTATGTAGTAATTCTCTAAAACATTATTGTTTCATCTTTAGCAATAACTTAAACACATGTATAAATAATAAAGCAAGAGTTTGGAAAAGAGTAGCCAGAGGAGGGCAGGTGTACACTACCTTGAAGACCTGGGTGTTTTAACTGACTGCTGCAGGGCTCCTTTATGACATACAACAAACAACTTAACAAGAAGATTAAATGCTCTTTTTTTTCTTTATTTTCTGGGTTGTTGGCTTGAGATCTTCACTTGCATGCAGTTAATGCTCATAGCTTTCTGCCAAGTCAGAGCTTTAGTCACCCAGTGACTGTCATTCCCCATTTCCTCTGTGCTTCTTGCTCCTTTTTTTGTCCCACTTTCTGTTCCCAGTTCCTGTCTTTAAAAAAAAAAAATCTCTATTCCAGCCTCCTATTCTTCCAGCCTGATCAATTCCCCTTCAATGCCCATTTTCTTCCCTCCTCTAATTCTCTCTCCAGTCCCTCCAGTCTCTCTACTTCTTTAACTTCTCTTGTTTTCCCTCGGCTGTCAGACCAGCAGTCTTCTGGTCCACAATGCCTGGATACCCAGCAGGGACATCAGCAGAGCTGCAGGCTTGGGACCTTGTCCAGACCTGGCCTTCCCCAGCAAGCATTCTTCTAAAAACTAGGAACAAATGAAATGATTTCATGCTGAATAGGAATACTGAAAATGGCAGGTAAAACTTGATTAATATGTTAATTGGGTTAAAACATCCTGTCATTCAGGACAGATATCACCCAAAAGAATGAAAAATGGGCGTCCTGGCTAGGGCCTAATTTGATTTTGTTAAGGTCAGGATTGTCTGGATAGAGGACCAGAGAGGAAAAAGTTCCTGCCTACCTGAAGAATTACCTATTGGAAATATCATATCAAAGGCCTGTGCTTATGAAGTGTTTATGAAGTACTTTTAATCTGACAGTAAAAACTATTACTCATGACATTCAGCAGACTATAATATAGCCCAGAATTATATGTATATGAATTATATTAATAAAAACACTTATTCATTGAACAATAACCAACTACACTGTAAAGGGAAGAAAAATTTCTGTCTGAATTAACAGAAATGTTATCTTGAAGTTAAATACTCATATATGTTTCAAACAATATATCAGGATATGACTTGATCCTGACTTCATTATTTTCTAGTAAGTGTAGTCCTCCATTTTAAAGCATGTAATGATTCAAAAAATTAGGTTTATCAGCTTCTTAGGCTGCACTTGGGCTTAACTCATTTCTTCTCAGCATATAGAAGGGTAAAAATGAATTCACATTGATTAGTAATGAGTCAGCAATATTGAAAACTCTTGCTGTTATGCAGAGTTAGAGTAAGAACTGAACAGAAAACTGTACTGGGGGTAGAGGGAGTCTAGCTCCTGCCCTAGTTAGGAGTCATTTGTTTCTTTAAAATAAGGAGCAGGATGCTGTTGACCAGATGGCAAAAGGCAAAAACTTCTCCGTTAAACATAGTTTAACCAAATCAGAATCAAAGTGGTTTATTGATTTATTAACAACATGTAATTAACCAGCAATTGGTGAACCATGAGAGCAAGATCAATACTTGCAGTGCAACAGATAAAGCACAATACCAGAGGTAAAGCACGATATTAGATGCTTATAAAGGTTTATATGCACCTGTTAATTTCTATCCAAATGTAATGCTTCCCAAAATGTTCTGTTTGCTGTGGAGAAGGACCTGGGGACCCTGGTGGACAACAAACTGCCCATGAGCCAGCAGTGCCCTTGTGTCCAGGAAGGCCAATGGGATCCTGGGCTGCATTAGGAAGAGCATTGCCAGCAGGTCAAGGGAGGTGATCCTGCCCCTCCACTCAGCTCTGCTGGGGCACATCTGGAGTGCTGTGTCCAGTTCTGGGCTCCTCAGTGCAAGAGAGACATGGAGCTCCTGGACTGGGTCCCACAGAGGGTGACAAAGATGATCAGAGGAATGGTGCATCTCTCTTAGGAGGAAAGGCTGAGGCAGCTGTGCCTGTTCAGCCTCAAGAAGGGATGACTGAGAGGGGACTTGGTCAATGTCTGTCAGTATCTGAAGGGAGGGTGTCAAAAGGAGGGAGCCAGGCTCTGCTTGGTGATTCTGAGCAATAGAACAAGAGGCAATGGGCAGAAACTGATGCACAGGGAGTTCTACCTAAATATCAGGAAGAACTTTACTGTGCAGGTGACCAAGCTCTGGAACAGATTGCCCAGAGAAGTTGTGCCCAGAGAAGTCTCCCTTGCTGGAGATACTTAAGAACTGCTTGGACACAGACCTGTGCAGTGTGCTCTGGGATGATCCTGCTTGAGCAGGGAGGTTGGACCCCATGTTCCACTGTGCTCCCTTTCAACCTGGCCTGTTCTATGATTCTGTGATTCTGTTCTAATACCAATAGTCACGCTTGTCCTCCCAGCAATGAGCGTTGCATGCACATCCCATCCAGGAGTGTGGGTTAAACCCTTGCATACCTCTTCTGGGGAGACCTGGATGTTCCAGGGCTGAGTGTGCCCCAGTGCTCTCAGCAATCTGTGAGTAGTGCAAACACTCCTGCCATGTCAGCTACACATGCCTGAGGTGTAAGTCCCGTGTCCTGCCCCCTGTCCTGTCACCACTAGCTGGATGCAGGCTCCTCACAGTGTCCATATAGCCTGAGTAAAGGTTGTGATGCTGGCAAGACACCTTCTGACAGGTTCAGACCAGGGAATTTAATCATTCACACTTATGGGAAGAGAGGAACACTGTTTGCAGGCCAAAATCCCCAAAATAAAATAAACAGAAAAAGTCCAGTTTGTTTTCTGTGAGATGAAATAATGAAAATGTGCACTGACATTTTTCATGTCCTAAATTCAAATGATTTTGCCTTCTATGCATATTTTAACATTTGTCATTTAACAAAAGTTTTCAGTCTCAAATATGTAGCTAAGGATGCCATAAAGTAGCAGTAAATGTGTCTGTTTAGAGACCATCCAGATAGGGAAGTTAGGAGAGGTAACAGTGAGTTTGAGAGTGAATTTACAATGCAATAATGACTTTCATTAGCCGGTACAAGGAAAGTGCTGTGTGCCTCCATAAAGTGCAATAGTAAGCACACTTTATATCTCAGCTTAGCACTGTAAAGAATTCTGTAGTTTCTTAAATCCCACTGACAACATGTGATTCCTTCATATCTTATTTACTGTGAAGGGGAAGAAAGCAACAACTGTGATGAGATTTTAATTTAGAAGTGTTGAGAAAAATGTATGACTGCAAAAGCTCCAGTCTGAAAATTACAAGCAAAAATAAATCTTTGATAGCTCAGGAAGGGACAGAATTTTCCATGACTGAAGCCTACCACAGTATGTAACTGTTATTAATTTAACTATTGAGCAAAAAGATGCAATTTTATGAGATCCAGTAGGAGATAAAACTCACACTCAGTTTGATGATTTCATAGTTCTTATTAACTACCTAGAGAAAGCAATAACTGATGTGGAGGCATCCTGCAGAATAACTTTTTCCCAAAGCAATTGGTGATTACAAATTTTGAAATGAAAACATGAAACTGTTTCTGAGGATGTATCTGAAATACTTAAAGCACTATGAGTTTACAGAACACTTAAACAATGTATTGTACTTCATGTACTTTATTTGCAAAACAAAGTCACGTACAGACTGCTGCTGACAGACTGACTAGACTCTTAATGATGAAGACTGCTGCTGCTAATAGCAAGTGGAACCATCATGACCATGAACTACATATATAAACTGTGTACAGATGATATATGTCAGAACCTAGACAACAGATTAGCTTCAATCTGGCACAGCAGTCAACAATGCCCACGTGCTTTCATCGTGAGAAACAATCTTTCATGCATGGCTTCAAGATCAATCTATTAAGAAGCTGTAGGAAACTGGGGGAAAAAAGAAGTGAATATCACTGCAGAAAAAACAGACAACAAATGATGCTCTTGGTTCAATCTGTGGATTTTGACATAGAGTTTGCAAAGAATCTATGAATATTTAATTTATCTGGTGACAAATTGAGTGGTAAAACTGAATTTTCTAGTAAGTGTGGGGAAAAAAACTTTAAGCAACCACATGTCAGGATTTTGCTGTTCCTGACATAGCTACTAGAAAGAAGAGGGAGATTTCAGAAAGCTTCAATGATACAAGAAATGCAACTCACAACTTTAAGATTTAATGGGAAGCTGTACAAGTACAGTAGAATGGCTTCTTCTAAAACTGCATGACAAAAAAAATCCTGTATTATATGAGTAAAAGAGTGATTCAGAAAGAATAACAAAATAGAAAATGCCTAATGGTTAAAATGACGATATTAATATTATTTAAAATACAATTATGATTAATATAAAATTAAAGGTACAACAGCCCAGAGCACTCACAACATCATCTCTCAAGTAAAAAAAAGACTCACATTCCTCATCCTGACCATTACACTCTTGCAAATTCAAGGGTATTAGGGAATTTGGGTGTTAGGGAATTTAGGTATTCTTTAAGGTCAAAGAAGATACAGGAATGGCAGCAGTGAAAAAGTAATCTTACACAATTAATCAGAATTACAGGCCTATATATCCCCTTTGCTGAAGAGAAAATCTGTATTTGCTTTATGACTACAGGTGAAAAAGATTCTGGAAGATCAACTTGATCCACTTTTGAGGCTATACCATGACTTGTACTCACACATAGGAAAAGTCCACCACTGATTGAAACCCTGGATTACAGACCTCAAGTTCTCTGGGAGTATTTGACATCCAGCAACAGGTTGGGAAGAGGAACGAAGGCAGCCAGAGCCCAAATCCTGAGTAAGTTTCCTCAAATCATCTGTAATAGCATAATAGTAAGGCATAATAGTAATGGCATAATAGTAAGGCACAGAAGACAAATTTTTGTGCATAATCTGTTTCATAATTTTTGCTTCTTGCTGATCATCCCTAGTCAAACATAAAATCAGCTCCTGATTTTACTTAATTTTCAAGAGGTCTGTTGATTTATTTTCCTCAACTCATCCTTAGTTTTACATCTGTAGGTAGCTATTTTAAT
The DNA here is from genome assembly GCA_013400575.1 of Peucedramus taeniatus. Classification (NCBI taxonomy): domain Eukaryota; kingdom Metazoa; phylum Chordata; class Aves; order Passeriformes; family Fringillidae; genus Peucedramus; species Peucedramus taeniatus. The sequence continues at coordinate 14,762 of WBNO01022600.1, forward strand.
TTCATTCACATATAGATGGTAGAAACTGAGTTTATTGATGTTAAGAATGTGTCTTCATGCTTGCATCTGGCAAGTATCTTTCTTTGCCCTGACATGTAAAAAGCATAAGGGAAATGGAAGTTTTATACCTTCATAAACCGTAAAAAAATACATGGTGGAGACACAGCATGTTCTCTGATGTTTTGCCAGCTGCCTTCAAGAATGCAATAAAGAAGCGAGTTTACATGTAACTGTGGTGGCCCCTGTATGCCCACCAAGTTGCTCTATCACTCACCCTTCCTCAGCAAGACAGGGGAAGAAAATAAGAAGAAAACCTCATGGATCAAAAAAAGGTAGTTTAGTAAAGAAAAACTAAGGGCCACACATAGAAGTAAAGGAAAACAGAATTATTTATTCTCTACTTCCCATTAGCAGGTGATGTCCAGCGACTCCCTGGGAAGGAAGGTCTCTCTAAGTGTAGTGGTTGCATTGCAAGACAGAGGTCTGCCTCCTCCCTTCCTCTCCCTCTCTTATCTTTTGTTCTGAGCATGGCATCACACGGCATGGATGATCTCTTTGGTCATTCTGGGTCAGCTGTCTTGCATCCCCCCCCAGCACCTTGCCCACCCCCAGCCTATTGACCTTTGGGGATGTGGGTGGGAAAAGACAGCCTTGATGTTTTGTAGCACTGCTCAGCTGCAGCCAATACATCCCTGTGTTACCAACACTGTCCTAGCTACACATACAAAGCACAACGCAGTAAGGATGGATGAACATGCAGGCAGTACATGTCTGAAAATAAAACTCAAGCTTGAGAGTGACTTGGCACGTTGGTGTAGAAACCACGTCTTACACAGTGACATTACAGTGAAGTGGGTTAGTGGGGTGAATAGTGCCTGCTCCTGTTCTTTGGTATAGAGCTCTAGGTGAGATATTACTGTAAGTCATTCATGTTTCTTGGATAAAACACTACCCACAGGAGACAATGACTAGAGCATTCATTCTAAGGTTTCCTAAAAGATATTCATGGAAGTGGTGTTAGAATATCGGTTCCACAGAGCATCTGCAGACAACTGCAAGGCTGGTTTATCTGGGGGAATGGAGATGTTTTGGGCTAAACTAGATCCCAAGGGATTCTGCAAGTTCTACCAACATCCAGCCTGTGTAAACTTTAAAGGAATCCTAGGCAGTCACCTGATATCCTCTCTTGGCCTGTGGTTAAGTTTGCTAAACCAGTTTTGTTTGGAGGGAAACATTTCAGAAAGTCTAGATAACTAACATTTTTCAGTGAAGCTTTGTTTTACGGATAATATTTTGTCATCCAAAAAAGACAAGGCCTGCAGTTGCTTACTTAAAACTTCTTAATATAAAAGTTTTGTGCAGACTTTCAGCTAGCATTTCAGATAACCAGAGCATATAGGGCACAATGGGCTATTGCTCTTTTGAGATCAGCTCTCCAGCTGCGTGTTACATCTCATCCATCTTGAAGCTGCAGATGCTCAGACAGATGAAACACCACCAATCACTCCAGCAAACTGGAAAAAAACCCAGCAGTTTTTCTATTTTCACGTTCATCTGAAATTCATATATCTGCTGAGTTTGTAAACACTACCTGGAAATCAAGCCAAAGACTTCCCACCAAGAAAAAAGTCCATTATCGATTAAAAGCTTTTAGTCTACTGGGGCAGTTGATCTTTCAAACTACTGTAAAGACACTAAAAATAAGTCTTGAGGGAATTAGGTAGTTTTAGAGCATCTGCAAATTCATCTAATTTAACGGTATGTAAGGCATTTAGCAATCACCACATGAGAAAGGAAGTTGGAATTGTATATAGTAATCTGATATGCAAAAAAGAAATTAATTTTGCTTTCACACCTCTTCTTTAGCTCAGAAATTATGATCTGTGCCCTAGGCTATCAGACATCAATGCACAAAATTATTCACAAGGGTTTATGGTTCAAGTGGTAAATCCAGTCATTTGCAAAATGTTGACCCAAGTGAGTCAGCACAGAGAGCTTGATCTTTCAGTGTGATGAAAATGTAATTTTATGGATGTCAAGTCGAAGTTCAAAAGTGACATACAGTGTCATACAGATAAATAGTTTTGCCGGCAGCAATGCCATACTTCATAAGTACTTGTCTGGCCAATAGTAACTATTATGATGATTAAGAAGGCTGATAGAAAATGCACATTTTATCTTTTCTTATGTATAATGTCTCTAGAATTAAAAATCAAGACAGGCCTTTTTAAGAATTGCATTTAGCTCTCCAACTCTGTATTTCATTTATATGTAACAAAGATCTATGGAGATTTTTTTAACTTAAAGCTATTATTTTCACTATTATTATTATTATTATTATTATTTATGTACTGCTTTCACAAAATTAAAGATGATTTATAGTCATTTCAATTTGTAACCAATGACAAATTGAAACTAAAATACAGTGCAGAATTATGGTGTTAGTTAGATTTTAGTTGCTAACAAAAGTTAAATGAGGGATCATTTTTATAAAAAAAAAAATTTTTCTTGTGATAACATTATTACTTCCAATAATTTGCTTTTTCCTTCCTCAAATTATTTCATATATAATGAAAAAGAATATGAAAAGTAGTATGTAGAGCTTTTTGTGTAGTGCAGAAGAATGTAACTGCTCTGCTATTATTTTATTTATGACAAAGTAATATGTAGAAATTATTTTTTTAATCCTGTTTCCATTTGAAGCAATTAGATAAAGCCAGTTGTCTCATTAAAATGTAAGCTCTCTTGGCCATTTCTGATGCTTCTTGAAGCCACACAGAGAAAATGATGAATGTAGGGGTCCAGCTAATATATAGGAGTGAGTTTTATATTTATTGAAACATGGTGAATACCTAAGCCTTACCCTTCTGAGTAAGTGAAGCTAGTGAAGATATTTGCATCCAGATGTCTCTGTCTCATTTTGAGCTCCCACACATGTTGAACACAAAGACATACAGACCTGTTACCTAATCTTGTCCTTTCTCTCTACCTTACATAAATGCCTTGAAAAAGGAATACAGATAATATTGTGTTAATTACTCTTGCTATATTTATTATAAATTACATTTGCGCTGAAGCCCAGTAGTTGTGGTTCCTGCTGCACAGGATGTGGAATCTGACCTGAAAGTTAACATCCAATATCAGGCACTTCAGTGTATGTTATACTAAAAATGTTTTGAGCATTGAAAAAACTGCACAGATCTTCTGTTTTATAATTCCCTTATTAGAAAGATAGGGAAGGAGACTTTTCACTGTTTCTGTTTGGAGACTAGATAAGTAGAAGTCTCTTGGGCTATATGCTTAAGAGGAACCAGTGTAAGAAGATCCAGTGTAAATTCTGACCCAGGTATGACTTTGGGATACATTGGAATGTGTATGGTCTGGTCCTGCCTTTTCCACAGAACTTCTCCATTTGGTTCATTCTAAACACACTGGAAATTATAAATCCACATGTGGGACTTGAGGACTTTGCACAGCCATTTAGAGAAAAGGGTTGTTATCATCTCTCTATCCACCATCACAATTTGCAAGCTAGTCACACCTAGCAAAGAAAGCTTTTTTGTCTCCTCCTTTGTTCCTTACCCTCAAATATAGATCTTGTTCTTCTTTTGGCCTTTGATCTCTAACATAGAAACAAAAGGATAAAATAAAATTGGAAAACAAAGTGGAGGGGAAAAGGGAGAAAAAGCCTAAGCCTTTTTGCATCAAGGCAAAACTGAGTTTAGCCCTGATGTGTGTGCTAAAAGAAACTTAAATGTAATTGCTATAGTTATAGAAGTAGGTAACTAAATATTGACAACAGCATCCAACAGTTTCCTTATTCTCATGCCTTGGCAACACATGCATTAGCAACAGACCTCAGTGGCAAATCCTGTCTAGGACTCTGTTATCCCTGTGCAGAATTAATGATTTTTAAGAACCATGAAATGTGGACTCCTGCCTATCTCCTCCTTTTCAGTCCTAAACCTCTGCCTTCCATACTGACTTCATCTTGATTTCTCCAGCAGAGTTTTTAGTTTTCTATGCTTGCCTGAAACTACAAAAACTTTTTAAGTTGCTCCTATCCAATTTTTGGAGAAAGTAATTTTGATTTCTTGAAGAGTTGCTATGTAGGCAAAGTAAGATGAGCAGAATGAAAATGCTGCTTGGGATTTTTCCCCACACCAGCGTTCACACTTGGGATAAAGAGGTTTTTTCACAAACATCCCTTTTGCAATAAAGATTTTCTATAATTTTGTTTCCTAATTTGCCATAAATATTTCCACTAGTATTTCAGAAATGCCTTTATTTCATTCATAATTTTATTTTTATATCTTTCAGTCATAACTCCAAACAGAAATAACAGAAAATTTGAAGACATTTGTGAGCATGTAAGGTACTTCATTTTGTCATAATTTCCTTTCCTCTTCTCACCTCCTCCATATTAAACACTTGGGTCCATATGACTTCCGTCCCACGTTTGCTTTTTTATGCCTGCACTTTGTGAATCTGTAAAATAAAAATATGTGAAGCAATCCTACAAAATGCTCAGCTGAAGGCAAGATTAAATTAAAAAGAAGGAATTGCAGGGGGATGCAAACATAGCAACTTACCAAACTCTGCAAAGTTTACAAACTCAGATATATCCTTTGGGTACCTCTCAGTCTGTAAATCACATCAGTCCTGCATCAAACATCCTCTGAAATATTTTCAGAGTACTCCAAAACAGCTGATTTAATATTTCTGGGTGTAATGCACTAGGCTAAAATATTCTTCGGGTGTTCCATTAGTGAAGTTTTCTTACTAAAGTATATTTTTAATAGGGAAGTAAAAATGCTTTGGAAAACTCTGCTACACTGCACTAGACAGCTATTCCACATGACCCCAAAACATCAGTGTCAGTTAGGAATTGTCACAGCATCAGTAGATTTCCAGACCAAGTTTCTTGTTCTTTCACAGTTAAAAATGGAGGGTGGGGGGGTGGAGGTGGGGTTCTGTGGTTTAAGATATGTCCATTTATTCCTCTTTGAAAATTTCAGGAGAAAGCAAATATAAAGCAACACTCATAAAAAGTCTGAAGAAATCCAGTTTTTGTTCAGTGTTTTTTTCAGCTTGCGAAAGAATTTCAAATTAAAATTAGAACACGGTACAGGTTCTTTGCATTGAAGAGGATTAGTTTTGTCACCTTTTTAAGACATTTTAGCAGCAAAATATATTCTTAACTATTTTTCCATCACTGAGCTTGCTAATAGCAATCTTCTGTTTTTCAGCTTATGAAAAACATCAGTCTCAAGGGAGTTCATTAGCTGGATGCTCTGCTGGCTCTGTCTCCCAGATTATCTGCCTGTAGCATGAAGCAACAACAGCAGATGCAGTAGAATTGACCTTGCCTTTCTTGTTAATATCTATAGCACTGTTAAAGGCTAAGGCTCAGGGCATATATATCATGAGCTGACTTGCATATCACTAAAAGTGATGCACCACTATAACATCAAATATTTACCTTACCTAGAGCTACAAGTAATTATAATGTTTTTTGTTTTTTGTTTTTTTTTTTTTTGGAGCTCAAGCAAGATGGACGAAGAATTTCTGTTAATTGTTAGGCTGTGATAAAAAATATGGTTTGCCTCCTCCCGGAGATATCCATACGCACATGACCTCTCAGTCCCAGGGAAAACATCAATTGGTGTGAATATATTCAATTGCTGCAAGGAATCACTTCAAATGGATCAACTAGAAATAATTGCCAGTCCAGAAAAGTGATTAATATCACTTAAAATTAAGATTTCTGCTTGCAATGGTTATTTCTATGCAAATATGCTTTATTTTTTCAACCAACATGCAAGCCTTAATTAAAAGCAGACTAAAGTCTTGAGTAGCAAGAAAATTTTAAAATTCATGCTGCAAACATAATTACTTGAGCCTCAATTAAAAATGAAAATCATATTTTTTCCTTGCTGTACTTGTTTTCTCTCCCCTTTTCTAATGAAGGAAGATCATACAATGCACTACTAAATTGTATGCTGAGTGAGGGCTTGAAATGATCAGTCATTCTCCTATATAGTGCCTAGCTGTAACAACTCAGAGTAATATGCTATATTGCAAATTTATTCTTATATGAAATACATGTCTTGTAATATATGAGTTGAGTGATTCAATCCTCAGAAAATGACATTAAAATTTGGCCAAATTTTGCAATAGGAAATAAAATTAATGAGAAACACTTTTGTTACTGAATGTACTCAGACATTAGCTTGACAGTCTCAGCTCTTCTGAAAGGAGGGCTAATAACCCTGTAACTCCCTAGGATGTCAGTCTCCTCAGTGTGTATAGTGCCCCCTCCTAAAATGATGGATTTCACATGTGTCAGATACCACAGTCCAAGCTCATCAAAATAGGGTGTGATGCCTGCAAAACTATCTTTGGATGTAGGTTGTTTTTGGACCATAAGAATAGAGCAACCAAAAGTCTAAGGCTCTTCATGAGAAGCCCTGTGAAAGGCAGAATTGAATAAGGCTCAAGAAATTATTCAGAGTTCAATAAATTTTATTGCTTACCATCCATGTTTTTAGTCATCTGAAACAATATATTGGCACATTTAACTTGATTTTGTGAACAATTTCAGATGTTCCAAACCCTAAATTTTCAGTGAACTTGCCATTTGCTCAAGAAAATATTTTCCTACTTTCTGAGTTACATTAAATTCAAGACAGTGTGTTATTACTTGATTGTTGGACTGTGAGAAATCTGCAAAAACCTTTGGAAAATTCAAGGCATGGACAATTGTCATTGTAGGACACAGAATAAATGACATGGGTAGTAGCTCTTTTCAAGGCAAAAAAAACTCTTTATTAAAATCTGACTCTAATTTTATGTTTCTGAATTGCCAGTGTCATTGGAGGGTGACAATGCCACCTCCTCAATGACACTGGGCAACTTAATAGTCTATTAAGTTGTTTGTCCTCCATAAAAGAATGCAAATAATAAGTTATTTATATAAAGTGTGGAAGAAAGTTTTGTATAAGAATGTAAACAACAACAAAAAAAAATCAGAAGGCTTTAGAAAAACTTGAAAAATCAGGGTGACAGACAATATTTTGAAAAAACTGTGTAAAGCTCTGACATGTAACTATTTAACTCAAATCCTTAAGAAGCACTTAGCAAACTAAAGAACTCCAGTACAGTCAATCTAAAAGTTGTTGGGTTTTTTGTTTGTTGTTTGGGGGGAATTGTATTGGGTTTTTTTGGCACAGTTCTCCTCATGCTTGAAATAATATAGTTTGATAATTCACATTTTCTGAATTACTTGAATGAAGGTATAAAAGGCTAACTATCTAGTGCTGAAGAACCAGCTACTGCCAGAATGTAAGCTGTTTTCTACTTGTTTCCTTTTTACTGTCTCTTGTGGCTTGGAGATATGGAATGAGGCTTTGTTTGAACCTACATCAGTGATTTTCAAAGAGTTCTGGTTCTGGTGGAGCTTCTGAAGTCTCCATTCCTCTTCTTGAGTTACTTTATAAAGCATTCAGAAATTATGAAGCATAAAGCAATCACAGAGCCCTCTGAATCATTCAGAATAAAACTATATAATAAATTAGAAGTGTTAGTAAGTATTATCTAGCTTTGAGGCCAGATGGTGCAGAGTGGATTGCATGGAGAAGCTTAAAAATATTTACTGTACCTTTAGATATAAGCATGTTTAATTAAACAAAAATAACATGGAAATGTTAAATAGGTATAAATGGTAAACAGATGGATATTGAAATAAAATGGTAAACAGGCTGACATTTTGTTTAGGGAATTTTACTGATTAGTATTTTGTAATGTTCCCTTAATACATGGGATTTCTCACCTTTTCTGTGTACCTCTGCAGTACAATGATGACAAGAATTTGTCAATGCTCTCAGTTCCTCTACATTGCTCTCACCAGACCAGACTGGGAACTGTGACAAGGATGAGAGACTGTGAATTGTGCTGACTGAAAATACCTGGCTGGTCAGTGCTATGGGCATTCAGCAAATGCATTCTTTCACTCATCCACATAGACACTGTTGCTGCTGCTCAACATTTCTCCTGGGATTAGAGCTTGCAAAAGAGAGGCCATGAGGAAAAACAGTTTCTCAGCTGCAGTTTACATATATGCCTGCATTCAGTGATACAGAACCCACACCTTCTTAGTATGCTTAATCCTTTATACAAATTCCTGAGATAGGAATGCAAAAAAAAAAAAAAAACTAAAAAAGAAGAAACTTTCGCTTAATTAGAGTAATTTTCCCCCATATTAATAAAAAATACTTGAGCAAGCAATGTTGAAACACATCAAAAAAACCTCTTCTTGCCCAGTAGATGTGACATATTTCAGTATAAATATTGGAAGCACTGAAGTACTGAGTGAGGGAACGGAGAAGAAAAAGGCATTCAATACTGTTGCATTGTCACTGCAGAGTGCTTGCAAGGTTGTTTGTAGTATGAGAAGCAGAAGTTCAGAAAAATGATAAGTAAAATAGTATGTAATTTATGGTGAATGCAGTGAATGTTTTTCATTGTTACATACAACAAAGTGAGTGTGGCTTTTTATAGGAAGTTATACAAATGAAAAAACCCATATTCCTAGTCAACCAACCGGTATAGGCCATTTTGTTCATGAAATTAATGAACAAATGAAATTAATGAAAATTGAAAAAAATATTTCTTAATATGTTAAACATTATTATAAAGCTATTGCAAGTATATTGTTCATTAAGTAGTCTAAACTGATTTAGTCTTGTTGTCTCACTAGTGTAAAGACAACTGGGAGGATTTTTCCAGATTTAAAGCTAAGAATTTATCTTGTCCAGGCTGAACTAAACAGCTTACACTGTGCAATATTTTTCTTTCTAGTACAGAAGGCATAAAATGCACCTTAATACATGCCTCTAGATTAGATCATCTTATAGAGGATAAAAATAGAGATAAATGCCAGTGAGGAAAAAAGGTTACTGTGAGGAAAAACTACTAGCAGTTTAATACTCTTTTCTGCAAAATTAAGATAATATGGAAGCGATTGTGAAGTTTTGACAATGTACTCTCACACATGGGCACATACAGTTTCTCTTTAGTTTTATGATCCTTAAATTACTAGGACTAAGGTACAGTTTTGTCTTTGCCGTTCTTTCCCATACACTGGACTGTGTAAAAGTTCCCCTAATGAATCAGTCTCCCGAGCTGAAATAGTTTAAAAATAGAAAATAAACTAAAGTTCCTGGTTGAGATTCTTTCTGGTATCTGAGTTTATTCCTTTGCCAATTAAATGTACAAATAATGCAATTGAACATTATTGCATAGAGGGTTTTTTTGCCTTTCTTAAGAAGATATTCCAATCACAAGGTTTCAAAGCTGCACCCCACCTTCAACACCTCAGAATGACATATTAATTAAGTTTATTTTTCCATTATAAAAATGCCAGTATTAACTACTCTGTCAAACAGAATATTGTAATTTTGGTACTAATAAACTGTATGCTGTGGCAGAGAATAAAAAAGTTTTTGGATAATGTAACAGAAGAAAAGAGAGCTATATCTTTTATTTATAGAAGGCACATTTCCTCAGCTACTGACAGCTTTTACTGCAGCAGTTGTAGATGCTGGGCAGATCAGACAAATTTATCAAGACATGCAGTAAAAGAGCATCAGTGGAATTATGGAAGTGATGAACACTAGCAAACCTGTCAGGTATAATAAAGAAAGGTTAAAAAAACAGACTTATGTATTCTGTGCATTCAAAAGTTTGCCTTGATAGAGACATGAAAGTTATATATCTATATATTCCCAAAAGGAGAATATACCCTCAAAGTATTACAAGCAAATGATGAATATCTCCTATTCTGTATTTTTCCTTTTTATGACAATACCTTCTTACATGTGCTACTCCTCACATGTAGAAGGGATGATGTTTACACATAATTTCATAACACCTGGAAATCCTCATTTCATTTAGGTATTTATCTAGAGAGGTCTGGTTTATTGCCATAAACACATTATCAAGGTAGCAATTATATTTCTTGTAAAGTCAGGTGAGGTGATGAATGGTACAAAATTGATCAGGTTTGTTGACCAGAGACCAAACAATTTTTCTGTTCCCTAACGGGTAACTCACCTACACTATCTGTATGGTTCACCCAGAACCCTCCTTTTCTTTTTTTTTATTAAACAAACCAGGCTTACCTTTCTGGTCTGCTCTTAACAAAATAAGCACTTTTTACCATTCTAGCAGTCTTTTTTGTCTACCTGTGGTAGATAAGATTCCTACCTAAAGGTAGTAATTATTTCCACCAAAATTAATTCCTACATAAAGGAATATAGAGACACATATAGACACAATAAAGACACATATCTTTTCTAAGAAGCCTGACAAATCACTTCAAAATGGGAAAATCATGACATTAATTTAGATGCAAAATCAGAATTAAGTTTCCTTTTGCCTTGTGCTCCTTGAGAGTACAGGACTAAATATTTATATACCTAGAGGTGATGGAAAACTAGCCCCAGACAGGTATGTTGGCAGCAGTTTATAAAGGGTGTAAATTTAAAGGGAAGATTCTAGGTGATTTTCTCTTGTTCAGCCGTGAGGATGAACAAACCATTCAACCTCAGCTTCTGAGGGAACCTGGTGTGAACTCAGAGCTGACCCTGCTTTGAGGAGGGGGCTGCATAAGAGACCTCCTGAGGCTCCTTCCTGCCTGAATTGCCAATATGTGATCCTGTGGTCCCCTGCCAGCAGACACACTGGCCTGACTCTGGCTTAGACTTGCAACTCCTCCCTCTCCAGCTGCATATTGCCACTTTCTGAGGGGAGTGCCAAATCCTTCCTTGGGCAGGCTGATCTGTGATTGATGACCCAGCTCCTTCCTTCCCCTGGCCTCTGCACGGATGAGGTGATGCCAAGGCAAAGGGCCGTGAGGCTTCCACAGGTGCAGACATTTTGCAGGATGGGGTGCTGGCACACAGCAGGCAGAACTGGGTGCTGGCAGCCCAGCACTCCCTCCAACCAGAGGGCAAAGCCAGGAAAGAGGAATAAGGGTGCTAAGTAATAGGAAGAGGGGACAAATATGGTTAAGTGTAATATTTGTACTGAGAAACCACAGTGAAGCTGTTGGTCAGTCTCTAGACAAGAATCAGCTGGAGGGAAGAAGGAAGCTGGAGGCAGCATGCTCCTGTGGCAGGAAAATCTGTAAGTAGGTAGTGTTTTCAAAATGGCACTCTTGCATGCTAAACCATTGTGGAGCAATCCTTGCAGATCCCTAGGTGCCAAGTGTGAGCTACTGCACTAACCAGAGACATGCTCTGTATTTCAAATACATCTTATTTGATTACCTTCAACATTCAACCAGCTTCTAGGAAAACAAAATCATGTTTACGGAGTGACGCTGTTACTCTGATAAGAGAAAGATTTTTGGGAACATATAGAGCAAAGCTAATGAGAAATACAGAAAAGGATGCACAAAAAAAATCAAGCTCAGAACATGAATCACCTTTCAACCCCAACAGTATAATCATTACTATAATTAAATCCTCATAATTTAAGTTACGCTTCACTCAACAGAAAATTGATGACTTATGTTTTAATGGGAATTTTACTGTATTCTGGTAATCTGTTTTGTATAAATTAAGTCTCTAGGGTGAAATAATCATTTTGAAGCATACATTTGTTTGGATTTTCTTTCACACTACAACAGCTCTGACTCTAAAAGTGGCTAAAGCTGTCATAATTTGGAAACAAGGAAATGATTTACTGTCTGTGGTATTAATTAAATAAGAAACACACTGACAACAGGAGACTTATCAAAAAGGAAAAAAAAAAATAAACAGAACACTAATCCCCAGCACTTAGAGCTTATGCTTGAAGAAGAGTCAATTATTTTAGTCTAAATCCCTTTACTCTGCATGCTCAAAAATCTTTTCTTTTCCCCAATATATACTTGAGTCTCAGCTTATCTGTCTTGCAGAAGAAAGCAGTAGTCCTGGCTTGTGGCTGACAACAGCAAGCTGCCATAAGTGGCTCTGGGGTTGTCCATACCTATGAGAGAAAAAAAGGTAAATAGTAAAGTTGCCATTGCAGTCCAGCCAGAGCAGGACAACAGAGTAAGGCCTGCAGAGACAGTAGAGACAACAGGTTTTCAGTATCCTAGAAAAAATGCTATGTATTTCACCCATTTTTACCCACTCACAGAAATATATTCATGGGCTGTACACTTGTGTTCCAAGCTGCTTATCTTCAGTGTGAATTGAGACCTGGAGCTTTCAGTATATAGACAAATACTACATTTGCTTTACGTCAAATTCAGTTTTAATAACTATTCATCCTTTCTCAAAAAAATTGGGAAGCCCCACTCTTTTGCCCAGCTGCCTCTTACAACAGAAGGCTGCTACATCCTTAAATAAATACCTCTTTGTGCATTTATGTTTGCATTTTGTGTATAACATTTTCTACGTTGTCTCTTCTTCTCTTCTAAATCCTTTAAAACAGATGTTGTCTGAGCATGTTGTTGTCTGATCAGAAATTGACCCCAAAGTTTCAGAGGCTTCCTGCAAAGGTGTGTGACCCTTGTGAATTTAGAAAATATGCCATCTCCTAACTGAAAATTTATCCAAGAGATTGAAAGAAAAAAAAAAGAGAACAAAATAAGACATCACCAAATCAGTGAGAGAATAAAAAAATGAAGGAAGAAAAATATTTCAGCAGCAAAGCTGGTAATTTAGGGCAGGATTTGATTGTCCAAATGTAAGTGTTCAAGTCATAGAATCATAGAATGTTGGGATCATTTATGTTGCAAAAGACCATTGAGATCACTAAGTCCAGCTGTAAACCTAACACTGACAAGTTCACCTCTAAACCATGCTCCTAAGACCCTTGTCTACTCAAGGCTCAAGAGCCTTGTCTACTTGTCTTCCTACAGTGAGATAACACTGCCTGTGTGTACAAGCTATGCACAAGGTAGGGAAGCCATGGGGTTTGAGGTAGCCATGACTATCTAGGGGCATGGCTAGAGGAGAGGTGCAATATTCCAGGAATGGCACTAGAGTACTGTATTTGAGAAAAATGAGTTGAGTCACTTTGCTCTGAGTCTGAATAGATCCTTGCTTTTCCCCAAGCTTCAAGACCCCTGCCAAGGGTACTAGAGATGAGCTGTACCTTGGTGGATCCCTATTAGATCAGGTTGCTAATGGGCTGTAATCACTGCCAGACTTCCTTTATGCAGCTCTGAAGCTGAGGCACCCAGCAGCTTGCCTAAGGTAATGGTGGGTACAAAGGGGCAGAAACAATGTAGGGGAGTTTCAGACTGAAAAATTGTGTTCACTGAAGAGATTATAGAATGGCAAATAAGAAGACCTCTGGATTCAGAAGTCCTTTGCACTTCAGAAGCATTTAGGCACTTCAGTCTTCTTTTATAACTGCTCTCTGAGCAATATTTGTATATAATTTAACTGAGTGGACCTTGCTCCCACATTTGAGAGTCATGACTTAAACAAAATCTTCGTTGAAGATTCAGTTCAGTGTGAACACCTGCACCTGCTAACAGCAGTTAGTTAACGATCAAGGTCTTCTAACTGGTAATTTATATACTCTTTGTGGAATTATTTTCTAAGAAGTAATAAAGAAATTGTGGAAATGCATATGTCTTTCCAGAAGTTGCCAATTCTCAAAAAATGTATGCTTAGGTCTCTCTGTGACCCATACACAATTGCTGCTGGCCTTGTGGACAGTAAAGACAGCACTTCCAGCCCTAGGAAACTGTCTGAATAGGGGGAATAAACGACCTATGATATTTAAAGAGAAGATTTTAATTTTTAACCTCAAAAATCTACAGCTGTAACATCCCAAGTAAAAAATCCATCAGTTTGCAAGGGAAAAACCACAAAACTGAAACAACAAATAAACCCAATTATTCCCCCTAGACACTGCAGAAAGGCATTGAGAAATTTGGAGCATAAAGAAAGAAAGAAGCAGAGAAACAGGTGAACTGATACAGGACAGCAAGGAAAATAGATTATTTTTAAAGTTTAGTTGGTTCCTCTAATTCTAATTTCCTTTCTTGTGAGTTTTATCCTCCTACATTTTTTGAAATAAAGAAATGCCTGACATTCTGAAGCATAGCAAGATTATAAAAACCTACCTAGTAGAGCCACCTGAGAGTAACTATCTAGCTCTTCATCTTTATGATGGAAGCTTTTATACTGAGCACCAGTGATACTGAAGACATAACACCTATCTTTAACAGGAAAAGGAGACATATATCTTTTCTAAGAGTTACTAACAAATGGAACATATTGTAGGATTCAGCTGTCACTAAGCCTGGAGAACTTGAGCTTTTTCATAATAAAATCTGCTTGCACATTCTCTGTAGGCAAGCAAACCAACTGCTTCTTTACTTTCAAATTGTGAGTTTAGTCATTTAAAGTTTCCTTAACTGGATTCTCAAGCTTTTTAACAGTTTGTGTGTTCAGTTTGAAATATGACTTCAGTTAGCGTGCTACACATCAGGTCATGATTGGTGGCCAAAAGACAGATTTTGACTTCCTTGTTAGTCATGTTAATAGCTTAGGGACATCATTTGAGAAAAATATTGTAAAAGAGATCCTCAGCTTAGATAAACTGCCTTTGGCTGTCACAGAGTTATGTCTTTTTCTATCAGTTAAGACTCTAATTTCAGACTGTTAAATGTGTCTAAGGTAGGATCTATTTTGATTTCAATAGCTCAAGAAGCAGTTATATTTTTCTACCTTTGTGTTCTTCTTAATTTGCCTTTTCTAATTTTAGTTCACTTGGACAGAAAAAGCTGTGCTCAATAGCTTAGTTTTATTTTCACATACTGGGATAAAATTACAGTACTTTTAAGTGTAACTGTATTAGTAAACATCAATCCCTGCATTTCCCATGCATAACTAACTACACGACTAGAAGAAACAATGACCCCCAAATACATGAAGATTTGCTCAAGCAAGCACAGTATTTTTCTACAGAGATGGCGATTTAGAAATGATCCCCAAAAATAAGAATAATCCAGAGCATTTGTCTGGTGTTCCATCTCAGTAATGAATGATATGACATGAAAAAATGTTATTACTTCATAATAATATGAAGTAATATTCAAAAATAAAAAGGTAGTCTCAGGACCTCTTTCTAGAGTTTGCTATGTTGCTTTTCATTTATTTATTTATTTCTGCATAGGAAAAGGGACCTTTGATAAAAAGACAGTTCTGCTTACACAGTTGTATAATGAATGGTTTTTACACAAAAAAAAAAGTCTAACGCCTTTTTTTCTTCACTAATCATGAAATGTCTAAAGCTAATCCATGTGACTTTTTTTTCCTTCAAGACTGTTGACCAGTGAATTTCTTTGTGCAGGTTAACACCTAATATACACACTTTCAAATAATCAGTTCTTCATGGCAAACATGACCAGGTGATTTTTTTTAACTGGTAAGAAGAATATACAAGTAAATCTAAAAGCCAAGGCCCCTCAAAAGATTAAAACTTAATTCCTACTCATGTCACTCTTGTACACACATATGCATAAAGAAAATATGTGCCCAGGTTTTTGATGTAGGAATTTCTCAACCACAAGTTGCCCCTGTTTAAATGTTCTTTTTTAGACTAAGCACTTGTTTTATTCCTTATAAAACTTGGGGCAATACAATGGGAAATCTGCTCATGAATATTCATCAGCTACTGCCTTCTTTTTCAGAAGTGCTTACTCTGCCTGGATGTTGACCTTATTTCAGCTCATCCGAAAAAGTTGTCATCCAAAGGTAGACAAATAACAGCATTAAGTGCATATTTTATCCATTTGTTACAATAGAGTCTGATGTGATTACCTCATATATGGATGTCCTGTTCAGATTTTCCAACAT
Source organism: Peucedramus taeniatus (assembly GCA_013400575.1). Classification (NCBI taxonomy): domain Eukaryota; kingdom Metazoa; phylum Chordata; class Aves; order Passeriformes; family Fringillidae; genus Peucedramus; species Peucedramus taeniatus. The sequence continues at coordinate 30,631 of WBNO01022600.1, forward strand.
TAAGGAAGTGTTCTGTGTAATATGACGAATTAGATGTACCATCTGAAAGTTTAGAAATTTTCCTGCTGCAGAGTCCCACAACATTGGTGAAGATTGTTGAAATAGGAGATTGGGAGGGACTGAGAGTGACGGAACAGATCATTTGGGCTTCTCCAGGTGCAATCATTCCAAGAACACTGGTGTGCAACACTCTTCCAGCCGGTGTAAATTTCCTTCTTTCTGCCCATTGGTAGAAAGAATAGGAAAGTCAGAGAATGTGTCTTTCCCCATAGCCCGCGCAATATTAGCAGGAGAGACCTTGACAATGATCTTCAAGGTTAAGGGAAAGCTTTCAGCTGCTCAAAGAATAGACCATTATCAGAAGCTGAGCTGGAGACTGTGGAGTTAGGGTCAGACACTTGGATTTACTTACTTTTAAAACATACATAGAGAGTGAGGGGCTGACAGGGACCAACATTTTCTACGTAAGCATACACAAAAATTTTGAGTTCACACCAGTACAACCAGAGAGGACAAAGAGGAGCTGCCCACTAGGTGGTTTTTGACCCCTGGCTGTAGATGGTAAAGCAACCCAGCTTTACCTTGTGGCAAGTCTCTTTCCTGATGAACTGTCCACAAAAGCATGACAAGATACACTAAGAATAGAGGAGTTTTATTGCAGATTATTTAAAGTCCATATCATATGTGATAAATGTTATGGAATAATTCATGTTCCTATGAAATATAGAAGTGATTGTGATATCACTCATGTTCGTAAATACGTTGTGCATGTATGGAAAAATCTCTAAAAGTTTTAAACCCACAAGCAGTGGCTGGAGAAGGATTGCTTCACAGAATTACGAAACCATGGATGGCAATGAAGGGGAAGCCTGATTTACCAACTAAAAGTCGTGGCTCCAGTGGAGATGAACTCCTTCCTGGGACTGACTGGGGAACACGCGGGCTATGATCAGCTGACAAGTGCCCCCGTTAGACCTTTGCATCTGAATGCCAGGTTCCTGTAACTCAGCATCTGATCTCATCACTTCCCAGAAACGGCTTTGTCCAGTCCAGCACGGAGAAAAGGAGACCTCATGAATACGTGAAGCAACAAAGGAATAGGGAACCTCTGCCTCAGGCGGAAAAAACTGTATAAAAACCGACCCGATGGAGGCGACATTTGTGAACAGAGGGGTTTTGACGCGATAGAGGTCAGACCAGAGTTCACCCAGTGCCGATCCTGGACTCGATGCTGTCTCTTTAGTTGTGGCTATCCAAACTGTACCTTGATTGCAAAATAAAATCTCTAATTTTTGATTATTAATTCAGCTGAATCACTGATTTACCTATAACACAGAATAAAGGCTTGATGTGGCATTAGAAAAGAGAGAAAAAGAAAAGACATGACAAAAGGGGCAGAAACATAGTCACAGTGAAGAATTACCACAGAGAGAGGTTATGGGGAGAGTGTTAAATTGTAATTGCCCAGGGGAAGATGCAAAGGTCTAAGGATTCAGAGTTTACACTTGAGAAAAGCGTAAGAACAGCATAATCCTGCCAGGGTCCATGGATGGATGGCAAATGAGGATCTGACCCAGTGTTCTCATATTTGTGTTTGTGTCCATCTAATTATTTTGTTTGTACTTTATCTGCCTCAAAAGCGCCACAAAGAATCCAACATAGTTATATTTTTCCCCTAATGTCTTTTTAGTCTTTTTAGTCTTTTTATGTAGACTAATGTGAACGTTGTCTTTTTTAGGTGTAGAAAATAATAGTTCTCTGGAGCCTCTTTTTGTCTTAAACCAGCTGATTAAGTGTAAGTATGCAATGCAACATTTCTATATTCCCCTCTGCTACTAAAAAAACAGTGTGTTTGACCATTTTATTTCTATTCCTTGTACTGTATTAGCAATCTTTTTTTTTTTTTTAATAAAAAATCCCATCTCTATTCCTTATAGAAGTTTTAAAGTAATTTCACAGCTGAGTGAAACCCTAAACAGAGCTATCTTAGTGTAATGAAGCGGAAAACGATTTCTCCTTAACAAGACTGGTATATAGTGACAAACAGCTCATAAAAATCCCATCTGCCACAAATACTCTCATTTTAGTCTCTTTCACACTAAATGCTATGTTTCCTGTTTCTCTTTAGAAGGAAAAAAAGATATATAAATCCTAACTCATCAAATTTTCCTTTGACAGAAGAGAAAAAAAAAAGTAAACACAAAATAATCTTCTTATAAAACACTGACATGAACCATTCCAAACACAACAAAGGTGTAATGTCACTTTTGGATCCATTTATAGTACACCATTTCCCCCCCCCCTTTTTTTTTGTAAAAAGGAAAAACTAACCACTTGTACTGTAAAGAAAATATTCTGATTATTTAACAGCTGACTATATGCAAAAACAATCTGTTACAGTTTTTTTTATAAGAATAATTCTTTAGAGACTGCAATCAAATATATGGTTATTATTTACCTGTAACTTGAGCAGTTGTTATCCTCTTTACGTATTTGGTAATTAGTAGCCACATCCTTAGTCTCTTTCCCACTCAAAACAAATTAATACATACTGACTAAAGTTTCCATAATATTTATGGAAATTCTCCATCAGAAAATACTGTAAAGTCTCCCTGTTTTCTAAACAGTACCATAAACTGCTGCAGTTCTCTTGTTAACATGCCATTAGAAACATGCTTTGCTGTGAGCATTGCTTCTCTCTGTCAGATGGGAACAGAATCATCTCTTGGGACTGGTGTTGCCCAAAGGGATTATGTTTTTATTTTAAAAAGATAGTAAATCACCTCTCTCTTTGCAGCAAGACACACTGCATCCTCAGAGTGGCAATGAAACCTTTTTGTGATGCTAATGCACAGCCTACTATCCATGCCTGTGAGGTCCTGAATAGTGATTGATCTTGTCTGAAATGACATTCATATCTGCTCTTCAACCTTATGGGAAGAGAAATAATTGTTTCGCCAGGCCTCCCTATACTTAAACTTTTGCCTTTGTCTTCAAATCCACTAGTTTTAGTACGTCTTGGTGATTAATGCTTTTCCAGAAGATCATAAATTTATCTAGCTAAGTAATCAATTTTTGAACAACAGCATCACCTTCTCCAGAGGTATAATTTCACACTGGATGCATGCAGACTGATCATCAGACCTCGATAAACAAGTCAAGTTACAGGATTCAAAGCTAACTTCTAATTCTTTTGAGCAAAATTTGGATAGTGCTTGGCTTAGAAGTTGCTCTGACTATGGCAAAGACAGCCAAGGAGATGACCATGAAGACGCCTTAAATAATAGAGGGAAAAATCAATAGCATGTGTTTCAACTACTGGAAATGGAGCAGAAAATATTATAATTTGTTTATAACAGCAATGCATGCCACATCTTAGATAAGAAACATCGTATTAAAGAAAAGTTGTTGGGTGGCATTCAAAGGATCAAAGTACTTCTTGAAATCTTATTTCAGAAATGAATATTAGCTGGGAAATCTGATGGCATTTGATACTCCCAGACATTTTCCTACTCACTCAACTGATTTTTTGTCAAGGTTCAATGTATTTTCTTTCAAGGTATGTACAAAAGGCATACCCATAAGGCTTCTTTTTGACTTCCTAACATCTGTGGAAGTTGACATGATGGCAGGAGCATTGCTGAGGGTGCCTGGAGGTTTTTCAGTAAAGTGCCCTGAGGCTAGGAGAAACAGAAAGCTCTAGAAGGGAGAAACAGTGTGCTTGATTTCCACAGGTGTAAATCTAATCAGTGGCACTGAATTTATTTAGATTCATCATTGTGTGGAAGGGCTGAGTCTGGCCTGTGCTTATCACCCTGCTAAATCTGGTTCACTCATCTTGATGACAAGTATTGGGAAGTGGTGACAGGGGCCCACTGGGCTGTGCTGCAGCCCTTCTTTCCCCATCCAGTTCTCACACTCTGTCCTCAATCCTCCAGCACGAAGTTCAGCAGCAATTTGACCTGGGGTAAAAAAAGGAACAAAGAGTAAAGGGACAAAATATTTGTCTTGTAAGTTACAACACAAATTTTTCAGTGAAAAGTTGCAAGGAATTTTGAAATTTGAACACTCTGTGGCACTGCTCTTTTGACATTGCTGTCAGTATATGAGTGGACACTCTGCTAAAGCTGTATGAGCTAAGGTTAAAATTTCCTCCCCTTTCTTGCTGCCCTACCATTTTTTTCAGTTCTTATGGAAGCTTAGTTCAGTCTGGCCTAGGAGCAGTAGTGAGTACTCACACACTCCACAGGCAAACTGTGAGTGATTCAGGGTATGATGCAGTAGGCTCAGTCTATACTGAAAGCTCCTTGGCTTTTATATCATTATCATGCAGAGACTTCAAATGCAATTGTGCCGGGAGATGAAAAAAGGAAAAAGCATTGCTACTTAGTGAATTCAAGATCAGTAATGTGAAGCACATTGCTAATAACATCAGTAACTAATAAAGCCAGCTCCTTGGCTTTTATTAAGAGTCTTTTGTGATGAGAGTATACAGATTCGAATGGACTGTAAGAGTTGATGCTCCGTTGTTGCGAAGATCATCAAAAGGCTGAAAGCCATCAATTTTAATTATTTCCAAGAGTGGTTTCAGGGCAGCTGTGACTAGTCTAGACAACTGGCAGCATCCTAATTAGCCACAGTTTCATGACGAAATGATTTTGGCCTTTATTGAGGATGAATTTGCATCACAGTGCAGAACTGAGTCTCAAATCCAGTTGATAATTTCTTGTGCTGGCCCATATTTAGGTTCCTAACTGTTTAAATGGGCAATTGAAGATGTAAGTAGATGCTAGGAGTTTAAATGCCTCACTGGATCTGGATCTGACCCTACAATGCGTAGTAACTTACACTGTTACACTGGATTTTTTTTTTTGTTTGTTTATTTTGTTTTGTTTTTGTTTTGTTTTGTTTTGTTTTCTGGACTTGAGCAAGCTGTGTAAAATGATGTAAATAGCTGAAAAAACATTTTACAAGCCAGCATGGTAAGGAAGAACTGTCCTGTTACCAATGGTATTATGTTCTAGTTTCAATCCAAACAGCTTGATGTCGTAATTTTTATAGGACCTCCATAGCTGTTTAACTCAAGAGTGGCAAGAACAGAAGTAAGTTTTTTAATGTAAGAACAGAAGAAACATTCATCTAAGTCTGTATTCCATCTTTGATGTCTGCTGGCAGCAGATGCTTAGAGAAAAAGCAAATTATCAGTATAAGCAAAAAAATTGTGCTTCCATGAGTAGAAATTTCTTTCAATATCTGTAAGTCAGAAGTGTTAAATTCTGCAAAGGTTTATCTTTTATTATTTGGGATTTAATTGGGTTGGATTATTTTTCCTCTCAAAGAAATGTGTTTTTTAAGAAAATAGATCTCTACTCAGATTGTAAGAAGTAATAGGGTTGGGGTTTTTAATAGCTTAATCTATTAAATTATCAATTTCATTTTTTCTTTTTAATTTTTACCATTTTCCAAGTTTTGACAGATGGTAACTATTGGCACTTTCAGAGAGGCTTTTATTTTTTTGGTACGAAAAAGGTCAAATCCTTGCTTTGGTTAGCTTTCTTTTTTGCATTCTTCATTTTAATATCAGATGGCATGATAAAAGACTGGCATCCATCAAGGTCTCAAAACTCTAAAGTGAAAAATAAACCCCTCAAAATCAAAACCTGTCCGTTTCATTTGTATCAGACTTTCTAATTACATTTGTAGCAGTAAAAGTAATTAATGTTTTTAAAGGCCAGATACAATAAACTTGAACGAGATGTACCAGGCAGAACTGACAACAGCTGATCAAGGTGCTGAGTGTTAAGGATGTGAAGGGAGCAGTCTCCAGGATATGGAAGGTATTTCCTCCTGGTCACTGCAGTCCAGCCAGGATGTCTCAGCACCTGAGGTCTCTCCATCCCAGCAGATGAGGCTGCTGCTGCTGCTGTGCCCAGGTCCAGGTCCAGCCAGCTGCAGCACTCAGTGAGTTCAGAGGGGCTGGAGCACACACACACACTAATGCAGCTGGCCATGCAGACTGTTGTCTTTAGCAACATGAATATGGACCACTGTGAAAACTCCCAGAAAACAGAGATACAGAGGGCCATATCCAGTTACTCCCCTCTGGCTGATAAAGATTAATGTTTGCCAATGAAAACCAGCCTCACACACATAGTATCCAAATTCAGGAGAGAATTCACAGAAAAATTCCCCAATTCACTCTCCAAATTCACACCCACAGTGATAACAGCACTGAATAGCAGCACAGTCTCTAATTCTGTGTAACACCCATGCCCAAACCCTGGGTCCCTCCCTCTGGGTGCAGATCTTCCCCTACTCAGCAGCTTGTCCAGTTTAATCTTCTCCTGCAGCTTTATGTATGAACTCATCTCAGAGGCAGTCCCACTGTTGCAGTTCCCTTAGGTTTTGTATTCTATTCTATTCTATTCTATGGGCTCTCTATTCTATACCTAATGGGCTCAGACAGAATAGCACCTTCCTTGCCTATCACTTACTCAGACCTTGAGTTCTTCCAGATGCAGGTCTCCTCCTGCTTTTGAGTCCTGCTCAAAGTTAGTGAATTACATATGCATATCTGAATGAATAGTTTTTAACATTAACCTCTTCAATATAGGTGTTCTTGTGTAAATCACTGGGACAAGACAAACACCCACAGGTCTCTGATTGCTGCCAACCCACCCTGTTCTACATGCTGGCCCCTCTGGCTGCTGGGACCTAGACCTACTGGCATTGTGACCTTCTCTCCTGTTGCTGGCACTTAGACTGCAGCAATCTCACATAGAGGAGACTGAATTGCACTGAAAAAAATAAGAATAGGACTTAGTAGCAAAATATGACAGACTGTAGCAGGGCTCTGGGCTCAGACAGAATAGCACACTGGCCAATGAAAATCTCTCTTTCTTCTTTTATTCCCACTTCTTCATTCTCCCATGTTTGCTCCTCCATGATCTGCTCTCATCTTTTCCTTTCCACACCCTTGGTGCTTCCCCTTTACACCTCTAAACAAGGTTTACATAGCCTCACAAGTTCTTCCTGATATCCCAAAATACAATTATATCGTTGACCCCTTATTTTCAGTGACAAATTTTAAACTGACCCTCTGAAAGGCTGTGCCTGAGAAAATCCTTCAGTGACCCATCAGGCAGCAACCAAAGAAGTCTAGTCTTCACTGCTGTCTCCAATACTACCTTCTTCATATTACTACAAAAGTGTTTGTGGGCCTAATCTTTCATTTTCATTGTTATCTGTTATTTCTTTTATACAAATACACAAATAGTCTGCAACTGGGTAGCTTAATAAATTATATGCTCATTCAATCCATTTAGCCTTAATTAATTAAGGAACAAAAAATTTTGAATTCTAATGTCACATGTCCATGATTAAACATGTTTGAAACAATAGACTCTTTTAAAATAAGTGGAAAATGCATTAATTGACTAACAATGAAATCTTTACTTGAATTGTCTGTGGAAGATTAAACACATTTAAATTATTATTAAACAGGAGATAATTCTGTGGGGTAATGATCTAACAAAGCATTATGCTAAGTTTTTCTGTAGTGTGTTATTATCTTCTACATATTTGACATTTTGAAGAGCCTGTGTTCAAACCAACTGTTATGAATAAACAACAAAATGTTGTAAAACTATCGTGGTGATTATCAAAGTAATGATAAGGGCAATTCAGAGCAGATAGACTCTCCTCTGCATAAGGCCAGTGGCAAAATATGAACAAGTAGATTTTGTGAACTTTGTCTGTGTATATTCAATCCAAAAGAAAGTGATTCTCTTTGTTGGAAATTCTAATCTCTTTTTCCTACCCACTGGTTAATGATAAAGACAGTGAGAAGGTTCTTGATACAAAAATCAAGGTTTGTAAAAGACACGTTATAAAATGTTCATCTTCATGAGTTATGCATTCTCAATTTTTCATTTACTTTTCTACTAGATGTACAAATCCCATAAAAAAATTAAAGCTCTCAGATACTGCCAACTAATCCTCTCTCCCTTACTAGATATAATGGAATGAGAATTTAAAATTCAGAGGATTATGAACAAATCCAGATCCTGAAGGTATGAATGCTGTTCCAGTTGACTGCAGTGGAAGATTCACATGTATATCAAAGGGAAAGATACAGCCTTTATCATTTAAAGATTTCTGCTAAAACTCCCTTTTTGGTAATGACTTCTTTCTCTATTTCAAGCTCTTCCAATTTGCCAGGAAACTTGAGCATAAACAGGATTTAAATCATTCAGTCGCAACTTTACTTCTGTCTTTCTATTAGAACATAGTAGCATTCAAAATAATGATGAGATTTCTCACTAAACTAATGAATTCAAGAAAAGTACTCCTACAGGACTACACCTGTCTACTCCAGTGCCTCCTATCAATGAACAGTAGCTCAGTGTTAGCTGGACTAAAGCAGAGACTACTTCCAAACATGCAGGACTCATTTTAAGTCAGGTCACTCAAGCAGAACATCCTATGAATGCTTGACGACACTGACAAGTTTTAAAAATCATCCGTAAATGAGTGAAAGCCCATACCACTTTGTCTCTTCAGTAACTTGTTGAGTTGTTGACATTGTGTGTAGCCACACACATACGCAAATTTTCAGTCTAAACTGAAGTTTGGTAGAGACACTGGAGTGAGAAAGAACTAACATGATTTTAAAATGCCCCAAATGAGATTTTAGTCTCTAACATCTGGAATTTGGTATATTTTTCCTTTTTCAGTGTCTTGTTTGACTATGTATCTAAATTCAGGTGACTACAGAGCAGTTGTATATACTTTTAAAGGGTGTCTGAGTTCCCATGGTGGTCTCTGGAGCCCCATCATGATTAATATGGTAAGCGGTCCCCTCAGAATTACTCATCTCGTCAAAAAGTGAAAGTTGCAATTCAACTTTCTAAGTTGCAATTCAGTTTTCTAAACATAAGTTTAGAAAATTTAACGTTCAGTTTTCTAAACATAAGCAGATTCATTTAAGACATAATGCTCACAGCTGGTCATGGATAAACCTCTCTCAACACCACTGTCTGTATTGTCTGTATTGTCAATGGTGTAGGTTCACTCACCCATTTAGGATGTCCTGGGATGTGAGACCTGGACTCCAAATGCCATTTCACAGGAGCATGTGTCTCTACTAAGACATGCACAAGGTTGTATCAAATATTCTTAGGGGTCTTACAGGGCACTAAGTTTCTACATCCAGGCAAAACTTTATGCCCTGCATCACCTCTGAGCATGCTGGAGTTGAAATAACTAATTCTAGTGAAGACAATACAGACATCAATATTAAGGTGCCTGAATCTCACCCTGAATGCCATTTTAAAGTTCATCCGTGCAATCACAGATGCTCAGTACAATTTAGAAGTCTCTGTAGGATATGCTGGTGCATCTGCTCATTCTCAATAGCATGCTCTTTCCTAAGCCTTGTCTGTGGAGTCTGGGGCATCTCCAGTCAGAGTGTGTGCCTGACATGTCTAAGTGGAAGTTGGTTATCCACACCACACCACAGTAAAACATAACTAATGGGCATCCATCTTATCTTAGACTTCCACTTTAGCAAAAGAAAAATTGTACTCTGGAAATGCTCCTGGCTTTCACTTAATCACACAGGAAATCTGGACAACTATCTTATTAGTTTTTTGATGCCTAGAAAGAAGACTGTGAACATAAGCAAAGACATCCAGTACCATTCCAAACATCCTGAATAGCCTGAGATGTGCACAGAGACCTATGAAACATGGGCTCCCTTCTTGCAGCAGCATCTGCAATCTAGGTGGAGTATCTCTGGGGTGTCCAGAATTACATTTTCTACCTATGTTTATTTATTTGAATAGATCAACTGGTGCTAAGTCAAGTATCACACTGAAAGGGTCTAAAAAACATTCCGTTTTGGTTTGATTCTTGATTACAAGTGAAAAAAGTAAGCTGCTCTGACAGCCAAACCAGAACACCTGTGAGAAAACCGCTTCCAAAATGTTAAGTAGCTTTAAAAAATTTTGCTAGAAATTGGGTAAAGCACATATAATTAATGAAAGTTTCCTATTAAAGAGTTAATTATTTTTTCACCAATTTCTTCTACCTTCTAGAAGAAATTAACTGAATTTTATCTTACTGCTGCTGAAAATGATAACTTGTTTCTTATTATGTGAAATAGCAACTCACAAAAGCAACTCCAAATATACTGTGTATAGTGAGGTTTTTGTATAATACATGATTTCTACATTACATATATGAGAGTGATATTTACATATCAAAAATTGCTATAATGAGTATGGAAGGGCAAAACTTCCATACATAATGTAGTATTTGTTAACTAATGACAACATAACTATAGTGGTGCTCTAAGTGCAATTAATCAGTGAAACCTACTGCTTCATAGAATTTCATGCATAACTTTACTTTGAATGGGTCATTAGTATTCATGGCTAAGCTTTGTCCTTCAATGTGTATTAATAATGTTCTCTGGGACAACACAGAAAAAATAACTCATAAATATGCCTGCAAGGAGTAAGACACATAATTAAATCATAATAATTAACATGGATATCAGATTATTTATTTATAATAACTTATCTGTACAACTCATATTCTGAGAGATACAGATGGACATGTTTAAGGGCAATTCAGTTCTGCCTGCACAGGTAGGTCACCTTTATGTTGCTAAATATCTAGATACCTTATTCATGAAGCTAATTGAATTAATTAAAAATTTACATGAAATTTTAAAGTGAGATCATACAGGCTTCAATTTCTATCATGTTGTGTCACATAGGAGAAGAGCTGACAACCCCAGAGGCGGAGCTAGCAGCCATAGGCAAAACACTTTCTGAGCTGCTCAGTCTGGCAAAGGAATTGGTACTACAGCTGGGTTTTCTGCTCCTCTGGGCTCATGTTTGTGTAGGGAAGAGCTAAAAAGGGGGAAAGGAAGAAGAGGCATGGCTCTGTGTCGCTGATAAACATCTGAGATGTCAAAACTCCTTGAAAAAATTCCTTCTTTTTTGTATATCAAATATTTTTCTACATGCAGCTAGTTAGAGTACATTTGTAAAATAGCTGTTCAATCGAGATATATTCTAACAAGTGCTTTTAAAAAAAATATATTGTATATGTATATTGTACGTATGTATGTATATATATACACACGCACTTATATTAAAACAAGAACCCTATCCTTCAGGCAAAGAAGAATATCTAAAGGTAAAGAATGAGGGGCCAATAGAAGACGGTACAACTATTTAATTTTTTTAAATTTCANAATATATTGTATATGTATATTGTACGTATGTATGTATATATATACACACGCACTTATATTAAAACAAGAACCCTATCCTTCAGGCAAAGAAGATCTAAAGGTAAAGAATGAGGAGCCAATAGAAGATGGTACAACTGACATTTAATTTTAAATTTCAGAGAGATTATAATCTGACTAAAGTAGCTCCTTATTATTTCAACAGTAAATTTTCTGCACTACATAAGCACTAGAATTTTCTTGCTAACATGAACAGGTATTCGTGATAGAAGTGATCATCAGCACAAAGCTTCGACGAATAACATTCAGCCTAATCATAGGCTGGTTTGGGTTGGAAGGAACCTTGAAGAAAATCCAATTAAAATCCCTCTGACATGGGAGGGAATGCCTTCCACTAGACCAGGCTGCACAAAGCTCCATCCAGCCTGGCCTTGACCAGCAATGGCACATCCACAATTTCTATGTGAAACCTGTTCCTGTGCCTCACCACCCTCATAGTAAGGAATTTCTGCCTAAAATCTAATCTAAACATATACTCTTTTGGGAGGTCATCTAGAGGGACGTTCTGAGTACTTAAATAATCCTTTTATTTTATTACTTTTTCATTTAGAACCCAAACAGGACCCCGAGGATTCTGCCATTGAGTAATAGTACATGCAAATACCATATTTGTCTCCCTATTCCCCATATATATCAGCTTATATTTCTCCTATGTTCTTTATTTTCAGTTTATAACAATGGACAATCATTGGTGGGGGGAAAAAAAGTGCATTTTTTATTTGGAACTTCTCATTAAAAATCTCTCTGAAGCTAGTAACTGTGTTCTTTGTGTTAGGTCCAGGACTTAATCCTCTTTTGAAGTTTCTCAGAGAAATTCATGGGAGCAAAAGCTGCTACATATTCCATTTCCCTTTCAGAGGTACATTTGGAAACCTTGAAGGAGGAAAAATATTATAATTTAACTGGAGTTGGTCTGATCTCTGCCAGCTGAATCCCCTGCCACCGACCTATCCTCTTGTATTCAAATATTTTTAAAATGAATTGAGGCTTAACTCATCTTTGCAAGTAAAATATCTCACAATACTGTTTTTAACTCTCTCTTTCCCAGGGAAGATCAAGAACGGAGTAAATTTTGCCTAACCAATACCTATTCCAACCCATCTTAATTTTCTTTCATTGATGTAAGTGTTTTTAAAAAGCTATTCAGAAGAAGCTAACCAGGCTTTATTTGCTTTACATGGTTTTTCAATAAATTCTTCAGGAAAAGAAAATCAGAAAATGAAGTTTAGCTTTTGTTTCTTTGTGCAAAGTATACCATAAACCACGTCAGATAATTTAAGTATATATTTTACCTGTCTTATTACAAACCTAGCACCTTTAGTGATTTGCTCACATAAATGTATATGCTAGGAAATACAGACTTGGGGATGGAAAAATTTTAAGGATGAATTATTTTTGTATGATGAAAATATGCAAATTGCCAAATGACTGTGACTTAAAGAAAATGGCAACACCATACTCCTGTTATCAAGACAAATGTTCCTACTATGAAGAGCAAGTTAAGTATCTAACCAGTCATAATTTAAAATGCCACTGAAATTAACCAAGTTATACACCTGTGAACTGGATCAGGGACAGCTTACAGTAATGATTTTCTAATAACACATCTCCAGGTGGCTTATCATATATGGAGTTTTCTGCTTGGGGGCCTCAAAAGACAAAATAGGCATATGGGGTAGTTTTATAATTAAATGGATCTGTTCCAAATATAATTCATCTTTAATACGTCTAGCAGAAGAAATACCTCTCTATTGGCACCTTTTGGAAAACTATATTTAGATGTTTGTCTCACAGAGTGAGTATGTCCTTGAGACATCCAGAGAATTGCATTTGCACAGTTTGTGCTGCAGTAATGTAAATACATCTTATTACCACTTGTTGAATATTAGCTGCATATCCTTACAAGCATTTCCTAGCTCAATTACCGTGTGAATTACCATGAAATAAGAGTTTTTCAATGACAACAGCATAACACTGTGTGCATATATTACTCTCGGTCTTCTCCCTTCCCCTGTAGCACTTCCAAATATACTTGGAGCTTACTTAGACCCGAAAATGAAACCTGCTAATTTATGACAACATTTGCAGCAACTTTACTTAATTACAATGATGACCTGCTACGTCAAGCAACTGAAATAGTTAATGAGGTACAGAGAAACCTCCTTGAAAGGCACAATTGAGGTTTGATACCAAAGAGAATGAATGTTTGGTTGCAATAGAAGGCAGGTCAGAAGTTGTCAGTAGTATAGCAGGAGGTAAAGAAAATGAAAGAAGGGTCTGAGGAATCAGCATTTTAAAGAGACAGCATGAATCAGATTCTTACAGATCTCTTCACTGAGTGATTTTGTGCTTTTTTGACACCGTGCACAGCTGCAACTGTGCTCTGCTGTGTGTGAATTATACATTGCACTGCAGGGAGGTGCAAAGGGGAGGGACACCTTTCACAGCCCTCCAATGATTAAGCTTTTATTTTTTGCCCTTTAGAGCTCTGAAGGAAGTTGGGCTATGTTGCCCCATTTTGCACTATAAATTAGTTCCCAATACTGGCATGTCATCCGCGTAATCACAGAAAAGCTGACAGCTGCCAACTGCCCATTGCACAATGGCTTGGAAGCACTGGGGTGCCAGTCCAGTCCTAGGTAGAAGGTTTTTTCACCTTGCCAGGAATGTGTAATTCTCACTGTCAGAAAAAGCATCAAATCTGTCTGTTAGTGGAAACTTACATTTATTCAACATTTGTCCTAAGGACATCAGAAAATGCTGCTTGTTATACATTAAAACTATTATTCAGAAGATCTAATTGATAATAATTTATTTTCCTTTACTTCATTAGCAAAAATTGCAAAGAAACCTCATGTTACTACAGTGTAAATGCAGCATTTGGCTTGTCAGATCTGAATTCTGTTTCCATGATGTGGCTGTTTGAACACTATTTTTTGCCATAAGATTTCCTTGCTGCTGTCCAAAGTGGACTGCTGTGCACAGAAGAGAAATTAAAGTTAGAAACATTTGAGCATACCAGTTTCTGAAAGAGACTCAGTACTTTTGAAATGGGGGTCCACAGGCTCTTGAGATTTTAAGGACCAGTTCTGAAAAGTTGCCAACTAAGATGAGCCTGTTAAAGCATGCTCAAGTCTGGTGTACAAGGCTCTGAGCTGCTGCCAGGAAAGCAGTGGGGATCTGGGAAGAACTGGTCACCACTGGTTTCCATTCCTGTCTTAGAGATTAGATCACCTCTTATGCCATCACTGAAATCAGTGTAGTTCAGAGCCTCTCCAGGGGTCTGAGCTCTCCAGACCCTTAATTTTAATTTTCCAGGACTTTATAATTTCTTAAATACTCAGAAGAATTTGACAAAATACCTTTTTTTTTCTTTTGTCATACTGGTATACAATCAGCTCCTTTACAAACTACTCCAACAGATCAATGAGAGGTAAATTCTGGCAGCCACAGAGGGTGTTCTGGCACCCACAGCACCTTCCTTTCAAAATTCGTCTCCAGTTTTCTTCAAACATCACTGTGTGCATGTACACACTTGCTCCTGAATTTAGGAAAGCTTATGTATGTCTGTCAGTTTCCTCTTCTTGTCCTGTCTTTATCACATGATGTATTGAGTCAACAGGTACATTTACAAGAAGTTTTCTGAGGAAATATTTTCCTCTCAATATGAGGAAATTAGAATATTTGAGATCTTACCAGATTTTTTGCTTATGAGCCAGGATCCCAGGTCAAAATTTCTAACTCAAATTCTTTTTCTTCCAAAAAAATTTTTTTTAACCCTTGAAATCTGATAAAATTTGTGTATTTTTCACCCATCCATTTTGAATCAGGATGAAAATAAAGTCACAGTTTCAGAATTTCCAGCAAAATGCATATTCTGTTTTCAGGACAGCTCCACTTAGAACTTGGTCTTCCAACTGCTGATAATAAAATTTCAAATGTGTCATCTCCTCATTATTCAGTCACACTTTGTCAACCAGACTCTTCGTCTGAAGAGTGAAGTGATGGAAAATAATGTAAGCATATTGAAGGGGCATGAGCTCTAAAGTCAGAGGGTTGCACTCTGTAAGTTCTGCACAAAATGTTGGCCTGTCTCACACTAGGAGGCCAACAGTTGCTTACTGTTAACAGTAACACATTGTTAAAACTAATTTTTTTACAAACTGCTTAGGAATTAAACTTTTAAATAAGCTATGATTTAAACTGTTGCCAAACACATCATTTTATCACACGGAAAACAATAATATTGCTGACAGAAACTTTATGATTTCCTGTAGAAAGGCAGCAGCTGAGAACAAATAACTTAAATAAAAGATAGTATTGAGTATTTCTAGACATAAAAAAATGCAAAAAAGGTGCAAAATATATATGATGGACTGCATATGCTATAAATGCTATATGTCTTCTTCCTATTGAAGTCAGTGGTGAAAATTTCCACAAATTTTTATGGCATATGTACTCAGGTTCCCAGGAAGAGAATGTCTAACCACAGGCTTTCATGTAATTTAAAAATTTCAAGCATTATTGGTTTTTAGCCTTTTAGACTGTAACCAAGATCTAGAAATATCATTTTCTACTAACAAAGTTCTGGATTTACTGAAAAAAATACTTTTCTGAACATAATGTGCTTCTCCACACAAAACAAAATAAAAAATACTTATTGAGAGCAACATTTAAAGAAATATTTTTCTGTACAAGAATACCAGTTTAGATTTTTCAGGGAAAAAATTTCCCCTAAAATTTTACAAAACAAGTAATTAGGTTTTCAAAATCTAGCAGTGTATAACACTTGCTATTTCCAAGAAAGCAGCACAAAGGTGATAGTGATTGCATGATGATATCCCAATATCAAAGAACATCCAGTCCTAAGTATACAGAATAAAAGCTGTTAGTAGGCTCTTAAGATCATAGTTAAAAATTCTGTTTTAAAATTCGAATATCCTTGGGCTTCTAACTTGATTTTTTTTTTATCTTTGTTTTCTTCTACCTAGATATATTCGTTTACAGACTTCAGACATAAATCTTTAGAGATGCTGAATTCCTACCATTCATTGCATTCATTGAGAGCTGTGGAGATCTAAGTCACACTTGAACTGTTACAGAAGAAAAAATGACTTGGATTTAAAAAAAAAAAACAACTGTCTTTGAGATTTCTCATGGATCCTGAAGAAGTTTGGGATGGAACACTGCACTATTCTAAGACGTATAAACCTTGAAGAGGGGGAGGATGCTGACTCCTTAAGGTGGAGACACCACTACATTTCAGAAGGCAGACTGTGCTTTTTCTACATGGATATCCTTGACAAAATATCTATGCACCCTTGTACAATGTACCCAAATACATGGCAAGATGTGAGAACAAAAAAAATGAATTAGATTAATTTCATATGCAGAGAAGCAGCCACAGCTAAAATGGCCATTAATCCAAAATTAAATGCAACTGAATAAATAACATTCCTATTCTCTCTTTTTCCCAGGAAGAAATGGCTCCTATAATAATCTGTGTCTCTGAGATAAATGAATGCATTGAAGTTCTTAACTACTCTTTGATGGACTACAAATGGACACTGTGCAAGACAATATTTGAACAGTAATGATTTGTCCTTTCTTCTTCAAGTGTAAGCTGATTGCAAAGGCTTTAGGACCATAGATGAAATAGCTAAAGGGGTCATGAATCTTAATAGCTCCTAAATCAGAGAGATCTGCAACTTACATGCTCTGACTGAAATGTGCATGGAATGTATAAATATTAATAGGTCTGGCAAGGGCTCAGCAGATGAGCTAAAATTTCACAGTGGGAAGACTGGAGATTGAGGCTGCTGCGTACAAATCAGCTGAGAAGCTCCTACCTGAAAATGAACTGTCAGCATGTGTGTAAATAGAGTTTTCCTGAAGTGATATGTAACATTCCAAGCTTCCCTCGTACATAGGCACTGTATGCATCCATGTTGAATGCCATAAATTTATTTAGAATTCTGGACATGCACACAAGATCAAGTGCCAGAGCTGAGGAAAGGGAGGATAATTTTTGCCATGTATCTGAAGCTTGCTCTGATGAGTATTCTGCTAATGCTAAGAGAACTTACTAGTAAGAACCTTGAAGAAGTCCATTGCCGTGACTTTATTAGAACAGAAATTTAAAAAAATTTAATACAGCTCAAAAAAGTTAAGATTTCAAAACTAACTGGCAGAAGTAAAATTCTTCATGTGCATCTAGCTTTGGTGGGTCTTATATCTGACCTTATGGACAGCAATTTCAAAGTTATATTCATGTCTTTAGTCTCATGACACAGATGGAAACTGGAGCCTTTCTTGGCATAAAGCAAAATACTTCTTTGAGGTTTTTCCATTTCCATACAAACCAGATTTCATATTTGTGATTCAAATTACTATATTTTTACTGAAATTATAGTTTATTTTCAGTGTCATTGCTGGACATTGATGTGTATGAATTTGCATGAAAGTTGGGAGAAGGAGCACAGGGTCTGAAAAACACATGCATAAGGGATACAATTCAGAATCATCCTAGAATCAGTGAGATCTGGGTGGGAAGGACAAGGAACTTAAATCAAGCCCACTGCAAACACAAGGGAATTCCTTGATTTCTCACTTCCTGCTCCCATTTATCCTCCCCCTTTCTCCTCTTTATATCTTAGAACCCTTCACACTGCCTCATTCTAAGGACTTCATCATTGGTTTCAGCTGCAGCGGTCCCGGCTGCTCTCCCAGCCCAGCTCATGACATCCATAACCACCTGCGCCCAGTTTCCTGGTGATCTGATAGCATCTGACCTTGTCCCTCCCTGTGTCCTCTGTACCTTCTAATTTCTTCTCTTTCCTAGGGATTCTCAGAGCCTTTGCCCTGTGCAGAGTAAGGACACGATATTCTCACCCCTTCTGTGAAGTTAAATTTCTGTATTAAAAGCAGCAGCTATAACAAGTGAAGGACACGAATTTAATTAATTGAATGAGAACTCATAATTTGTCTTGAGCCTTCTTCCCATTAGAAAACTAACCAGGAAAAGCTGCTTTATTTCTCCAAAATGATGTAATTTGGGCAAAGCAGCATATTCCTACTGAAAAATTCTATAATGGGTTTCCATCTGCCTAGTTTTAAGCATATTTTTGTATCATATTTCCTGTCTGTCCATAAATTTACAGCTAAAAGAAGACAATCTGTCCTTTCTACTGTATTATTAGTAGGTCACTGTGATAAGAAAGAGTTTATCCATGCCATAATGTACTGGTATAAAACGGGCAAATAACATTATGCCTTACTAAATGCAGATTACAGCACTTTAACTGTGTGTCTTGAATAAAATACTTTGCATAAGGACACTTTGGATTCTTCAGGCAGTTTGTAACACTAGTAAAAGACTAGTAATAGTCATTCAGTAATCTGAAAGTACTCAGATCACTTCTCTATGTAGGCACTATCTCTTAAACACCCCATAAAGCAGTTTTTTCTGTTTGATTAAGAGTAATAAAACAAGCCTCTGTGAGGAATTTCCTTTTTTTAAAAAAGGGAAGAGATGGCATTTTTATTATAAAATTTATGAAAAGAATATAGGACACATTACGAGTAACCACCCAAACTGTCAGCCATCTTTGATTCATGTCTTAGGAGAGAGGAAAATAAAAAAATTACTTTTCTCTGAAAGTTTATATACTATCAGACATTGCTGGGTGTTGAGAAAACTTTTCATAAAATGTGGTCATTTCTTTAAGTTGGCAGATGATCCTGAGAGGTATCTTTGAAACAGCTGTATGACCAAAAGAGAGAATTGGAGTGACCAATATTTGCGCTCTGCGTTGACACGGCTGCGCTACGGTGGATTTTCTCAAGGGAATGAAGTTACTGTATCATCTTCTTGCTATTGCTCCTTGACTTGTCAGTTTTCACTTTTGTCATTAGCTTTTCTCATTTGTTGTTCATTATATCCAGCTCTCCAAGCCTCCACCTTACTCCTTTCTGTTTCCTGGATGCTTTTCAATTCACACTCCATTCTGATGGGCCTTATTTTATCCTGCCATCAATTTCTCAGCAGTATTCACAAGTAGAGGACAAAAAAGGTCCCTACTTTTCCTGTTGCTAACCTGGCTCTGTCCAGCTAGGAATAATGACATTTTCATTGTAGCCATTCTCTCTGAGGTTACCAATAGGGAAAAGATAAAAGGGCAGCTGTTGGCTTCAGTCTAAAGTCAGAAATTCAGACAAAATAGTCAGAAACTATGGTGAGTTACTGAATGAGGGCAGAAGTAATTTTAACATGAAATAGTCAAGGGTAAATTGCATCAGAAAATCATTAAATTCAAAAGTTTCCAAAAGAAATAGATTATTTTTCAAGCCACAGGAGGAATCTTATAAAGACAGCTAACAGGGATGCTACACTAATGAAAAAATAAACAAGAACCACTCAGGAAATCTTGTAAGTGCTGTGAAAGACTTTTTATTATGAATGTGTAAAAAAATGAGATGAGGTACAGGGAGATCACAGAAGAGGGGAACTACTGTCACCACTTCAACCTGGATAGCATTATGTTCCAAAAAGCACAAAGGGAAATGTGCACTCCCAGGAAGTCACAGGTAGTGGATGCCAGTATACAGCTTGGATGATCTTACTGTGAGCTCTGATCCTCAATTTTCTGACTGAAAATGTAATGATTATATTCTTTTCATTACACTGTCACTTTCACTGCTAAAAATTTTTAATAATCCAAACCTTGTTTTTCAAGTACTTTTGTTTTCTTTATCTCTTTTTTTCCTTTTTGAAGTCCTTCATTACAGCCATGCAACATATTAGCATTGCATGCTATTTTTCTGAGATATTGAGAAAGAAGATCTGTCAAGGCACAACTAATTGCATTTTAAACTAACTCAGAAAGCTGTACACAAGTGTCAGTATGCCTAAGGTTGTTTGTTGTGATTTTTTTGTAGCTTTGATGTTTATTTAAAGATGTATAACTTCTTACTTAAATAGAACTGAAAAAAATACATTTCTTGAAGCCTAAAACTGGTGTTTATTTGTGTAGATAATAAATTTATTCTGTATGTATTCATATAGGTTACTCTTAAGCATCTTCTTACATTAATGTGTCAAGAATTTTCCCCTCAAAAGGCTTTAATCTTCAAATTGAATAAATTTAATGAAGCAAGGATGCATAGATCACCTAGTAAAATAAAATTCAAAGGATGGTCAAGTCCATCAAAATGGAAAAAAAAAGTGTGCATATTTAAGGTATACATTTCTTTTTCAAGTATATTTTTATTTTTAAAATAAGCCAGTTTACATTGTTGATAAATTTGAAATACTTTTTTTGTATTTCGAGAATTCTCTTCTAACATTTTGTGAGGGATTCACTTAACTGGTTTTTTTTCTTAGCTTTTAGTAATTTCCTAATGGTAATTGTGGGCAGTGTGTTAGTACCTGTCCAATGATTTCCTTTATTCTTCTGTGGCATCATAATAATGCCAATTATAATATATAATCCAAATCACTGCAGAGAGATAGGATTTTCTCTTGTTCGTGTGAATAGGTAACAAGAAACTTATTGTGTGTTGCAATAAAGAAAGCTTTTGTGTTGTAAGAAGGAAGAGAGATTCAGAATTAAAGATCCAGTTTTCCATTTGACCACACAGCTCCTCTACATAAATATACTTTGCTAATCCCCAGTAATCTGAATGGACCTTTTCCCTAACTACCAGAAATCTTTAACCAGATAAAAATCTTTTCTACCTTAATTTTATTACCTGCAATGACATTTGTTCAAATGTAAAGCTACAGAATACAATGATCAAATATAAAGCTAGGCTTGAGCTACTCCATAGGAAACAGTTGAATTTAATTAGAAATCCTTCTGTAGGTAATGTGGATCTAGATAGTGAATAGACTTTCTTTAGAAAACAAAATGTCATATCAGTACTAAGAAACAGTGTGAAATATAGAAGGTTATATTTTATTTAGTAACTCAGGATGCTTCTGAGAAGCAACCGCAGAATTCGATCCTCTTCACTCTAACAATAGTCTGAGTCAACATAATAGAACCACTGGATATTTCTGACACATACTTTATAAAACAAAAAGAATATCAATTACTTCACAGCTTGTTTAGAACAACAACATTACTGTTCTTAAGAAAGAACACAAAGCCTGTACATGTGTGCCTTGCCTTCACAGTTGGCCTCACTGCTAGATGTAGATGAGCTGCAGATGAATGTTGATAACTAAAAGAGGGTGTGCAATGCTGGCTATCAGGAACAGAAATTGTACAACAGAAACAGGCCTGTTCTGCACACCACAGTCCCAAAAAGTCATTGCACATTTCTCCTCTACATTTACTTAGATTGAAATTCAATACATGGAAATTAAGTGGCTACTTTTTTACTTTTTTTTTTTTTTTTTAATAGGATATTAACTTAGGCACCAAGAAATGGACTACTTTTGAAATAAACATAAATACATGGGAGGAAGATTACTTGGCAGTAGTTGCTGACAGTGCACAGAATGTCCCAGGTGCTGTACTGAGTCAGACTAAGCAATATTACCTTTCCTGAAAAGAAATTATAATGGCAAGAAAAGCTGGATAAACATTAAGAATCACAACTGTTTTCAGAAATAATTTTTTCAAGTCTGTGCCAGGCTTACATTTGTCAGTGTTTAGCAGCTTCTGAATAATTAGGAGTTTATTAATGAGAACATTTGCAAAACTTGTAGATGAAAAGCATCTACAAGAAATAACAACCAATGGGAAGATTTGAACAGACTTTATTATCCTTTCTCTCTTTCGCAGAGCTAATTGTGGATGGGATGAGGCTTTTTTATCTAAATTAAGGAAAATTTTTAAAAATCTTTAATCAAAAGTGCTTGGTTTTGGCCAATTTCCTTTTTTCCTCAGAGCTGCCAGATACAGAAACACAGTAGACTAGGTGACCATGTTGGCCATCAAAGTGCAAAACTTGTAAACTATCTGTACACTAAAATTTTCACTGCTAAATAATGCTAGAAATCATGATAATTTAGTATTCTTGACTTTTGTATCTGAAAGAGTAATTACCTGAATTTGATGAGTGGGAGGAAGCACTGAAGAGATGCTAAAGCTTACTCTGAATTTATAGTGACTTTTGTCACGACACTTGGGATAAGAGGTGAGTTCCTGAATGTAGGCAAATAGCCTGCAAATGAGAACATAGAGCGTGTAATGTATGCACATTGTATGGTACTGAAATCCCTGGATTAAATCAAACAAGGTGGGGTAGGGACCAGAAATTGCACCCTGATGCTATTATGAGACCAAATAATCTCTGCTGGGCTTTTGTGGTCAAATAATATATCACTACCCACTGTTCTGTCCATCAAAGTGTCTGCAGGTGTTGTGCTTTATGTAGTATTTTTCTGTGTCTGCTCCCTTCAGGATCTTTGTTCTTTGAGTTTTGCTTTGTGACCACATCTTTAGACTAACAGCAAGCTAAGGGGAGTCTTTGGGAAAAGAAGCCTTGTTTTCACGAAGATGGGGATCAGGAATGTGAGACTTTCTAGTTGTTTGTCAAGGAACTGACAGCCACAAGCACAGTAAAATCTGTCAGATCCACCACACCTCTGGCTTGAGTATTTCCAGTCCTTGTAAACCCAAATATATGAAGAAGAGAGGTAATTATGACTTGTAGCTAGGATGTGATGTTTTGGTTTTCTTTTTCAATAGCAGAGATTATCCACATTGTGCTCAGAGATTAGCCTCCTTGCCTGATTTACATTTCCTGGTAATTTGGCTTTCTCCCTTAGCTGTTCAACATGCCTCTGAATATACCTCTTCCTTTTGCTTCCTGGCTGGAACAGAGTTAATTACCTCCATACTTTTTAAATCCTTATATTTACTTGATCGCCTTTCCCCCACAATTTTTGTCCTTACAATTTAAGCAAACAATATTATGTTTGGAATTGTCCATAAAATCTATAGTGTCATTGATATTTGAAAAAGCTTCTGGACCATGTCAGCCTGAGTCATCCTTAACCAAGCTCCACCTGGAACTGCGTAATCACAGAAAGTAAAAATAAGTTATTGTTCAGTCATAGACTAACAATTCTCTGGGTCATGTAAAGGCAATGAATTTAGCCTTCAGAGGACTTTTGAGATCTAAGACCCTCTAGATACTGGTAAACATTAAATGGATTTTTCTTTAAAGGATATTTTAACAAAAATCCTTCTTTTGATATTCCTAGGAAGTGCTCACCTACACTTCATTTGCCTGAAAGAGAGGAGGAGGGGGAAAGAAGAATCAGGTGTTTTGTTGTCCCAAAGTTAAAATGTAGAAATTTTAATTAAGAAGTTGCCTCATCTTATTTAATGCAAATTGTAAAGAGAAAAGGTAACAGTGGAGGAATTAAACTGATTTTCTACAGCATGGAAACTCAACAAGGGAGTCTAAGTATTTTTATTATTTATATTTTATGGTTTCATGTTTGTGTAGGTCAAGAAAGTTGTGAGCAAGAGAAGCGCCCTCAGAAGAAAGAAAACCTTAAAGAAATAAACTAGAGCACTTTAAAATAGTTGCTTCCCAAAAATAATCCAGTGTAAAAAAATATCTACAGTGTTGTATTGGAAAAATAGGGATTGGTTAGTCCAGTATGATGCAGCATAACTGGTTTATTTAAAATTGTGGAGAGGTTCAGATGTTGCAGCTGAGAGCTGCAAGAAGTAAACTGGAGATTTAGAATTGCCTTAGTGTGATCTCTTTCCATCTCCAGAAGCTCTGAGTCAGCAGGAAACACAGGCCATAACTTTTATGCATAAAAGTTTGTAACTTGGCATCTCTCTGGGACGGGGGGATCCCCTTCCTGAGCAAGTCTGTTAACCATGATGAGATGGACTACTGTTAGCCACCCTCTTAGAGGTAAGGATGAACTTTGCCTTGCTACCCACAATGATGTTGCAGGTGACCAGCTTCAGGAGAAGCTGCATTAGCCTGTAGATCCCATTTCCTCAGGATGTCTAAGTTCAGCCCTCAGTGGCACTGATACAGAAACCATTGAATTGCAGATGCAGTTTGTCCTTCCATTTTCCTTACAAACTTGCTTAGATGTCATTCAGTAAAGTCCTGGGTGAATCCTCATCATCATTACTGAAAACCTGTCCTCAGTATGTCTGAAACACAGGCCTCAAAATTCTGACTTTATCTTTTGAGTTGGATATTCAACCAATGTCTGTGTGATGCTGAACATCACAGTGTGTAAATGTCACAATCTGGGAAATTGTATTTTTGATAGGGCATGTAATTTCCAAAATTAGTTTTGATATGGAATTTCAAGGACACTGAAGAAGTGCCTTTCAGAATTCAGGCAAAACTGCCAATTGACTGCAAACAGTTCTGCCCTGTACCTTACCTGAGAGGTCTCCCCTTCCTGCTCTCTCCACCTTCAAAAACCAGAGAAGTCACACAACATTAAATTCTTGTGCAAAATTTACACTCTGAAATATGTAAATTCTTTTTCTGCCATGGAATAACACGTCCCTAACCCAAAACAAGGCAATTTAGCACTGCTCAGCCCTGTATAACCTAACCTAATCTAACCTAACCTAACCTAGCCTAACCTTCTTGGTTTTTTGCAGCCTGAGGTTTGGGCTTAAATAAAAATCCTTTTGAAGGATTCAATGATGCTGGAATGAAGACATTTCTGGTTGTTGGGGGTTGGATTTGGTTCTTTTGTGGAATTTTTTCCTGGTGGTTTTGCTAGGTAACTAATTGCTGGGTACTTATGGGTACTTGACTGAAACAAAAGGGGGCAGCAGGTTTCTCCTGGGGAACAGCAGGGAACAGGACAGTTCCATCTGAAGGGCACTTTCTGGAAAAGACATCGGAGCACCAGAGGACTCTG
>WBNO01022601.1:0-36083 GCA_013400575.1 Peucedramus taeniatus
ACAGAGGCACAGACACACAGACACAGAGGCACAGACACACACAGAGGCACAGACAGACAGGCACAGACACACACACACACAGAGGCACAGACACACAGGCACAGACACACAGACACAGACACATACACACACAGACACACAGACACACACACACAGAGGCACAGACACACAGACACACACAGACACAGAGGCACAGACAGACACAGGCACAGGCACACAGGCACAGACACACTGACACAGACACACACAGATACACACACACAGGCACATGCACACACAGATAAACACACACACACACACACACAGACACACAGACACACAGACACACACACACACACATAAACACACACACACACACACACATGCACACACAGGCACAGACACGGACACAACCCTGCGGGTCCCCACACCCAGGGCACAGGGCTGTGCTGTTGGCACTCGGGCTCAGGGACCGTGCCTGACTGATCCCATCCATATGACAGTGCACCCGAACCTCCCAACAGACACGTGCCATTGAAGCTGAGTTCAACACAGGAGGTTTTCAAAGTGCTTCTCAGACCACCCTTGTGAGACTTCTCTTACAGTATTCCTGAAGACATCCCCCAATTCCAGAACCTTGATATCTGAAAGTCATTTAAAATTGACTCAAAGCTCTCACCTAAAGAACAGAACAATTTGAAATATTATCCAAAATCCCAGTCCAGGAACCAGCCATTCTGTGACTTCTCTGAAAGCTGGAAAAAATTCTGAACTACAGACACAGCACACCAGAAACCACAGCCAAAGGCAGTTATGAAAATACATAGATCTAAGGTCCCAGCAAAGAAATTTATCAAAAGTCTCAGAGATCCCATTGAAGGGACATTTAGAAAATGCCCTCAGAGCATCACTGATGAAACAATTGTGAAAATCATCAAGGCAATTGTAAAGCTGCCCTAGAGTCAAAACCATATGGATTTACTGGGAACATCTTGGTGATTCTAAAATTGCCCCAATAACATCACATAGAAGCCATTTTGGAAGTGATCTGTAATGTCAAAGCATAGCAATAAACACCTCATTAAAAGGACCGTAAAAAAAAAATAACAACTAAAAAATCCCACAAAGCATCCAGTATTAAAAATCTTTTGTGTGATATTTGGAAGTATTCTCATGGGGGCCTTTTGAAGGGATTTGTACAATGATCCCTCCATTTTTTATGGTTAGATTTACAATGGTTCCTCTGTGGGAATTTGGGCTTAGTCTTGATAGCTCTTTGGCAGTGTTTTTGGTCTCCTCTGTGTGTTTTCACAATAGTTCCATGATGGAGGTGGGGTATTTTTACAAGAGGCATTTCTTAGATTTTTTGGAGACAGTTTACATAATGGTTATATAACGGTGTCTTTAGGAAGGATCAGAGATGTGATTTAAAGGTTTGGGTGATGTTGTATTTCTGAGTGTTTTCCCTGTTAAGTCACATTCACCGGACCCACTACATGCTGTGAAGAGCAAAGTGGAGACAACCATAGTCACTGTGTTCTCTTGGAAAGGTAGAAGAGCCATACTGTGGGCAGCTGAAGATGACACTACCCTGCAGTTCATGGGAGGAGCAAACTGAATCTGCCACGAATATTTCCGTTCATGACTGCAACGATTCCGAACAGATCACCTGAGATCACCAGCCCAGTCTAGTCCCCTCTTTCACCACTCCCCTGACAGTGAGCATGAGTTTCTCACACAGGGATGCAGCTGACTTGCTCCACAGTGCAGCCAGATTGAAAACCACTGTGTAAGAAATGAGGGATCAAAGAGTCTGGCTTCTTCCTTGATCACAGCCACAATAGTCTTGCCCATCCCAAACTGGTAAACCACTGCTGAAGAAGAATCTGGAGCTCACTGCTGCTGCTCCAACTTGAAGGAGAGCTTGGGTGCACACTGGCCTGTTTTTCCAGGAATATCAGTTTCTCTGATATAAGAAATCACCTCTTCCTTCTTTTCAGCTGAAGAACATCCATTGGGTAGCTGGACTGGAAAAGAATAAAAACATTTCTTAACCCAGGACTTGCAACAGGAGCTGAAATGCAGTAACTGAATGTTTCTCCTGGAAACTGCTGCATGGGAATTGAGAACAGACTCAGGCTCCTCAGATGAGCAGCTCCATGAAGGAGCTGATGCCAGGAGGCACTTGGCAGTAGCCTTTGAGTGGCTCTGGCTGGTAAAGGATTATCCTCCAGAGGATGAATGTTCTCAAGAGGATATTCCCAAATCTGGTGGTGGCTTTTGTTAGTTTTGACGTAAGAGACTTACAGTCAACCCAGCTCCAACATTTCTTCCTCTGCCTTCCCCAAGCCATCCTTCTCCCACAGCACCACAATTCTGCATGCCCTACAAGCACTGAGGATGGGCCTAGTGTGGGACCAAAGGGATGAAAGTCCTGGGGAAAAAGGAAACTTCTAATAACAGAAACTTAAACAGAAAACATTTTCTCTCTGAATGAACAATAAAACACATCAGTCTTGTGTCTAGAAGTACATGAGCCTCCAAAAAACTATTTATAACTAAAATATTTCAATTTTTTTTTTTTTAACAGTCAGAATTGTTTGTAATGGTCCTGCCTGTACTCAGACTAAAGCTCTCCTTGTTATCTCATGGGTAAATCTGGTTTGTGTCTCCAGAGTTCTTGCACACCTCCACTCCTTGAACACCACAGTGTAGTGCCTGAATCACACAGGCTCTGTGAGTTCCTGAAGGTGGAACTTGGATGCACCCTCAGTTCTTCCAAAATCCATCTATCTGTTCCCTGAAATCCTTGTTCCTCCCTGTGGCAGACTTACACTTGTCCAAGCCATATCAACCACCTTCCCAAGTGCACAGCTGTGGGAGAACAACCCTCCCCAGGTTACTCTGCTGGGCAATGACAGCTCCAGGACTGTTATCCCTGTGAGCTACAGACAAGGGAGCAAGGGGGGGGGATGTGTTCAGAGGGATTCCAACCATGATCCACAAAAACAGCAAATGCAAAACATCTCAAACTGGGCATCAGGGCTCTGCACTGCTGTTCCCAAGTAAAAGGGTCTGACTTGTCTTTCTAAGAGAAAGAGTGAGTACATATCTGGGAGAAGGAGGGCTGGAGCACAGCCAGAGCAGCTGTGCTTCCTGGGGATCTCATCTCTGTGTTCTTAACCTACAGGACCTGCAGGCACAGACTCTGTGTATTCACTCATATTTGCAGAAAACCAGTTTTTTTTGGCAGTGTGACAGCAGTTTCCCCAGCCTGGCTTGTGCAGGACACACTGCAGCCTTGGAGAGCCAAGCCAGCACAACTGCTGGGAACTGTGTCCCTGATGTGCCAGCACAGGGCTGGCAGAACACCTGAGTCACCAGGGAGTGCCATGTTTGGGTCAGAGCACTCTGCAGGAAGTCCTGGGGGCACAAGAGCTGGCCTGACCAGCTCTGCTGCAGGTGAGATTCAGTAGCATCCACCCCAAAAGTCATGGAACACAGACCTCAAAAGCCATTCCACCACATCCCAACTGCCTCTTCAAATAAGCACAGCACAGGTGACTCCTCCACTCACTGGGCTGGCCCTGTTCCAGTGGCAGGAGGTGTCTAAGTCCAAGCCAGTCTGAGGGAGAAACCCAAAAGGAAGCGAAAGATAAAGTTCTCCCAAGTTTCTCCCTTGCACCATACCAGCTGGGACCTTTGTATGCAATCCCAGAGGACACTCCAAGGACCAGACAAATCCTATCAAGACAAACCAAGGAACCTGGCTATGTGGACATAAACCCAGACCCAAAGCACAGCTTAAATCAAAGGCCTAGAGAGCTGGTCCCATCCCACTCAGAGCAGAGCCAACACCTACATCACATCAGGTTACTCAGGGCCTTGTCTAAGGTACATCTAAGTGTCTTTGGAGCATGGTGTGTTTATATAGAGTGTTCTAGACAGCATCACCCTTGTGGGGTTGAAACGCATTCCCACATATGTTCATTTTCAAAGCCCCTGCTTTACTTATTTGCTTATTCTGAAATATTTGCTTATTCTGAAAGAACAGTGCTGCAGTGAATTTATTTGTACATTATTTCTGAACCCTATGATGCACCTTGCTCTTGTTTACATAAATTTTATAGCTTACTTTCGCTATTTTAGTTCCTTTTTCCTATTTCAATAATATTTTATTTAAAGGATAAAAAAATATATGAAGAACATTAATGTAGAGAGCAATGCAATATATGTCACCATTCAAATAAGAGCATGTACCTTATTAACAAATATACAGTAAATTGTGTTGTGCTTTTCATCCTTTGAGATATAAAGTTTAATTTCAATACACAGTTTTTGCCATGGCTGCCTTAATTTTCCTCAGATTCTTTTTTTCTTGAAAAAATTTATAGAATTATAGATAGAACACCTGAGCTGGAAAGGATCCACAAGGATCATCAAGTCCACCCTGCACAGACACCCCAACAATCCCACCCTGTGCATCCCTGGCAGCGCTGTCCAAACGCTCCTGGAGCTCTGGCAGCCTCGGGGCTGTGCCCATTCCCTGGGGAGCCTGGGCAGTGCCAGCACCCTCTGGGGAAGAGCCTTTCCCTGAGATCCATCCTGACCCTCCCCTGCACAGCTCCAGCTGCCCCCTGTCATGGGTTGCAGTGTAAAATATAATCAGGGGTGAGTTATTCTATTACCATCCTTTGGAACTGGGATGGGAGGTAGTGGTGTGATATTCTGTTGATAAACCAGCTGATAAGAAACCATCAAGAGCAGTTTCCTTATCTCTTCCATGACCCACCCTCCCTCCAGGGATAAGTCTTCTGCTAATGGGCCATTAAGTCCACTGATAAACTTCCATCATCCCATTGGGAAATGCTCCAGCCAGGGGGAGGAAGCAAGCCCCTCTGCCTGGATAAAAAACCTGAGACTTGGAACAACAGGTCAGCTTTTTTCCACTGGACTCCCAGAGGAAGAACAGGCCCATCCATCACCACTGGACCTTCAGCAGAGGGTTGCACCTTTTCTCCAGGACCACTGTTACAACAGAGCCACAACTGCTACTCCAGGAGGACTGCAGCCACCATTGCAAGTAGACTGCTGCCAACACCCTGACCAACAGGGTGTCAGGTTGTATTCTGACTTTGTCAGTGGTTTTCTTTCTNCTATTGCAGTGCCTAAAACTGCCCCCCAGACTTGAGGTGAGGCGGTACCCATGTAGGGGGTGGGGGAGCCCCTGATTGTTCCAAACAGGCCTTTGATACTCCCAGGGATTTCATCTGCAGCCTTGGACAATCAGCACCAGGTGGACACAGAGGCCAACTGTTGGGAAATGAGGTGCACAGAGAGCACTAAGGAGGCAAATGCTGCCTCTTTCCTCTGTTCTTACAGGCTGTATCTCTCATGCACGGAGAGAGTCTGTTCTCACACTTTGGTCACACATCCCTCCTGACTTTGAGCTCTCCCAGAGGAGCAGATGATGATGCAGTCTCACACACATACTGGTACCTGCCTCCAGTACAATTTCTGCTTGAGCTGGATCTAGAGAACGAGGTGCTGCTCATTTTAAAATCCCCTGTGACAGAGCATCTGCCAACTCTGAAGGCAGTGGTAAACTGCCCTCCTTGCCAAACACTGAGTTCTCATCTCCAGCTGCTGGATCTTGCCAATCATTTGCTTCTTTAGCATGGCTGAGGTCAAACAAATCCTTCAAACTCTCATTCCATGTACAGCCTCCAAAAAGACTGACCCTGGTTCCTGGAGGAGGAAGCTTGTGAATGATCAGCCTGCAGGCCAGGATAATATCTCAACCTCAATGTACAGATTCCTTAAGTCATACTCTGTTCTACATTTAGCTGGGAATTTATCTCAGGTTGCTGACAATGACTCTGCACCTGACTGTATGTATGGATTCAGGTTTTAAAATTCATCCCCAGGCAGAACTGGAAGCAAGCTCGAGGCCAGGAGGGGAGTGGAGGCGGCTCAGGGCTGTCAGCTGGAGGCGATCTGCCGGAGATGTTGAGTTGTCTGTGTGGGAAGAGCTCAAAAATAGTATTAATTTTAAAATCCTGGGATTCTAAAGCAGGCTCCTGGTGCCTGGCTCCCAGCTTGGCTCCCACAGCCCTGGCAGAGACAGTTCCAGGGGTTCACCCGGCAGGAGCCACACCAGGGGAAGGAGGCAGTTCTTGCCCATGCCCAGTGCTCTGTGAGGGCTCTGCTTCCAGAGCACTGCAGCAGAGAAACCAGAATCAGGGAACTACAGGATCATTAAGGTCGAAAAAGCCCTCTAAGATGATTGAGTCGAACCACTCCCCCAGCATTGCCATATTCACCATGAAACCATGTCCCCAGGGGCCACATCCACACATATTCTGAACATTTTCAGGCACGGTGATTCCACCATTCCATGACCACTGCCCTGGGCAGCCTGTGCAAGGGCCTCACCATCCCTCCACGGAAGGGATTTTCCCCAGCATCCAACGTGAACCTCCCCTGGCCCAGCCTGAGGCCGTTCCCTCTCCTCCTGTCCCTGTTCCCTGGGAGCAGAGCCTGACCCTCCCCGACCGTCCCCTCCGGTCAGGAGTTGTGCAGAGCCAAAGGTCGCCCCTGATCCCCCTTTGCTCCAGGCTGAGCCCCTTTGGCAGCTCCCTCAGCCGCTCCCGGTGCTCCCGACCCTCTCCCAGCTCCCTCAGGGTCTCTGTCCCGTGGGTCCCGCGGGGGCCGCTGGGGGGCGATGTGGGGTCCGCCCCGGGCTCGTTGCTCGGCAACCGCCCGGCACCCGGGGGCGGGGCGCTCTCCGCGCGGCGCGGTGCGATGACGCAATCAGAGCGCGCGGCGCGGGGAGAGGGAAGGGTGGGGGGAGGCGAGGTGTGCGGGCCGGGACCTCTCCNGGCGGCGGGCGCCGTGCCATGTGGCCGTGCTGGCTGTGCCCGCAGGTGCCGCGCGCCATGGCCCCCCCCAAGGACATCATGACCAACTCCCACGCCAAGTCCATCCTCAACGCCATGAACGCTCTGCGTAAGAGCAACACGCTCTGCGACGTCACCCTCCGCGTGGAGCACAAGGACTTTCCGGCCCACCGCATCGTCCTGGCCGCCTGCAGCGACTACTTCTGCGCCATGTTCACCAGCGAGGTCGGTGCTGCCGCCGGCCCTGGGTGCTCCGTGGGTGGAGGAGGCAGGGCCGCCCAGTGCTTGGGCTGTTCTCTGTTGAGCTGATCAGCAGCTGGGCCAGGATCCCCCCGTGGGGGCCCAGGATCCCCTTGTGGTGATCCTGGAGTCCACTGGATACTCCCCGTGGTTGCTCAGGATGCCCCCGTTGTGGTTCTTGATCCCGTCATGGTGGCTGTGGGTGCCTCAGGAACCCCCATGGTGGTCCTGGGTTTCTCCATGGCCCTTGGTCTCTGTGAATCCCCTCATGCTGGCCCTGGAGCCCTCTGGATTCTGTCCTGGTGGCCCCGGAGCCCTTTGAGGTGATTCTGTGTCTTCCTATGGTGGCCCCAGAGCCTCTTATTCTGACCTGGTGGGGAGTTACAAGGTTGTGGCAGGGACTGTGGCCTTGATTCGTGGTCTGCTGCGACCACCCTGTGCCCAGTGAGCTGCCAGGCTGAGCTGCCAAGCCGGAGAGTTCTGATACATTTACTTATTTTTCTAGTGGTGATTTGTGGTTTCCGTGGTTCCAGGCATCTTTCCTGCCCTGGCGCAGAGCTGTAGGAGCCGTGCTGGGGATTCTGGGCAGCCCTTTCAGTGTAAGGGAGGGTGTTGGATGCATGCTCTGGGCTGTCCTTGGCACTGGCTGAGAGCTGGGCCATGCTGCTCTCCTGCCATGGGGGTGTCACTGGGGCTGGGGTGGCTCTGAGCCCCAGGTGCTGCACCCAGCACATCTCACCTGTGAGCACCTTGGCTTGCACTACCTGTGTGCAGTTTCCCTGAGTCACTGACAGGCACTGCTTCAGCTGGAGCTGGCACTCACTGTTAAACGTCAGATGCTTTGCCTGGCTTTGTCTTTATAGGATGGAGTCAATCTTTGTAGCTTTTTCTTATGGAAGATGCTTTCTTTATCGTACCACCTTCCCCATGAGCAGGGAGAAACATTATTAAGTAGCTCACAGGTCCTAAAGCCCTCCCTGCTAGCCCAAGAGTCATTGCAGCAGAGAATTATTTTTTTCTTTGTTTTACCCGGGCATGAAGGCTGTGGCAGAGCTCTCTGTGTGCCCACTTATCTCAGTGCTGTCAGGGCAGCAGGTGTTTACAGTCCTGTGCAAAGAAACCAAAATGATGCATGTATGGCTTGAGCTTAGACCAATATCTGGTTTTGTCCATATCTTCATGAAATTTGTAAATTCATCGGGTTTGTGCTCTTTCTCTGCATAAAAGAGATGTAATTTGATGAAGAAAACACACAAAGCAAATTCAGTCCCTGGAGGCTGAAGTTCTCTGTTCTCCAGTAGTTCTAGATGCTCAGCAGTACAGCAGAGTATCTCTTATTCTCTGGGTTTGCCTCAACGTTCCTGTCAGTGCTTTTGACTTCTGGACTTCATCTAGGCAGTGTGCAGAGATCCAGTCACTGCGTGTGCTCCAGAACCTTCTTTGTGGCTGCTAATAAAGGCTGGGGTTGGGGTGCTTTGGATCTGAGCTGAGATGTCTCTTCTTGCTTTGTTACACTCATGTTAACTGTAACATCATAGTGACCTTCATTCAGACATGTAAATCTTCCTAGGAAATTGAATTTTTCCTGGGAAAACAGCTGTGCTCAGTGGTCAGAATTTCTTGCTCTCTCGTGCTCCCACAATGCCTCTGCTTTAAGGGTTTCTTTTCTTTTGCTTGGTTTGTGTTTCTTCCGAACTCGCTTCTTTGTTATGGAAGCCCTAAAGTGCCCAACCTGCCAAGGGGCACACAATTGCAGAGTGTTTGTGGGAGAGCTTCCTTCCAGGAAGGGGCAGCTTGGTAAGCCTCAGAGTGGACATGTTTCCTGTGTGTGTCAGCAACAAGTGTGTCGGGGCCTGTGATGGGACAGTGCTTGGACACTCTCCAGGCACTTGTGGGTGCAGGGTTTGGCCAGGCTGGGACTTCAGGGAGGTCAGAGTGTGTGTGGTGTCATGGACTGACAGGCCCTGCCAGGGCTTCCTCAGCATTCCATTGCCTGCCTCCTGCAGGTCTGGGGGCTGCTTGGCTGCTCTGATGCGCCAGGCTGGGCTGCACGAGGCTTTGTTCAGAATTGATCTTGGGGTTATGCCGTGGCATTCCTGGCCTTTATCTTGGGGTTATGCCACAGTATTCCTGCTGTCGCATCTGTGCATAGCCAGTACAACACTGAGACTGTCAGCAGATACTGTTGTCATAAAGAACTGCCTTTGCCTGTGTCTCAAGTTTCCTTCCTTCTCTCACTTCTGACTTGTAACATTTTTAAAAGTTCTCAGTCTAACTTAGTTTCTTCCCATTTTCTGTTCCCATTTTACAGCATGAGGAGAAGCCACTGATCACCTGATAAAACCCCAGGCTTTTTGCAAGACTTTCCTTTGCCCCTGTGCTGAGCAGTGTGGGAGAACTGAAACACCATCAGTTTTACCTGCAGGGTTGTTCCTTGTAGTGAAAATTGCAGAGTAGTTTTATCTCCTCTAGATCTTGGCTGTGCACGGGTATTTGTCTTTGTTTGGCCAAGTTAACGTAGCTTGGGATCTCTTAAGAGCTGATCACTGGCTCCACATCAGAAAGAAATTATTCTGTCTTCTCTTGGAGGCTATGTTCTAGAAATTGAAGGGTTCTTTCCCCCAGAACAGAGAAATATTATTCTAAAAGTAAACAACTGGTGTTTCCAGGTTCTTACATGGTCAGCTTCCCTGCGCTGTGATTGCTCTCCAGGGTACAGTGAGCCACACATTAGCACTGTCATGCCAGCATTTCTCTTCCCCTGTGAGAAGAAACTGGGGTTTATTCCAGTGTACTTTTGTGTATCTGCATTAGTAAAGGCAAAACCAAGAAGTAGCGTTGGGTAAGAAAGGAGTTGCAAAATTTTGGACCCATCCTCCTGCATGATTGTCGTGGTTTAGCCCCAGGCAGCAGCCAAGCCCCTCAGAGCCCCATGCTTGCTCCCCCACCAGCAAGAGCCGGGAGGGAGTCAGAAGAGTAAAAGCTGGAAAATTTGTGGGTTGGGACAAAGACAGTTTAATATGGAAAGCAAAAGCCACACATGCAAACAAAGCAAACCCAGGAATTCACTCCCTGTTTCCCATGGGCAGGCAGGTGTTCAGCCATCCCACGGAGAGCAGCAGGGTTCCATGACACGTAACAGTGACTTGGGAAGACAAACACCATCACTCCAAACATCCCTCCCCTCCTTCCTTCTGCCCCCAACTTTATATACTGAGAATGATGTTGTATGGTCTGGAACATGCCTTTGATCACTTTGGGTCATCTGTCCCAGCTGTGTCTCCTCCCAGCTTCCCATGCACACCCAGCCCCCTTGCCAGCCTGGCAGTATGAAAAGCAGAAAAGGCCTTGGCTCTGTGTGACCACTGCTCAGCAATAGCAAAAACATCTCCATTATCATCCCTACATTCAGCACAAATCCAAAATACAGCCCCATGCCAGCCACTGGGAAGGAAATAAACTCTACCCCAGCCAAACCCAGCACAATGATTTATGGATGGAATGGGAAAAGCAACATTGTGTTTCACAAAAGAGCTGTAACCTGCAGCTCCTGCCTTAAGGCTTTCAGCAGCTTGGGCATCTTGAGGTAAAACTCCTGAGGCCTCAAAGTGACTCTCCTTAGTTGTTTTCCTGGATGCTGCAGTTGATTTTGGGATCTGTACTGCTGCACATTTCTTATGTATGGGCTACTTCACTCCCTTGAGGGAGAGTGAGCAGAGCTCTGATATTAAACAAAAAAGTGGGAAACCAATCTGAAATTCTGACAGCAGAGATGTGTCTGGTGCCACTAAACAACCTTGAAAGTAAACAGGGAACACCTTGGAGAAGAAAGCTGCCTGGCCTGTGTGTTGATTAGCATTGTATGACCATTTTGCATTCTGAGTCCAAGGATGTGGCTGCGTGGATGAACGAGGTACTGTCTGTGTCCCAGCAGCCCAGCACTGAGCACTGTAGGCAGTTCTCTAATGCTGCACACATAGGCTGGAGCTCAGCTCAAATTCCTCATGAATCTGAAAGGCTGAGAGAATTTGGATTGTTGAGTCTGGAGAAGGCTCTGGGGTGGCCTTCCAGTACCTGAAGGGAACCAACAAGAAAATGGGAGACAGTTTTCACTGGGGTTGCAGGAATAAGGGAAATGGCTTCAAACTGACAGAGAGGGTCCACGGAAGATCCCTTCCAACCAAGACCAATCCATGATTCTGTGTGCAGAATCAAGTTGTCTCCACCCTGAGATCCTTCTCTAAGGTATGATGTTAGGATCCCAATTCTGCATCACACACATTAGGTGAAGTTACATGAAATACTTCCTTCCTTCTTGACATTCTTAGCATGTGAGTAAACTGAGCAAAATAACCAAGTAGTGGAGTGTAACAGAAGTACAAGGGAAGCAGGAAGTAATCATCTGTGTGGTATTAGTGCTGTCCTTGTGGTTTGTGTTGTGGTCACCAATATAGAGTATGTGCATGGCTGATTGATTGTGGGTCAGGAGATTCCTTATCAGCTCCAGGCTGATGTATGAAGAACTGATGCTTAAAGCTATCAGGAGGTTAATAGAAGTTTGTTACAAATTTAATCCTATATATGTATGGTCTGTGTCTTCATTTGCTTATTAGAATCATGTGAATGTCTCGTCTGATCAGTTCTGAACTTTGGTGGCATTTGTGTCCTTTTGGTACAAACAGCTTAGTCTTGTTTCAGGAATATTTTGTCTGGGCCAAGGCAGGAACTAGTTTTAGCTTCTGAATGCAATGCCTGCCCTGTCACACAGCAGGTCAGACAAGGTAATTTGCTGTTCCTTCCCGATTTTGGAAGCCATAAAGATTGTTCACTGAATGAAGAGATTTGAAAGGCCTCTTCCCTCAAATTCCTTCAGGCTCACCATTACCTCCTGTACTTCTATGCAAGTGTATCTCTGCATGATAGACAGGGCCCAGTCCCAGCAGATATCTCTGCTGTGTCATGGAGTGCCTCTGCAGGAGTGCCTCTCCACTGCTTTTATTTTGTGTATTCTGTATCAACCCCTTTTTCCCCAGCTGTGGCAGATGTGAAGCTCAGTGATGGTGCTTTGGCCATGTTTTCTGCTCCCTGAGCCTCTGCCCAACTGGCTGTACCAACTTCAGGCTCATTCTTGGCAAGAGAAGCCACGGGCTTTCATCTGCATTGTGCTTGCACTGGTGCTGACTGCTCCAGAAGTCAGGGGCTGGTTTTGCAGCATGCCACAGGAAGGTCATTGTCTCTTGAGGTGCAACCACACTGCTGAGCTGGCTGCAGTGTGCAGGGTGTGATCAGCAAGCCCACCAGTCAGTCCATTGGTCAGGAATCATCGGGTGCTCTGCCAGCAGCTCTGTGCTGGAGGCACTGAACCATGAAACTGATGTTTTGTGAAATATAATCTGTTTTGTGCAAATTTGATGGATTCACAAAATTTGCTGTTCCCAATGATTGACCGTTGAGAGGATAATGTTGCTTGGAAAAAATAATTGTTCCCAAATTAATCAAAGAGGTGATAAAATAGTCGGGGGACAAAGTCTGGATTGT
This sequence comes from Peucedramus taeniatus, assembly GCA_013400575.1. Taxonomy (NCBI): domain Eukaryota; kingdom Metazoa; phylum Chordata; class Aves; order Passeriformes; family Fringillidae; genus Peucedramus; species Peucedramus taeniatus. Next base: position 12,657 of record WBNO01022601.1, read on the forward strand.
GTAAGTGCCATCACTGCCCAAACTGTCATTTTATTTAATTTCATTTTAGGAATGAAGTTCACCATAAGCTTGAAGAATGAATCAGGAAACTCACAAGTTGAGAAAGCTTTTTCTTTGGCTAGGTTTTAGAGAAGAGCGGTGAAGATGTCCAGGTGGTGGAAATGAAAATTACTTGTCAATAGAATTTACTTGTTCAGGCTTAGGGCTGGACATACCCAGGGGGAAGTTACCAAAGCTCAGGCAGAAGGATGCCCTACTGATAGGGGGCACAGAGGAGCCAAATTTCTGGGCCACAGAGACACTTGGCAAAACTTCCAAAATAAGGAAGAAATTGATAAAGCCAGCTCAGCATCTGTGCTGAATTCAGCTCTGGATGGGTTGAAGGTAATTCTGGCAGGAGCATTTCATGATCACTGACTCACAGCCACCGACTCCATAACTCCTCTGACCCAGAGGAAGAGAAGGACTGAGCATGGGACTAATTAGCATAAGAAGCAAGGATATCGTTAACCAATAGAAGATAGAAGGTTAATCAATAAGAGAACTCAATAGCTTGTAGCCAATGAACGTTAATGCCTTTGTTTGCTAAAATGTATAAATAGCGAACAGTTTTGCCAGTCTGGCAAAAGCCAGGCTGGCTTTGGGGATTGGCCAAATCAGATTCCCTTTCTGTGCTGAACTGAAATTAATCAAATACCCGGACTCTGGGTGTTTGATTGGCCTCTTTCACACCAGGTGAAAGAACCTGTTTGGGCCGGCACTTAGGTGGGGACTCCATGTGAACTGTATCGTGTCAACACATCCAGCTCAGGGAGGAATTCCCTTGGAGTACTGCATGGAGGAGGGAGTTTAGTTGTCTTGCACGGGTGACAGATGTAATCTCTGCTGACTCAAATGTCAGCTCACAGGTTTTACTGTGCAGTGTGACTGTCCTTTTGATCCACAAAGAACTTTGTCTCTTACTCATTTCTTTAAGTGAATTCTGTAGGGAAATTCCCTCCTTCCCTGTATCCTTTCAGTGAGCACCAGAATAGGAAGGACAAATCTCTGTTGAAAGCTCTGACATCTTATTTTTAAACCTGCTGAGGGTTGTGGGCCTTCTGATCACATTAATGAAAAATAAAGCTGTGTCTCCCTTTTAATTTACAGCTCTCAGAGAAAGATAAACCCTGTGTGGATATCCAGGGCCTGACAGCCTCCACCATGGAAATCCTGCTGGACTTTGTATATACAGAAACTGTGCATGTGACAGTAGAAAACGTCCAAGAATTGCTTCCAGCAGCATGTCTGCTTCAGCTGAAAGGTAATTCAAGGATTAGCACAAATTGCATCATTGCTGATGTTTAGAGATTTGGTTTGTTTGACCCTCTGTGCATGGAAGAGATACTGGGGGAAGAATGATATTTATAAGCAGTTAATGTCAAACTTCTCTTTTCTTGTGCACTGTGGTCTCATTGGTAGAGGAACGGATTTGGGGGCAAAACAAAATGGTAAAACAGGTTCCATTCTTTGGGCTACTGTACTTCTGCAGGAGTATTCCCAAGAGGACTTGTGAGCTGTATAGCACATAAATGTCACGGCTCAGTTAGATTATTATAATAAGCAATCCTAGATGTCATTTGACCTGCCATCACAGTATGTATGGGTCAGTAACAGACTGGTTGTTGTCATTGCACATGCACCTATGGAGCTATCCCAGACAGTTATCCCAAGTCCCAGACAACTTACCTTAAAGTTATCATAGACCTAGAAATCTGGTGCCATATCCACTAGCAGACACATTAGTGGTTTATAATCCATGAAGCTGAGTACAACTCACATTGAAGTCTTCCTAGTATCAGAGTGACATAATTTTTTCATTGGAGTAAAACCAGAGCCATTGGAATAGAGCCAGAGCTCAAACCAGCCCAAACACGTGGTCTGGCTGCTCCAAATGTCTTCACAGTCTCCAAAGCAATACATGCATGTGTATGTTTCTGTAGTACTTTTACTTGTGATTTGGATTGGATTTTCATTATTGCTTAGAACTTTCTTATTTGAAGCCCTTGCCAAAGCAGTGCATTGATAGTAAACGTGCAGTGCTCATTCACCCCTCCAATTTTCCGTAGGTGTGAAACAAGCTTGCTGTGAGTTTCTAGAAAGCCAGCTGGATCCATCAAATTGTTTGGGCATTCGGGATTTTGCTGAGACACACAATTGTGTGGATCTAATGCAAGCTGCAGAGGTCTTCAGCCAGAAACATTTTCCAGAGGTGGTTCAGCATGAAGAGTTTATCCTCTTAAATCAAGAAGAGGTTGAAAAGCTCATCAAGTGTGATGAAATTCAGGTAAAACCTGAAAAGTACCATTACTGTGCAAAGCATTGAAATAAAACATTGGAACCAGTCAGTAATGAGTCCATACTCCTGGAATGGACTCCTCACACAGTTCCTGAATTTGAAATTAATTTTCAAGAGGCGTCTATTTTTATTTTTGCTGGTTTGTAGTTTTATCAATACCATGTAACTTCTCTGTAAGAATTTGTTGTCACACAAGTGTTTCTTGCAAGTCAATCACAGTGAGTTAGTTCCCTTTGCAGAGTTATTGGCTCTTCATTCCCTCCTTTCCCTGGAGAGGTTAAGTTGTCTCAATGCATACATTTCAGAAATAGCCCCAAGCTTTAACTTCTGTTTGCCTGCTGGTCAGCAGCACAAGGAATCCTGGGATGGTGCAGGGTGGTCTGACTCTGCAGGAGGTTACAAGGAGATTTAGTTCCCTGAAGGTGAGCTTCTGGAGGGTGTGCTGTGTGACTGGAACATGTCACATACATTTTTCCAACTTTTATGTGAATAAGTTGAACATTCCCTGGTAATGAGGAGAGAGCTTGATTATTTATTGAAGTGGATTTTGTCGAGAGCTGATGTTCACTGCAGTGGAAAGGCTTGAAGCAATCACTGCTCAGAGTTCAGGGGAATAGGAATGCTTGGAAACAAGCTAGTGTATGGGATATCTTTGGTGGGATTCCTGAAAAGCCAGTACAGGGGTAGCCAGAGGAGAATTGTTGATGTATTCCTTGAAAGTGGTCTTCAGCCATGCCAATATCCCCTTATTAATGAGGTTCCTTGAGAAAAAACATGTGGGGCAGGGGTGAAGGATCTGGCTCAAGCTGGGATCTGCAGTGGAGACTGCTGAGTGTGCTTGGTGTTTGACAAGCTGCAGTTTCATGCTGTGAGGGGCTGAGCTCCTGTGGGTTGTGATGCTACTGGGAGCAGCTTCTTAGCTGGGAGCAGAAAATAATGACGAACTTCAGAATGACCCAGCCAAGCTTCTTGGATAATCTGCTCAGGAAAAATGGCATTCCTTGTGGATTGGAAGGGCATGTTCAGACCTTGCAGCAGGCAGTGTGTTGGGCATGCACTGTTGTACCTTAAGAATATGTGACAGGTAGGGCAAGGGAGGTGATTCTCCTCTTCTCTGTCCTTGTGAGACCACACCTGGAGTGCTGTGTCCAGGTTCTCAGCACAAGTAGCATGTGGACCTGTTAAAGAGAGTGTCCAGAGGAGGCCACAGAGATGTTCTGAGGGCTGGAGCCCCTCTGCTCTGGAGCCAGGCTGGGAGAGCTGGGGGTGCTCACGTGGAGAAGAGACAGCTCCAGGGAGACCTTATAAAGGGGCTTATGAAAAAGAGGAAGAGTGACTTTTTACATGGGCAGAGAGTGCTAGGACAAGGGGTAACAGTTTTAAAGAGGAGAGATTTAGATTTGATGTTGGGAAGAAATTATTCCCTGTGAGGGTGCCGAGGCCCTGGCACAGGGTGCCCAGAGCAGCTGTGGCTGCCCCATCCCTGGGAGTGTCCAAGGCCAGGCTAGACCATGAGCAGCCTGGTCTGGTGGAACGTGTACCTGCCCATGGCAGGGGGTGGAATGGGATGGGCTTTAAAGTCCCTTCCAGCCCAGACCAGTCTGGAATAAGGAGCAGATCTCTCTCCTGCTGTGCCAGCACAGAGGTTCTGTGTGAAATCAAGACCGTGGTAAGGAAGCACCCTCAGAAAATCTCTGGGCTGCTTGAGAAGTACAATGACAGGTCCTCACTGTGATCCTGCATTTAGTGTTACTCATCATTTATCAGAAAACATAAATGATTCAATGAGCATTAAAACTGTTAAATATATCTGAGGACATTCAGTTCAGGAGGGAAAAAATCAGCACAGGATTATCACATTTAAAGAGGAGGTAGGGAAATTGGAAACAATACAATAGTCTGCTCTCCTTTTGTGAGCTCTAATTGTCCTTCCCCTGTAATTCCAAGACAAAGAGGCCATTCCAAATTACACTGTAACAAGTATAAAACAATGGCGTAGAAGAATGCCTTACATAATTAACCTCTGTGGCTCCCTGCTTCAAAACATTCTGCCTGACAGCTTCAATCTGGATTTCAAAGGGGACCAGTCATAGGCTGATGGGAAGGCTCAATCCTTTCATCATGGGCTCTTCTTTTATCTTCATATTTAGTCTCAGTTAACAGACTGTGTGATAATAAATTCATGTTTGATTTTCTTTTACGTCGGATGATCTGATAGATGTGCAAAAAGAAAACAAAGTCTAAGTAATATATAATTGAGATTTTTACAATTCCTTTGCTTTTGGTAATTGTAGGTCTCCAAAGCACCTGTGGTTCTCTAACAGGATCGAATTTGGATGGTTTAGTCAGTGTAATCTCCAGAAGTGGTGTAAACACCAGCATGTGCTGGTCTAAATGGAGACAGAAATAAACAAGTGATAAAATAAGCAGTAGAAAATAAACAGTAACATTCATGCCCTGGGATTCTCCACTCTGAAATGCTTTGTAGTTTTTAAAAGGTGGATTGAAATAAAAAGATACCTTAAGTGTACCTGCTCTGGCTGGAGTGTCCGAGGGGCAGTGCATAGGTACAGGCTGCTGGGGCCTCAGGCAGACACTCTCGGCTCCAGGCACTGCTCCGCACTGTAACGCTCACTGCTCTGGGACTTGGACTGCCCATTGTTGAGCTCAGCTGCAGGGGAAAAAGCAAACGCAGGTTTAAGGAAAAGGAAGTGAGGGAATTCACTGTGCTTATGAGGATTTCCCTAAGGGACTGTAGCTGAAGTGTCCTGCTCCCATGCTCACTGTGAAGCAGTGCAGCAGCCTGGACACTGTGTGCTCCATGGCAGTAGTTCCAACGTTCTGCTGGCACCTGACCAGGCTGTGCCTCCTGTCTGCAGGTGGACTCGGAGGAGCCGGTGTTCGAGGCAGTGATAAACTGGGTGAAGCACTCGAAGAAGGAGCGCGAGGCGTCGCTGCCAGAGCTGCTGCAGTACGTGCGGATGCCGCTGCTCACACCGCGCTACATCACCGACGTCATCGACACCGAGGTACAGCGGCCACTGCCTGCTCCTGCCTGGCTCTGCTGGCCCACAGAACGTATGCAGAGCTCTTTCTCTGCTGCCGCTGTTTGGTGACACTGTGCAGCTGTCCCTGCTCAGCCACAGCGCTGCTGTCACACTGAGCTGTGTTTGCTGTGCCAGCAGTCACAGCATCCCTCTCTGCAGCCGCAGGGTGCCCTCTCCAGAGCCAGTAGTCAGCTGTCTCTGCAGATATCCACAGCACCTTTCTGTTGTCATCTCATACAGTCTCCGAGTGCTTTCTGCCTTCCTTCCTAAGTGCTGGCATGTCCCCTTCCCCAGGCTGAAGATTGCTGGCATTGATCTCAGGGAGGTCATGGCTCCTCAGAAGGTGTCTGAGGTGCAGATTGCCAGCAAGTACCTCTGAGTGAGAAAGATAGCAGCTGTGTGGGTCCAGGACCAACACACAGCCAAGAGCCGTGGCTAACATTGCTGCTTTGTGTTCTGGGATGCTTCAGAGGCAGCCCAAAATGGGGATGATGCAAAGCCACAATTAAGCTTTTAAGTGCAAATTTAATTCCAGACAGGAAATGATGCTGACCCCAGGCAAGATTTCAAAGGAAGGCCCAGAGGAGGTCAAACCAGCCTTCCGGTTAGGTGGTGGTAGGATGTACTCAAGGGTTACTAGCCCTTGTCACCTGACAGGTGCTGAATGGTAAATGACAGACATTTCTCTACATCAGGAAAAGGCTGATTTAGCAACAGTGATCTCAGATGTGATAGATCATGGCTGTTAATAAATCAGGACAACCTAATGGACAGTTGTGTTAGGTTGTGCCAGAGCTAAAGGGTGTTCAGTCAGATTGTTGTGGTCCACTTCAAACTGAAATTTAAGCTAATGGAAAAGGGACTGGTACCAAAACAAATAGATCTGTTCCAAATCTAGCCTGAGACAGAGTGTGTACAGCCCTCAGCTCTCAGAGTGAACGTGGAGGGTGACCTGTCCAGTCTGGCAGTGCTACACACTGGTGGCACATCCTCAGCTTGAGGCAGTGTGGAGAGTGGAGCATTGGCCCCATGTGGCTGCTTCACACAGACACCAGGAACCTGTAGAGGTAAATCTGAACTTACTGAAGCAGCATGTACACCCAAGGGAGAATGAGTGCTGAGCTGAAGGGAGATTGGTCCAGGCCCTTGGGTAGGGAGGGGAACTACCCAGCATTGTGCAAGGAGATGAGGCTGTCCTTGGGTGCCACTCTTCAACAAGACCTCAGTGCTGTTGCCTCTTCACAACTCCATGTCCTGTGTGCACAGTGATCAGAGCAGTAAATCAGCTAAACAGTTTCACTGTGCTGTGCTCTCCCATGGCAGAGAGCATGGCAGGTGCCAGACAAGTTATGTGGGGCAGATCAAGTGTGGTTTCACTGCCGGTTCCCCTTCCTAGTCATACTTCTGCTGGCTTAAATGGAGCAGAAGTGGCTTTTCCTTAGTGTTCCAATGCAGCCATAGTCTTTAAGGAGCCTTCAGTGCCAGACTGTGAGGATAGAGCCATACTTTTTCAGCCGCAGTCTGGTCTTCAATTGCCTTTGCATTTCCCTGCATGCAGTATCTGCACCAGAACCCGCACACAAGTCCTTTTCCTGCTGTCTGAGCTGATGAGAGTTGGCTTTAGGACAGTTCTTCTGAGGTTTCTTAAAATACATTGCATGTACCAGCGACTCATGTTTCTCCCCAGCCGTTTATCCGCTGCAGCCTGCAGTGCAGAGACCTCGTGGACGAAGCCAAGAAATTCCACCTTCGGCCCGAGCTCCGGAGCCAGATGCAAGGACCCAGGACACGAGCACGTCTGGGTGAGCGGCAGAGGAAAGGACCCTGAGAGGGGCCAGGGCACTGGCAGGTGTTGTGTCAGACACCTTGTCTAATGCCTTGTAACTGTGTTGGCGTTCGTCACAGCAGTAACTTGTCATGCCATGGTCCCCAGTGGACAGAGAGGGGGCAGGAGCAAAGGACAGAGGTGCCTCTTTTACAGAGTACGATTGCTTAGTGCCAGTGTGGGGACTAGGTGATTGCCTTTAATCCCAGGCCCTGCTGTGGCCTTAAAAACAGTTTCCTGAGTTGCTGGTGCCTGCAGATGCATTTGTCCCAGCATGCAGCTGTCCAAGAACTGTGGGAAGAGTTTCTTCCTGTCTGAAGAGGCAGGTATCAGAATCCAAAATAGAGCTGTGAGGTGAGTGACAGCTGCCTTACAGTGACAGCAAGTTTCCACGGCAAATTGAACAGGGGAAGGTGCAAGGATGGAGATGGAGATGTCCCTCTTCCCCTTCAGAGGTGATTTTTTTTTTTTCTCCCTAGCCTTGTTAAGGCAAATAAATGATATCTTCCTTTATTTCAGTAACTTCTACCAAGCATGGTCACTGAATTGTTTGAAAAATATTTGTCTTAGGGTTGTGAGCACTCAAGAGCAACATAAAAGTAGGAATGACCTACAGAAGAAGGAAAAGCATTTTACTGGCTTCTTCTGTGCCGTGCCTGTGTCCTGGTGCACTCCCAGGGCACTGCCATCAGTGCCTGCATGGACCACTCTCCCTGCAAGGAATCCTCCCTGTGTGTTCTCAAGTGCTGCTTCAGGTGTGGTGGAGAGAGATTCCAAAATCCCTTTTTGGCCTCTTTTAGGGGACAGAAAGCAGTTTAGCCACAAAAGGAGAAGGGCAGATTAGGTTTGTCAGAGACACACTGATCAAGCTTTTCTGGCCTGAAGGGAATGTTGTTATGCTGTTCCTTCGTAGTCCAGGCCTCAGCACATTTTGTGAGAATTCCTATGCCAGTTTCAAAGACCTGCGCTTCAGCTCAGACTGTCACTGGCATCAGCCTTCCAGTATCTGAAGGGACCTACAAAGAAACCAGAAAGGGACCGTTCATCAGAAACTGCAGCAATGGGACAATGGGGAATGGTTTCACCCTGAAAGAGGGAAAATCTAGGGAAGAAATTCTCCCCTGAGAGAGTGGGGAGGCCCTGGCACAGGTTGCCCAGAGCAGCTGTGGCTCCCCCATCCCTGGAAGTGTCAAAGGCCAAGCTGGGCCGGGCTTGTAGCAACCTGGGCTAGTGCAAACTGTCCCTGAACATGGAATGACATGAGCTTTAAAGTTTTTTCCAACACAAACCATTTTGTGATTCTGTGGTTTTAGAAAAACACATTTCATTTTATTCTTAGTTGAAATACTTCACCTGATAAAAAAGGTATTAAAAGACTGTTTTATTGTCTAATTGTACGGGTTAAAACTGCACATTATTGTCAAGGTTCATCCTTTGGATTCAGCCCAGCTGTTTTAATTGATCCCGTACCATCTGATACCAGCAATGTGTCACTTGTAAACTGAGATCAAGGCATGTATTAACTTTGCATGGGAGGAACTGAAGTGATTGCACTTTAAGCTTTCTTACTGGAAAAGAGGCTTTCCAAGATGTTGGAGCTCTTGTGAATCCTTCCCAGTTATTTTTTCTATTATTTTTCATCTAAGGTGGCAGCTTTTCTGCTTTGTGACAGACAAAGTCTTGTTAAATGTTTGTTGCTTGGTGTTGAGTCCTTGTGCAATGAAAGGCTGGACAGTCCTAAATTCTAGTCATAAACTCCCTGTTCCAGAAAGGGCCCAAGGAGTCAAGGGTATGCTAAGCTGTTGTAAACCTGACACAGAAGCCTGCTTCCAGGCAGTGATTAGAGAGGAAGTTACAACTCTCCAGGTCACAGCTGTTATTAACAGTCATGGAGTAAATAAGAAAAATTCAGAAAATTCATCTCAGAGAAAATAGAGGGAAGGCAATTTTGAAATAAAATACACAATATTTAAGAGACAATTCCTGGGAAAATAATTAGTTTTCCAAGCTTCAGACAGCCTGACTTGTTTCTCAGTTACCTGGTGAACAAACTCCCCTAAATCAGGTCTGGATGTTACTTGCGACCAAGAGGAGACTTCACATTGTAAGGAGGCTGCAGGGAAGCAAGAAGCAGCCATTCTTCTATGAATTCTGTGGGGTGGTGAGAGGTTTGGGGAAAACAGTGGAAAGGGTACAAAAGGAGATACAAAGGAGTGAACTCCAGCACCTGTCTGGTCTGGAGCTTGTCTTTTCAAAGTGCCTCTGATGTTAGGAGAAACAGCCATCCAGCAGCCAGCTCCTAACACCTCAGTCAACTGTCTGCCACATGCTCTGAAGAATTTCTCCCTTCTCTTTCTTGCTGAACACAGAGGGAATGTGAGTGCCTGAGCCAGGTTAGGTCCCTTCTCCAGAGCCGAGACAAATACAGGGATTTAGAGGCAGCTTTGTGCCAAGGAAAGCTCAGAGTTTCTTCAGGTTGTTCCCCTGAGGTGACCTTTTGGTTGTGATGGGATTGACTTGGCTTTGCTGTCCCTCTGTGCCTCAGGAGCTAATGAAGTGCTGCTCGTGATCGGCGGCTTCGGCAGTCAGCAGTCCCCCATTGATGTGGTGGAGAAATATGACCCCAAGACCCAGGAGTGGAGTTTCCTGCCGGTAAGGGACTGGTTCTGACCACCACTGGGCTGACCAGGCTGTGAGCAAACACTGGTCGTGCAGCACCAGCTGGATAACAATCTCCTTGGGCTGTCCTGTGCAGTCTGCTGAGAATTTCTGACAGAAATTCTTTAGAGATTTACATAGTGAATTCTGAAACCACTTCAGCTTGCAGAGTGACTGAGGGAGAGGAGGTTGTTGTCATAGACCTGATCAGCTGAGCCTGCAGAGACCCACATCTTGGTTGTGGGAGTGAGAACTATCATGTTTTTTAGTGAAGGGCTGTTAAGCTTTAAGGTTAGTGATGATAATTGGAATGTCAATAGGAACAGTGTAATCGGTGCAGTCTTCAGGCTGCTGCATGATCCCACTGCTTGCAGTGTTTTGGAGCATAATGGGAAGAGAGAATTCTGCACTGAGGAGTATTTCTACCCAAATTAAAATCACCTTTATCTGTGTGAAACGGTGGAGAACTGCCTCTTCTTCAGTATCACCAGTCAGGGCAGACTCAGTATCACCTGGTGTTCCAAAATTCTGATCTTTTTTGGAGGCTAAAACCTTCATCAAATATTCAGAGTCCCTACTTTTTTCCCATTGCCAGTGGGAGGCTAACAAAATCATCCCGAATGCATCAAAGGTTATGCAGCAGCACAGGATAAATGACATTTAGTGTGAAATATTTGAGTGCAGAGAGACACAATCCTGAGAAGAGAGCATGGCAGGGGGAGGCAGGCACAGTCACTCAGGCTGTGTCCTTTAAATCCGTAGTGCTGCCTGCCCTGGGGCAGTGGGCATTTCCCAAAGGAACAGCAGAAGAGGGTGGAAGAGCAGTAGTTGGTCTCCATGCCCAGTGTTGTTTCTGTCTGTGACCTTGGTGTTGCTTTGCTGTCCCAGAGCATCACCCGCAAGCGGCGATACGTGGCCACGGTGTCCCTGCACGACCGCATCTACGTCATCGGGGGCTACGACGGCCGCTCCCGGCTCAGCTCCGTGGAGTGCCTGGATTACACCTCAGATGAGGATGGCATCTGGTACTCTGTGGCTCCCATGAATGTGCGGCGAGGGCTGGCGGGAGCCACAACCCTTGGAGGTATGTCCTGGTCCCTGCCAGGGCAGAACAGCCTGTTCAGCTCTGGCCTGAGATGCCCTGAGCTGGTATGTGAAGAGTGGGCTGGCTTGGGGGCGGGAGGAGAGGGGAGCCTGAGATTCTGCCTTCTCATCACTGGGATGCAGAAATGGAAAACTTGCCCACATATCCTGAGAGGAGCTCTGCCTCCGCTGCATTCCTGCAGTGTGTATCTGAATTGGGGGAAAGGGGTTCTGTGAGAGATTATGGAGTGGGAAGCTCTGAGGGTGGTGACATTGTTGGGCAACACTGAGCACAGGACACCAAGTACAGCTGTGACCATCCAGTGCTGGAGTGACTGAAACATCTGCAAGGAAGGAGTGAGGACTTTGGGGAGGTACTGACATGAGGCTCGCTACAGGCAGGGCTTGGGTTTGGGCACAGCAGTGTTTCAGTTGTTCTGCAGCATGAAAGAAAATAGCTGGATTGTGTGTGTTCTCTTTCATCCATCAGCAGGAAGCAGATTTAAGGGCCAGGTGGGACTTGTGTTTGTTTGTTGGGCCTGTGAGCCAGGCTGAGGAGCCTGGGTTCATCGTGGCTCCCAGTGTGCCACAGTCTGTTTTCTGTGGTTTACAGTCCACGTTGTAGCTTTGCTCCATGTGTGAGGGCCCTGGTACTCCATGCTCCTGGCTGACTGGCTGGGTCCCACCTCTGTCCCTGCAGACATGATCTACGTTTCGGGTGGGTTCGATGGGAGCCGCCGTCACACCAGTATGGAGCGCTACGACCCCAACATCGACCAGTGGAGCATGCTGGGAGACATGCAGACAGCACGGGAGGGAGCGGGGCTCGTGGTGGCCAATGGAGTCATCTACTGCCTGGGTAGGTACCCTCAGCACCTCTGGGAGCTGTGCAGAGCCTGCCTTTTAACGCAAGTGACCATTCATGTGCTGCCTGAGCAGCACCAGCCTGTCATGTCCATGTTAGAAGAGGTTTAACCTCGCTGGGCACTCACAGCTGTGTCAGCGAGTGCTGCCTGACCTCACTGTTCCCATCACAATGGTTTGGACTGCAGTTGCCACATCCATGCAGGGAATGCTGCACGCTGCAAATTAAAAACAATTTACACACACTGCATTGAGGGATGGCAGGAGTGTGGAGGGTAAGCAACGCCAGCTGAGACTTTGTGTGGCCTGGGCAGTGTCTGAATGCCCAGAGATAAAGCAGGTAGCCGTGGGACAGAGGGTGCACCTGCAATGGTGGCTGTAGTGCTCCAGAAATGTATCCTGAGCTGTGTTTTCCAGCTTCTTCCTGTAGTACTCATTTCAGTTTCAGAGCACCACATCAGCTGTGAATATAGTGAGATTGCCAGAGGACAAAGCACTCTGAAGCTTGTTTGGTGGGTCACCTTATAGGCCCCAGAAAAGGCAGGCCCAGCGTTGCACCCACATCTGTTGCAGTCCTGTTCCTTGGCAGTCACAGATCTTAGGCACTGGTTTCATGGAATCACTGAATGGTTTGGGTTGGAAGGAACTTAGTCTCATTCCACCCCCTGCCATGAGCAGGGAACTTCCATTAGATCAGGTGGCTCCAAGCCCTGCCCAACCTGGCCTTGAATCTGGCCATAAACCAACTACGTTTATTCCTCTTCCTCGTGCTGTTCCAGGGTGGATGGCAGTACACTGCTCCTTTGCTGGGGCTGCACAGACATTTTAGTATCTGCTTGTGAAACAGCTCTTGGGAGATCCCAGCCTACACCATTCAGCCTCATGCAGCTGCAGCACAAACCTGAGCACAGACCTGGGAGCTGCACATCTGCAGGGCTGCACCAGCAGCGGCCTCAGTGTGCTCAGAGGCAGCTCCATGGGACTGGCTTGGTTTGCTGGTTTGGGGAGGTGGTGCTCTCCCACATGGCCCAGTGCAATGTGGGGGCAGAGCTGGCTCTGGGCTGGCTGTGGGATCCTCTGCCCCACCAGGATGGGCTGTGCTGATGGCAGTGCCACACTGTGCTCAGGGCCCACCAGGCATGGTACTGCTCTCTGCAGAGAAAACATTCTCCCCAGGTGAGCCCCATGGTTTGCTCCTGTGTTTTGTTTCAGGAGGCTATGATGGGCTGAACATCCTGAATTCTGTTGAGAGGTATGACCCCCACACTGGACACTGGACAAATGTCACTCCAATGGCCACTAAGCGCTCAGGTAAGAGCCCACAGTGTCACCATTGAGTCAGAAATGACACAGATAAATGAGTGACACACTCCATGTTTTCAGAGGGGCTAATAACAATTTTATTAGGAACCCATTCCTTTTTATACTCTAGTTCACTACAGGAGGACCTGATTGGTCCTTTAATCAAAACACCATCACCATTGGCTAATTAAGAAGACACCCATCTATAAACAACCTTATGGGAAAACAACTTATTACAAATACCACCTGTGGATTGTTTAGTATTTAACTATCATTCTTTCTCTCCAGCTCCCTCAGACCAATTCATTAGAAAGCTTATTGAGCTTTCTCTCTCTGACCAGACTGTCACATCCACACCCACAGTGCCTTGAGGCAGTGTGTTTCCTGCTGCACTGAGGGAGCAGCCACTGCTGGTGTGTTCTGCTGCCCTGGAGGATGCTCTGGCCCCAGGGGGTGGGTTGACTTTGAGAAAGGATGATTTTACTGGCTTGAATTCCAGGAGAAATATTAATTTTTAAATGCCTCTGTCCCAAGCCAAGGTGTGTATAGAGGAATGTAGTGGCAGGGTTATAGGTTACAGGGAGGCAGATGAAATGCTGTGTGACTTCCACAACTAGGAACAGTGTCTGGTGTGAAAAAGAGCTCCCAAGGCACAAACTGACCACAGTACTGGCTCAGTGCTTGTCAGCTGCAGAGGACATGGTCAAGGCAGGTGTGCCCTGCCAGGCTCCTTCACCTGAACCCTGCTCTGGAGCAGCACTGCCACAGCAGTGTCACCCAGTGTGGGGTTACATAAATGGTGCAGTCACACAATAATTATCCCCCACCAACTCTTCACTTGTCTCTCTGCCTGGTGTTCTATCCAAGCTTTGTGTTGGCAGTTGTATCTAGGACAAAAATACAGTTTTAATCCTACTTTTGGAGTATTTTTCTGTTTAAACTCTCCTTCATTTATCAGAGGGGTTGTCATGGGGCTCCTGTGTGCCCAGATATGTTGACCTCCTGCTCTTGCTGTGTGCCTCAGGCCTCCATCCCTGCCCTCCAGGCCATGCTGATGGGCTGCCCTGGCCCTGCCTGTGTGTGCACAGGAAGGTTTCCCTGTGCCTCCACATCTGTGTGGCTCCCAGTGCTTACAGTTATGTGCTTAGACCCTCTTCCAAATCCCTTTTGAAGTTGCTTTTTCTCTGCTTCTTTCAATAACTGGCCCTCAGAGTCAGCCTGGGTGTGAGCACTGCTCCATGTGATCCCTGTGCAGTGTTCCTGGTTAGGGATAAGTACTGTGTACTCAATAAAACTGGGCTCTGTTCCAAAAACATTTTCATTTTCTTGTGCCTGCAGTGGCTTTCACCAAAACCCCAATATTTAAATATTTATTCCTGTGACAGGGATATTCCTGTTAAGTGTTGGTTTACCTGCCAAGAATGGTTTTGATTTAGGAGTAGGAGTTGGGCACTTTCCACATCCAGGAAGGCCATACATACAAAACACAGGATAAAATCTGCAGGTTTTTCTAGGTCAGAGGCACCGTGTGAGACCAACCCTCACCATGTGTGAATCTCTAGGAAGCTTGAGGATCAGATGGCTTTCCTAAAGGAGCCTTCTTTGGGCACCAGAGAAGGCTGACTTTGGACAAGACCAAAAGCAGAGTTCAAGCTTTCTACAACAGGCATTTCCCAGGTCTGTGCTCCCCACAGGAGCTGGAGGCTGTCACCGTTGAGTCAGGAACGGGAGTGGAGGTGACACATTAACTCTCTCCAGCAGGCTAATTCGAGTTTGTTAGAAACCCTTTCTTTTTTATACACCATTCCGATACAGGTGGACCTGATTGGTCACTTAATTAACACCCCTTCACACCACTGGCTAATTAAGAAGACACTCTTTGGTAAACATCTTATGAGAAAGCAACTGTTCAAAACACCAGCTGCAAGATTGTTTTCATTCTTTCTCTCAGCCTTCTCAAAACATCCCAGAACAATTCCTGAGAAAGTTTGTCTGGCTTTCTCTCTCTGACCAGACTGTCGCATCCACAGGAGCCTTTAGTAGCTATGCCTTGGCTGCAGCATGAGCTCCTTGGTGCCACGAGCCAGCAGGAACCTGGTGAGGCTCTTGACCCCAGCACTGGATCACCTGGTTCCTTCCTTGGCACTGTGACGTGGAGTACCAAGATCTGAAACTTGGGTGTGCCCAAGGGCCTTTTTTTGCTCAAGTTTTTCTGCTGCCACTCTGGTAATAACACCCCTAACTACTCTAATAACACACCTTAGTTGTGAGTGCTGGTGACCTTGGACCCTGTAGGATTTCTTTTGTCCTCAAAAAACCCTCAAAGATTTATCCACGTGCAGGTGCTTGAATTCCAAGACCAGAACTAAGAGTAATTTTGGCTTTATTCACAGAGATCATTTCCTCCTTGTTTCTTTTTGCCTCTTAGGACAGATTCTGGAGGGAGGCTACCTCTCAGAGACCTTGGCCATATTGCATTGCTGGACCCAGTTCCCTGATTAGGCCTTGGTTTGGTCTCTTCAGCCAAAGCTTCTGGAGAGCCCACTGGGCCAGCCTGGCCATTCCCAGCTGTTCTGGTGCTCTCAGCAAGGACAGACAGGGAAAGCCAGGATGTGTTTAGTGGAACAGAAAGTCTCTTAGACCCTGTTTGTAAGGAAGCAGATCCATGCCAGGGTAGCTGGCTCATTTCCTTCAGCATATTCATTAGTGCAAGAGTTCGGTGTTGGTGGTGACAGCCTGACAGGGCTGACTGCGCTCCCAGGTGCAGGAGCCCCTGGGGCCACCAAGTGCATGGTAATGTCACAGTGTCCTCCAGTGCTGTACCTGAGGGGGCTGCCATGGGTATGTTCTGTACCAAGGCTGCCGGGGGTTATGTTCTGCTGGTTTTATAAATTCCCAGTTGGAGCAGCATATTATTGTCTGCTTTCACTGTGAGAACACCTGCTCAGGCAGCTGCTCCAGCCACCTCTGCCTCTGCAACAGTGTAGAAACCAGTTTTAATTTTGTCTTCCAGAGGAGTAATGTCAGGGAAATCCCTCCTCCAGTTTTGCATGGAGCAGCATGCAGCTACTCTCCAGGCCACAGCCAGGAGCTGGGTGACACTAGGGAGTCAGAAGCATGAGAGGAACCTGTCTCTGGCTGACAGTCCCAGCCAGCTGCCTGCCAGCAGAGCAGGCCTGGTGCTGCTCTGCTCACACACCTGTGGTCAGGTGTCAGCCCAGGTAAACCTGTTGTGCTGCTGTGCTGCCCAGCCCCCCCATGCCACAGAGTCAGCAGTGTTTAGTGCAGTGAGATGTTTTCATGTTTCATATTGGAGACAACAGCAACAGAAGACAGGGTTATCAGCTCTTTTGGGGGAGGTACAAGCATAAAAAATGTCCTGTGGAGAGGGAGGAATTGACCTGTTCACCTTGTGGCAGCGAGCCCGGTGCTGCCGGTGTCACTCGTGGGTGTGACTGTGGCACCTTCTCTCCGCAGGGGCTGGCGTGGCTCTGCTCAATGACCACATCTATGTGGTGGGTGGGTTTGATGGCACAGCACACCTGTCCTCGGTGGAAGCCTACAACATCCGCACCGACTCCTGGACCACGGTGACCAGCATGACCACACCCCGCTGCTACGTGGGGGCCACCGTGCTGCGGGGCCGGCTCTACGCCATCGCCGGGTAAGCCCAGGGTCCCTGCAGCTCTGGGTGCTCAGCAAGTGACCCGAGGGGACACAGCTGCTGCCCCTTCCACGGGGCCTCTCCTCTATGAGAGGAGACACCCACGGGGTCACTGTGCCCAACCAGAACAGGCAGCACAAAGGTCCAGGGCCCAGGCAGGCAGGAGAGCGGCAGCAGACAGCAGTGGCAGCCTGCTGCAGGGGTTATAATTTGGGCTATTCCAGCCTCCCAGGAAGAGCTCTGAATGCCTCAGCCTCTTCCTCCAGCACCGTCCTTCATGTGTAACTTTCTGTCCTGGCAGATACGATGGCAACTCACTGCTGAGCAGCATCGAGTGCTACGACCCCATCATTGACAGCTGGGAAGTGGTCACCTCCCTGGGGATGCAGCGCTGCGACGCGGGGGTCTGCGTCCTTCGGGAGAAGTGATCAGGAGGGAACTCACAAAGAAAAACATTCTAAAAAGTCTCAGCTGGAGGAAGAGTCCCGAATGATTTGCAGTGACTGTTCTTGAGAGTTGTGGATGCTGTGGGAATAGGCACCAGAACAGCAGCTTTCTGTGCTGCTTGTGACTAGAGCATGTGCATAACTGTGTGATCTCAGCAGTCATTTGAAATCAGGGGCTCTGTGGGAAGCTGGAGGAAGGGGATGAATGGGTCAGAAGAAGCTGCACTCTCTGCTGTTCCCGTGGCTCAGTCTGTGGGCAGAGCAGAGTTGCCCCAGCCTGATCTCAGCCAGCCTGGTGACCCCTCCCAAGGACATGTACATACCCCTGGGTCACCTCTTCAGCCACCTCAGGACCCCACGGGTCCTCAGGTCGCTCTCAGCCCTGTGGATGTGTGAGGGTGAGTCCAGCTGCTCTTATGTTCCAGCTTCAAATCATCGTGTATGTCCTGAATGTTCCAACGTGCTCCCCGAGCACGCGTGGCTGCAGAGCCAGGCTGGGAGATGTGTGAGGGCCTGCACTGTCACTGTGTCTGCAGGGTCCTCGCAGGGCTGCACACCAAGGAGTCGAAGGTTAAAGCTGTCAGCTACTGTGACCAGAGCCTGAGGCCACAGGGGCAGAGGCAGAGGAGGAGCTCGTTGCCTGCCACAGAAGCGTCTGCAGTGTTTGTGCTCTTGATCAGGTGCTCAGCAGGGTTCATCACATCGTGTTTCTTCAAAAAGCTTGACAGCTCCAGCTGCAAATGATGTGTGGCAATGGGAGCTTGGCCATGCCTGTGCCCCACCCTGTGAGGTCACCTGAGCTGAGGCCAGGAGAGCAGGCACACAGTGGCTGCTGCCCACCAAGGCCCTGCTGAGTGAGTCACTGGGGTTTGTCCCCAGACAGACCTGAGTCCAGCATACCCAAGGCGGCCTTTCACTCAAGTTCATTGTGTTGGTTTTTCTTTTATCTAGGCTTTTTCTGCTTCCAGGGCTGTTCTGGAGTGACATCCAGGATTCTGTTTTCGCCCTTTGTTCTCAGCTGTTTATTCCCCTGTCTCATAACTCCACATCCTGTGACACTTGCTATCCCTGGCCTGCCCCATGAGCCCAGGTGAGGCTCCATCAGTGGCTCACAGCAGCTCATGCAGCACTCCCTGCTCAGCATGTCCTGCCTCACTGCGTTCCTGGGAGCACGGGCTCCCCTCTGCCATCAGCTTGGCCCCACAGTGCCTGGGCTCCATGTAGTGCTGCTCTTTGAGCTTCCTGCTGACTCCTTGCTTGGGGACAGGGTGGGATCAGGGACGTGGTAGCATGACCTAATTATGCACTTTCAGCCAATGCTCTGACCTTCTGCGTTTGTTTCTATCACACAAGTGTTCTGTGGTTTTGTTTCCTATGTTTATTTTTTAATGAAAGTATAAAGAATAAAATATTTCCTGAGCCAGTAGGAGTTTAGTTTCTGTTCTCTACCTTCCAGACATATGTCTGACTACCATGTGAAGGGTTTGTGCAAACCCTGTATTAGACAGGCAGCTACCCTCAGGTGTGTCTCTGCCCTGCAGCTTCAGCCCAGTAGTGAAAAACAGGTGCTCCAGCTGTGAGATCTGTGGCACAGAGACCAGCCAGGCCTGGAGGACTCCCTAATGAGGGAATTTCTTGCAAGGTCTGTTGGAGAAGAGCATGGAGCAGAGAGGAGGAAAAGACTACAATTACAGTTGACAGCAATAATGAATCATCAGGGGCTAAACATGAGCCCAGGTGGCCAAGAAGGCAAATAACACCTGGCTTGTACCAGCCATGGTGTGACCAGCAGGACCAGTGACCATCCCTCTGTGCTGGGCACTGCTGAGGTCACACCTCCAATCCTGGGAGCAGTCTTGGGACCCTCACAAGAAGAAGGACCTGGGGAGGGAGATGGGAGGGCTCAGCCTGGAGAAAAGGAGGCTCAGGGGGGACCTGGCTCTACACAATTCCTTGACAGGAGGGGGGAACCAAGGGGGAATTGGGTTCTGCTCTCAAAGAACAGGGACAGGACAAGAGGAAATGGCCTCAAGTTGTGTCAGGGGAGGTTCAGGTTGGATATTGGGGAAAATTTCTTCCCTGAAAGGCTGATCAGGCCCTGGCACAACTGCCAGGGCAGTGGTGGAGTCACCATCCCTGGAAGTGTTCAAAAGACGTGTGGATGTGGCCCCTGGGGACATGGGTTAGTGGTGAACATGGCAGTACTGGGGAAATGGTTGGACTCAATGATCTTAGAGGCCTTTTCCAAATTAAACAATTCCATAATTCAAATACAGTTGAGCTGCAGTTGCAAAAAATTACAGCTCCTTTGTCCACCATAGGCATGTGGGATGAA
Organism: Peucedramus taeniatus; assembly: GCA_013400575.1. NCBI lineage: Eukaryota > Metazoa > Chordata > Aves > Passeriformes > Fringillidae > Peucedramus > Peucedramus taeniatus. The sequence goes on from WBNO01022601.1 coordinate 32,219, forward strand.
TGGAGCCCAGCATTAATTCATCTGTCCATATGCAAAACACAGATTCTGCTGGTTTCAGGGCAAACTGCAGCATTCTGCCCCAGGAGCCTTTGATGGCTCCAAATCCTCCCCCTACTAACTGATCCCCCCACCAACAGCTCACCACTCCAGATGTTCAGGAGCCTCTCCTGACACCTGTCCCCAAACTGCTCCATCATTCTTTAGCCCGTGAGGAGTGGGGAAGCAAAGAAAGGAACAGGCCCCGTTTGGGAAGTGCAGCACTCACCAGGAAGCACTCACTGGTCCCCTCCATGGATCTGTCCCACCGTGTCCCTCTGCCACCTGCAGGGTGCAGGCAGTGCAGGGGGAGCATCCCTCTGGTGCTGACCCTGGAGCTGTCAGTAGCTCCTCTCCCTTTCCTGACGAGTCCTGCTCTCCAGCAAAGGGCTCAGGAGGATTCAGCTCCAGAAGTGATGTGTCCAGTGTGTGGCTGGGCAGAAACTCAGCAGCTGGGCAGACTGAAGCAGCAGCATCCGAACTGGGTCTCAGCAGGATGTGACCCTGTGAGAGTGGCCGGCAGAGCCATCCCTGCCTATGGCGGCGTTCGCCGGCTCTGGGCTGTCCCCGGCGGGCAGAGAGCACGGTCCTGTCCAGCACTGCCTGTCGAGTTCCCCAGCAGCTCCCAGCCCAGGCTGCCTCAGCAAGCTCCAGTGCTATCAGCTCTGGGTGATTGTCAGCTCATTGGTGATTCCAGCCCTTTGCTCGCTGGGTGCTGCACGGAGAGAGAGGAGAAGGCTGTGTGAGGTTTCACAGAGATGTCCTTTAGTGGTTTCTTCTGTGAAGGGGATCAGTGACAGCTCTTCTGCCAGACTGGACAGAAGTAGGGGTTTTTATAGGGTTTTGGGGTTTTGGAACTTGTCCAATGGTAAGGGTCGAGGCGAATATGACCTATAGGCTTACAGGGAGATGAGCGAGGGCCTGGGGGCAGAGCAGGGGCCTCTCTGGTCAGTCATGATGACAAAACATTTCCTGTCTCAGGCTGCTGACCACCAGGGAGGCCTTGCAGGCCCTGTGCCTGCAACACCTGCCTTTCCACGACAGGATGTACTGAAGGGTTTGAAGAGGAACTGGTGTTTCCAGGGAGGTAATGCACAATATAAATCTTCAAAATGCTCTGTGTTGGTGCTGGAGATGAGAAAATGTCCAGGCTCCTGCTGAAAGCAAAACAAAGGGACAAAATGTTCTGCTTGGGAGGAAGCTGGTATGGATTCTCCCTGGCCAGCAAGAGTGAAGCTTTGCTTCATGAATAATCCAGCAGAAAATGCTAAAAGGCAGGATTAAGGGTGAGTTTTCAACAGAGAAGTCTCCCATCCAAGACTTAAGAATTGGTCAAAGATCCTATTAGAGGTTTTTATTTACCTCTTGAATTGCTCACAAGGACTGTAACAATGAGAGACACCACTCCAGCCACCAGCCCTGACCAACCAGCCCAGCCCAGCAGCAGCCACTCGGGGGTTATGGGGTGGGGACCCTGTCAGAAGTGCCCCAGTTCACGTCAATGTGACCAGGTGAGAGCAGATGCAGCACTGGCTGTATCTGGGGATTTGCATCCTGCACCAGCCTCCCCAGGGTGGGCAGAGGGCTCCCCTCCCCCCACCTGGCTGGGATCTCACCCCTCATTTTGTATTACCCCCAAAATGAGGATGTGCACACGTGGTACAACCAGGCAGAACATCACAAATGTGTCACTGCTTGTTCTGCTACAGACTGGGAGGGAAAGGCCTCCCCCACTGACCCCCCTGCAAAGCAGATGTGTGGGCAGGAGCAGAGCTTTCCTGGCTGGTCTGGGGCAGGAGTGACCCACGGGGAGGCTCTGAAGCTCTGGAGAGAGAGAAGTGGCACTGAAGTGGACTGTCCCTGCTCAGGTGCCTCTGGGGCAGCCCGAGTCAGCTCCCAGGGCAGGGATGGATTTGAACTCCCAGGAATGTTCTGGGGTGTTCTTCTCAAAGTAGGGTTGGCACCTACATGAGCAGGAAAGAACTCACAGAATCCAAGGATAATTGTACTGGGGAAGGGCAATCTGGTGGTCTGTAACCCTGATCCAGTTTGGATCAGGTTCTGCTGAGTCCAGAGCATCTCCAGGCATGGGAGTTCTGTGACTTCCCCGAGCCCCTGGACAGGCAGCTCTGGATGAGGGACAGGACTGGACCCTGTCCCCTTCCTGTGGCTGTGGGACAGGACTGGACCCTGTCCCCTTCCCGTGGCTGTGGAACAGGACTGGACCCTGTCCCCTTCCCGTGGCTGGTTTGTGCCTGGCTCAGGGCAGCCCCAGGGCTGCTCAGTGGGCACTGCTGAGCTCCACATCTGCTCCCCTCTCAAGCCCTGCTCTGGCTCCCCACACTCCCCAAGACAGGGCTCAGGAGCTTGAGTGCCCCAAACTCTGCCCCAGCCTTGGAAAACCTGCACAGGTCCCAGGAGAGTGGGGTGATGTCTCCCAGCTACACTCACACCCCAGCTCCTGTCAGCATTGCCCAGGGCTGGAGCCTGAGGTGAGCAGCTGGATTGCTGCTGAAATCCTACACCTTTATTTAGTGAATATATATTTAGTAATATTTAGTGAATATTTACCTCAAATATCAGTTCCCATTTCTGGCTTCTCCTGAGGGCTCTTGGCAGCAGACAGTCACGAGGGAGACAACAGGAGGATGGGGCATATTTACACCAAACCAGCACCCTTCTGGGATCTGGCCTACCCTCTAAAGAAGCAGTAGCTCAATCAAAAGGCCTCTTTCAATCTTTTCAACACCAACAGAGAGGCATTAGCAGCAGCCCAGAGCAGCACGTGGCCAGAGTGGCTCAAAGCTGCACAGTGTGGACCAGCAGAGTCACCTGGGCCCCAGGACCTGACCCCAGCACTGGTGCCTGTGAGCCCTGGCACTGCCTCCTGCTCTGCTCTGCTCTGTGTGGTCAGGCTGATCTCTGCTTTCCTCTCCAGGAACACACATTGCTGCCAATGTCAGCCCCTTGCCCCTTTCAAGGCACTCCATCCTCCCCATGGAGGAGTTCTCTCTGTGCCCAGAGCTGTGTTAGAGCAGCCCAGGCACTCCCAGATGCTGATGCAGTCACTGCATGCAAAGATGTGCTGCAGCTCCACAGGATCCCACAACGGGTCAGGAGGGAAGGGACCCCAGTGGCTCATCTGGTGCCACCTCCCTGCCCAGGCAGGGCCATCCCAGAGCACACGGCCCAAGACTGCATCCAGAAGGTTGTGGAATATCTCCATTGATGGAGACTTTTATGGGAGACAATTTCCCTTTGTCCAGCATCAACTGAGCTCCTTCTCCAGCCACGAATTCAAGCATCTCCAGACTCCCATGCCTAGGAAGTGACTGTCCCTGATGGTCCCTGTGGGCAGGCCACGACAGACACGGCACTGCAGCTCCTGCTGGTCCGGGATCCCTGGGGGACCAGAAAATCCCAGATTGGTTTGGGTGGGAAGGACCTTAAAACTCATTTCAACCCCTTGTCATGGCCAGGGATGAGATCTTCCACCATCCCAGGAGCTCCCAGCCCCATCCAGCCTGGCCTTGGACACTGCAGGGATCCAGGGGCAGCCCGTGCTGGGGTCCCAGCCCACTCCCAGGGCTGGGGTCCCGGGCCAGAATTCCAGGACAGGATCCCCGGGACAGAATTCCCAGGACAGGATCCCCAGGACAGGATTCCAGGACAGGATCCCCAGGACAGAATTCCCAGGACAGAAGTCCCAGGACAGGATTCCCAGGACAGGATCCCAGGACAGGATCCCAGGACAGAATTCCCAGGACAGAATTCCAGGACAGGATTCCCAGGACAGGATCCCAGGACAGAATTCCCAGGACAGGATCCC